>CAJJDM010000120.1:0-345213 GCA_905182975.1 Paramecium primaurelia
CTCCAATAATTCTCCTAAAAGGAAATGGTTTTTTATAAAAAACTCTCTTAAACCTTGAAAAATTGAAGTCTGGGTAAACCATAATGTTAGATGTATCTAAATTTTAAATAATATTCTTTTACTGTAAAGGGGTGTTAAAAAAAGGATATCTTGTATTTTTAAACTAAATTTCTTTAAATCTATAATCTGAACAATACTTGTTTTTGATATCCCATAGACGGATAGAGTCATCTCTACTACCAGAAGCTAATGTATTTCCATCAGGAGAGAAACAGACTGACCAGACAGTTCCACTATGACCATCTAATTAATTTAATTCATGGACTTTAATGTTCTTCCATTTACAATTGAGTATCTAAGCTCCATTAAAATTAACACCATTTATGTCCACATTTTCAAATTAAGATCCATTCATATTGCATCGTACAAAGTTACCTCCAAATAATGAAGTGTTTTTTATCCTGATATTCTCAAAAAGAAAGTTTACTAAGATCTACCTTCATGGCCACAAATAAACTTAGTCCAATTGATCCACTTTAAATCTATTTTACATCTATGCTTGTAAGGATTACTAAAAATTTGATGAAATCTGTGATCCCTTTGTTATCCTTCATTCTCTTTATTAGATCTTATCTTGCCTTCTCATAAGTCTCTGAAGAATAATCATCCTTACTAAATTTATGATCCTAAATATTTCTCAATACATTTGTTATTTTCTATACCTACTTAGTCATATCCTACATATTAACTTGCTCATTGATTATAGATTCAACAAAGATTTGATTATTTGTCTTAGAAAGGAATCCTAAGATGTCTGAAACTTTTTCTTTTCTAAGTATTTAAAGAATCTTCTTATAGATAGTTTCATCAATATCCTGGATGTAAGTAAAGATGTCATAAAGATTATCTTTCATTTGATAAACTTCTATTTCTTTCCTTAATTTATGATTAAAATATTTACTTAATTAATGATAGAATCTATTGAATTCTTTGGTTAGACTTTTCAATAAAAGTTTTTATATGTTAGTCCCACCAACTCTTGGTCTTCTCTAATTCAATCATATAAGAATTCTTGTAAGCATTCCAATCAGACAGAGTTGTTCCTTCTACAATGTTTACTAATTTTTCCAAGTCTGTGTAGGAGGATTGAGCCAGATTAGTATTTTCGTTGATGAAGTTTAAGCATGATTAATTTTGCTGTTCATTCAACATTTATTTGATTTTAGAGAGCAAAGATTTAAAGTCCATCCTCTATTTTGTTAATTCGGAGGTATCATTAAGCTTGGAGTCTTTTAATTTCTTGAGGGCCATTTCTAAAAATTTTTTCAGAGATATTGTATGTTTACAATCTACTTCATGCTCATCTAGACATTCAGCACAAAGTTTCCTTTAGCATTGGCATTTATGAGGAGCTTTGCATATTAAAGTGATATATCATTCGAGATAAATGATTGATTGATTAATTCTTTTTGTTGATTCTCTTTTTGGTATAAAAAATGGTAATTTATCAGCTGAATAAGTAAGGAAAAGGTTTAAAAAAATTTGACTCCCCTTTTGATATTAATAAAATGTTTATTGAAATTGTCCAAAAAGAACAACTTCATTTTTAGCTTTTCATTTTCTGTTTTTCTTTTTATGTGTTAGAGACAATTTCAACTTTAATCTTCTGCTTTTAATAACCGAAGACAGGTGAGGTCTCCTTTATTACATCAACAGCTGGAAAAAAGGTTGGTTTCAGATATTTTGATTTTTTTTCATAATTAAACACATTATGGTCTTGTTTAGGAAGGTGGAAAAACAGCTGATAAAGTTTTTTGATCTTAAATTATGGAAATTTACATCAAATATCTATGCTGATCAAGTTTAATACTGACTTACTAATAACACTATCATGTTCTGAAAAAGATGGAAATATTATTCATTCATTATTCCAGAAGATGGTTTCAAAACTATATTAGTCGAGACATTCAATTCTGAATGAATCATTTACAAAAAGCTTTTATGCAAATTCTAATTATGCAGCTAGGAAACTCTAATACACCTTTTATTTTGAATTTTCTCTGACTATTGAGAAAAAATATTGAGCTGCATTTGAAATAGCATTCAAACCTTTGAGTTATCAATCCACTATAAATTGCTCAATGTTTTGAAGCTGCTAAAAAAAGGCTAATACATAAGTGATTCACTAATTCTACATGTACTGCATATGGGGTACATGATCTTTAAATGACCAATTTGTCTTCTTATATGTTATTAAAACAAATGGAATGACTGATTAGTATTTGACTGGATTAAAGTTTGGTGAACAGAAAATGAATTGAATATCAAAGCAAAACCAGTTTCTTTGAATAATATAAACCCAGGATAAGTTATTATATATTCGAAGGCTAAAATTGCATGGCATGGAGAACAACATAATCAAAGTTATATCAACCTAATCATTAACTTTAAAAGGATGAAAAGAATAATATTTTGTTAAACTGAGATTGATCCATTCCTTGATTTAATTAAAAATTGAGTGTTTTTAAAGCTAAAAGTAGATACAATTAATTCGTGTGAATATGAATGAGAAGCTAATGTATTTGGTCGTAATGGATATGAATGCACATTTTCTTTTCATCAATGCAAAGATTATGCTTCTGAAAAGATTGCTTTTATTTTTTAGTTTTATTGTTGGTTTTCACATATTGATTTATATATTTAATTCCAATCAAACTATAATAAATATAAATTTTTTGTTGCTAATATTTAGAATAGATTACTTTTAAACGTAAATAAATTTATTTTAATCTTTAGAAGAGTAATTTATCAATCATAATCATTTTTCAATTTTAAAGTAACACTAATTCTAAAAGTATAAATTTAAAATATTATAATTGTGATGTCATATTTCTTATTGTTGATTTTGTTGTAAAATTCAAAATATGTCTTGATAATATTTATGAAAATAGGTAAAGTATTTTTTTATTTAGTAAGGAATATACTCATTAATTTCATATGTAATATGTAGAATATTCGATATCATAAAAGAATTTAAGTCTGTTATAAGAATAGGCACATTTTGCATAAACACATTTTTAATTGTCTTTTGATATTTGTAATAAGTATTAAGATCATAAAATTAGAAACCCTCAAACTTTTTTGTTATAACAAAAATGGTGATATAAGAAATAACTTGGATTTTGAAAAACCCCCAAAATTTATCTAATTTTACTTTCTATTTCATAACACCTTTTGATAAATTATTCTTCGTTTGATTTGAAATGTTGTTAAATAATATGTTTTGTAGAACCTTATGTATTTTGCATCTAATATTACTAAATTTTAATTATTTAATATTATTTGGGCAATTATGTAAATTTTTCTTCTTTAAGCAAAAATTGTTAATATAAGTATTTCAAATTAATAATTAGTTTATTCATAACAGTATCTTTTATATCATTCATCTTTTCATGTCTGATATATTTTTAGGAAGTCCTGTAATTTTTTTAAAGCTGTTTTTATCGACTATTTAAATTTATTTTTAGTATTTATTTATTTTTTCGAAACCCATTGCTGCTGCTACAAATTGAAAGTGAAGTTAATCTTTCTATGTGATCTTTAAAACTTCTCAATCGATTAATTGATATTTGAAGGTATATATATTTTTAACTATAGGAAAACCCATAATTCTTCCTTCTTTCATTCGATTTTTATATTGAAAAATCTTTGTTTATTTTCAGATTTTATATTTCACTTTTTCTTATCAAAATTTCTTGAATTATTTTATTTTTCGATGTTAAATGATAAATACTTAATCATCAGCATACTAAAAGTCTTCATATCAGCTTTAAAATTCTTGTTTATTCTATATTAACATATCATTTAAGAATATAATAAAGAATTAGTTGTAAAATAGATCCTTTGGTAATCAATTCGAAAAACTATATTTTTATTTATTGATAGGATCTGAATAATGAATTTAATTATATAATGCTTATAGAAAGTCAATTTCATCATTCTCTAATATTTATTTATTTTTTGATATTTCAAATAACAAAACTCTATTCAAAAGTATTGTATGTATTCAGGATTTGAGAAGTCAATAAAAATAATGTGGATTTTATATTTCCTTCCTATGAATTCATCAATTTAATTAAAGAAAATTAATAACATATGTGCCTCCATTTCTTACAAAAGAATTTTATTTATTAGATACTTAAAGTGTTAAGAATTAATCAATTTAATTCTTAGAAATATTAAGATATGCTTTATTTAATGGTGTCAATCTTTTTTCACAAACCTAATGATTAAGATCTAATGTATATCAATTCCATAAATTTTGTAACAATTAATATTTTTTACATTACTTTATTGCTTTGTCTGAGAAGGCATCTATAATTATAGCTTTATCGTTCTATATTAGCTTTTATAGTTCATTTATTTATTAAATGTTTAATTCTGGTAAATATGGTAATTTCATTTGTTAATATTTGATTCTTTTCGATATTATATCCATTCACTTGAAGCATTTGCAAAAAAAAAGTCTTCCTCCAATCAAATCTTCCTTTTCATTAAGACAAAATTTGATAATTCCAATTAATTTTGAAAATAATGATAAAAAGTATGCATTTAAAATGATGAATATATTAAAAATTTTAATCCTAATAAAAAAGAAGGTGTTTTTATTAGATTGCTTTTGATATATTTATAAAATTCTTCAAAATTATTTGAATTAATATTATTATTATTATTTATTTGGTTTAAAACAAGTGCCATCCTTGAATCTCTAAGAGAATAACTCTGGAGATGGAGAAGAAATCTTAAATATGATCGTAGTCTTTTTATTCAGATTAATTTTATGGAGATTGTCTAAAAGAATCTTAATCACACTTCAGAGGCACTATTATTCTTGAAATAAAAGTCAGATCACTGACCTTTAACTATATTCTTGTCAATTAAATAAGTGAACCTATTAACAATACTAATAATAAAACCAGAGTGAATTCCTGTGTATTTGAATAAACATAAGGAAGTCAAAGATGTCTATTCTTACTATAGGTATGTAAGAGACCTAAAGATTTTTAAATTAAATAGACAAAATATTATTAAGTTTAAAATAGATCCTTCTTCGAATAGATAGAAATTATAAAAGCCAAGTTATGTTCTAATGAGTTTATAAAATACCATAAATTACTATAATATTTTAAAAATTTCATTCGATCAAAATAAAAAGGTTCAAAATGAATAGTGTCAAAACAATAATAGTATGGTATAAGTTTAGAAAGAAGTTCTTCATTTAGGTACATTAAAATTGAATTCAATGAAAAAGTTTAGGGTTAAGATTATGAAATTTACCCTTCTTAGAACTTCCCTATAACTTTTACAAAGATACAATCAAAACAACTAGGAGCTAATAAAAAAGCAGAGTCTTTTGAACTGCTTAACTGAAATATTTTGCGGTTTTCTCTTTAAAAGAGTTTTACAATTTAGCTTTGAATCAATTAAAATTTTCAATATCTCGTAGTTAAGTAATAGAATATTAAAAGTAAATTCTCGTTTTAACGAAGTTAAATAATCAAAATTAGTAAGTTATCGATATATTAAGAAAGATACTCAAAGTTCTTTTAACAAAGAGAACTTGACCTACTTTAATGGATTTATGACTTTTTATATATTTATGGGCCAGTTGATGAAAGAAAAGTTTTTTTAAATATAATTTTCATTAAGGATCAATATTAGTACGTTTCCTATTTGGCATTCAATTATTAGGTATATAATGTAATACTTTTAATTTAGAATATTTCTTTTATTGATGTTTGATGATTGAGCAATTTTCAATTATGAATGAATTTTCAATTTAGATAAATATGAAAAAACTTTTGGTTTAACTAAGGCAATAACTTATCACCCTAGTTAAAAGAGTTAAAGAATTTTAATCTTAGTTTTTACTTTCATAATTAAGGTGATATAAATAAACTTAGATCTCATATCAAAACTATAGCGAATTTCATTGATGGGTGATTACATTAAATAAATTCCTTCCATTAAGTTATATACTTCAACTTTGGAATAAATTTCTTAAGCAATGTTTCCAGTATATTTCCCCTTATCTTTATTTAACACGAAGAAAGCTAAGTCTTTATGAGAAAATTAAAAATATACTTCTTAAAATTAAAATTAAGATAACCTAAGTATCTTCAAATTCTCTGATAGACGAAATATGGTTTTCAAATATTTTGAATCTTACTAAAAACTAATAAGAAATGGAGATGATTATCTTTTTAAAATAATAATATGAGGAGTTAGCGGGAAGAAAAGATTAAAAACCTAATTCTATCCAAGCTTTGGATATTTATATAGATTTAAGTATATTTGATTATATTGTAAAACTTTTGGATTAGGAGTATGATTGTCTCTTTATCATCTAGCTCATCATAATTCTAAATTATTCGTCAAATATAAAGATTTTAAGAGGACCTAACAGAAAGAGAATTAACCTCGATGAAACAATATTGGATGATGGCTGTCAATTTAATTGAGTTCTAAAAATGACATTTTAATAAAGAATTTTAAATGGAAATAACATTTCAAGAAATGCATTTTTTTACAATATCAATGAAAAATTTACGGTTTTTTTTAGGAAATAGTCTTATAAATTGTAAAAGTAAATGAGAGAAAATTTTAATGAAGCCCAATTAGGTCAAAGAGGAGGAGAAATCTATAATAATGAAAAAAATAGATGTTAATTAGTTAAATATACTAAAATCTCAATTAATTCAAGTTATTGAGAAATGAACACCTCCAGAGATATAAATCTCAAAAGTAATAATCAGATAAGACCACCAATAACATTAATTTAAAAAAGTAGTTTTATCAAATGAACTTTCTTTTTAAAAGGGAGAAAGAGAAAAAGAGAAAAATTGTTCAAGAGACAATAATTCAAGAAGAAAAATAAACTTCAAGCAGTTCAGAAAAATAAAATATGCCATTAAGGCTAAGAAAAGTTTAGAAAGAAGGAAGGGCTTTAGTGATATACCGGAAGAAATCAAGAAAGAGCGTCAGTACCAGTGAAAATATATTTTATGAGTCCCCCAGAAGTCATATATTCATTGAAATTAAGAAATGTGATTTAAATATTTCTGGATAAGGAAGTGTTTTCCATTTTCCAGTTTTCATTACTTCAAAAAAAATTATGAAATCAATTAATATATCTTCACAAACGCATTTAATTCTCCATAAGTCCACCAACATTTAACCCTTAATTCCCTTTTAAATAAGTTAATGATGAAGAAATAATAATTGGTGTAAAGTGAATATTCATTTATATTAATAAAATGAAAATCTGTCATTACATTTCACATAAACAAGGCTTAATTGTCAAAAAAAGAAATAAATATTATTTTCTTATTTTTAATGAAATAAAAACAGAAGTCTCCAAAATTGTTAATTAATGAAAAGAATATTAGTAATTTATAATAAAGGAATATCAATATTAAAAAATGTAAATGGCCAATTAAGGAAAAAAAGGAATGTCTTAAGTTTATGCGAAAAGATTTAAGTGAATTATTATAATTAAAGAGAAAGTTGAGGTTTTTACAGAGATTTCCAAAAAAAAATTGATATTTATCATGACTACAGGTTAAGCGTTTTAATAATATTCTTTTAGTGGTAATAAGTTATTATTTGAAGGTAGCATTCAGACGGATTTCAAGCATTAAAATGGAATATAAAAGAAGAGAAAGATTTAAAATGATGTTTCTTAATAACTGGAGGAAGTTACTTTGACATTTTAGGAAGACATGAAAAATTACACATTTGTATTTTTATCCACATAATTGTAGATTCACTAAATATAAGAATGAACGTAAATTTTCTTATGGCAAAGAATTTAGTTGATAAATAAAAGTCTTTCAATAAAAATTACAATAAAACAAAATCAAATTAGAATTTACAATTAAAATCCTTTTTGTAACAACCTTTCATAAATATCATTAAGCTTCTGTTATTCTGTTTATTCATAAAATATGTCAAAATCAAAAGTAATCTCTTTGAATTCTTCATAGGGTTTTAAGCAAATTGATAGATATAAAATGAGTAAATTATAATCTATTGCTTAACTTTTTATATTGATAAGTTCTTTAATATTATCTCCAATAATTTCATGATACAAATGATAAAAACCTTAATCAATTTTGAATGAATTGTTATTAAAATTTTCAATTTCTAAAATAAAATTCTTTTTCTTCTTCGATATTTATTTCTTTAACAGATTAATATCTACTGTTTTATTGAAGGTGTTGGATATTTGTTAAAAAAAATCGAAAGAATACTTCAAATCTTTTTAGATTAATGATTTTAATTTCTTAAATTCCTAGAAAATGAATTTATTATTACTTCAGATAATAAAAAACTATTCCATGTTTCTTAATTAAACTTTTCATGAACCTTCTTTGTAAATTATTCATTTACTCTTTCTAAATGGATTAATTAATTTTTAGCAATAAAAAAAAGTAATCCATAATAACTTTCATTAGGCAGCATCAATTATTGTTATTGCAGCAAAATAATTTTTTAGGCAACAAAATTAAAAAAAAATGAAACATTTCTTTCAAATAAAAAGTAATTATAATATTTTAGCATAGCTGCTTTTCTTTTTGTCTCAATTTATTAATTACGAAGAAGAATTTCACTCTATTGCTTAAAGAAAAAACTTTTACATTTAGATCTTATTCATAATTAATTGATTTTGATCTAACTTCACCAAAACTCTTCAAAGCAATTTCCTTTTGCTTTTCAAGAACCACAATATGATCTTATATTAAATATCTAGCCACTAAATATTGCTCAAGATAACACTTATTAATTAAAATTGATTTGCCTAGTTCATCTTGATATTATTATTAATAAGAAACCTTTTTCTTGAAATATATTTATGAAGTCTGGCTGATTGATTTGCTCTTATTTTTTTAGAATTTAGCACTCAAATACTTCCTACCAGGATATTCTATCACTTTCTTCAATTTGTAGCATTTTAGTTATAAGTTCCTTCACTCCTTTTGATCTGAAAGGTTTATTAGGGTATGATATTGGCTAAATGAAATATTTAAAATACTTATTTTTGGACATTTTCAAAAAATGATTCAAAATCTTAGCCTTCCCATGGGACGCGACCATAAAGAATTTCATAAAATGTGACTCCCAAAGACCATATATCAGATTTTGAAGAAAATGGCTTTCCTTATAGAATTTATGGAGCCATGTATAGTGGTGTACCCATTTTCGTAAGTGATGTTGGAGCTAATTAATTAAAATGCTAAATTGAAAACCATTCATATCTGAATCTATCACGCAAGCTATGCTAAAATCAGTAATTTTTGCTATTCCCTCATGTAGTAAGATGTTGCCCGGCTTAATATTACGATGTATTATTTTATTCTAATATAAAATTTTAAAGCCTTCAACAATATGATTGATAAAGAGTATTGCTTCAACCTATCATAAATTAAAGTTTTACTTCGCTAAGTCTATTTTCTTTCTTTTTTGCCATGTATTTTTTGAGGTTTCCATCTGCACAATATTCAAGGATTATATACACATAATTATTGGTACGAATGATATCAATCATTCTTATAATATTTGGATGATTGATTTTTTAAAGGATTGCAATTTCTTATTTAAACAATTCAAGAAGCTTTGGATTTTCACCAAACACCTAGAAGGTCTTGCTTATGATAAAGTTACGGCTATTTTGACCATCTTTACAGCGATTAGTTTGGTTTCATCATCTTTGTAGAAACCTTTATATAAACAACCAAATGCTTCACAACTCAATTTTTCATTAATAACAATATATTTTGTTACTTGCTTTGTAATCCAATTGGCTTCCATTTTAAATATAAAATAATAATTAAATACATCAAGTTGATTAAAGGAAATTATCAACAAATAAATCTAGATGCAGACTTTTATGTCATGGCAATTGTATGAAAAAAATATTTGAAATATAATAGAAGTTTTAAATACTTGAGATGAAATTATTTTTGATCAATTCTCTTTTTAGTACTGTTAATTACAAGTAAAATGTTTGAGATAGAGGTATATTATTAATCAAAAACAATATTATAAAATTATAATCCTATATTCGACTTTATGAATTCTGTTCAAAATAGAATTAATTAATATATATAAAAATGATATTATTATTTATATAAACAGAATATTGAGATCTTAAGTACCCTTCGTTTTAAATAATTGGAATTTATTAGATTAATCTTTAATAAATTACATCAAAAGTGAAAATAGTTATTCAATGCCATTTGCTTTGATTTTCGGAATGAAAACCTTTTTTGAAGTGTAAATTTAACACAATTAACAAATTATGAATATAAGAATTAAAATTATTTTCCTCTAGAATATTAGTTTAATTAAATATAATGATTAATGAAATATTATCAATGATTGTCTTAATAATAATAGCATTTTTCATTGCCATTATTATTAAATATGCCATCGATTCATATATGATGGATTAGGAGTAAAGTAAGGATTAAACTTATAAAATTTTTAATGCAAATGAACTTCAAAAAAGACAGAATCTTAAAGAGATTCAATAAGAATAGGAATTAATTTAAGAAAATGCTAATTAAGATGAAAATGATTCCTATGACAATACATAAAAAACAATATTTTCGATTAACAAAATTTCAACTCCTGTAAATAATTTAAATCAAAGCAAATCAGAACAACCAAATATCGATAAAAATTCAAAATAAGAAAAATAAAAAAAGAATAAATAGAGTGAAAAATTCTTGGTTGAGGATATACAAATACAAACAACTTAATTCAAAAAAGTATTTGAAAACTAATTTAAATAAGAAAATTATTAACTATTTACATAAGCATAGGAAGAAAGTAAGTTAGTTTTAAATCCGATTATGCCAAAATAAGTTAAAAATTAATAGGATGACATTAAGAATGTGATTCTTGGTTTATATAGTATCAACGATAATTATATTCCAGATAAAGTTTTTATTAGCAAAATATTAAACTAAAATTAATTAGAAAAAGAATTAGGAGTAAATAATAAGGCAATTTCAATACAGTTAAAGGAAAGGCTAAACGGATTTAGAAAAGTAAAGGATGATCCCAATAGTCTTTTTGCCGCCATTTCTTTTTAGTTTCTAGAAAATGCTTTAAATTAGCCTACCTTAAACTAATTTTAAAATGAATTGAGTTGGATTAAAACAATAAATGTAATCATTAAGAGTAGGTAATTTTTGATTGATGAGAAAATATTTTAGAATCAACAAAGCTAATTTTTATAGATAATGTTAGAAATTTATTAAATGGAGAACCCAGTTGACTAATTAGAATCATTAATGAATGATAGACAAAGCCTCTTTTATGGGCTCTCTATTATTTTCTTTAGAAATTTGATATCATAATTATTAAATACTTAAAATGCTTATGAAAATGAAATAGCAGAAGAGATTTAGTATTGGGAAAATAATTTACTCGATGCTTAGAAAGTTTTTGATTTGTTATCAAATAGGCTTAATATGTATATTTATTGATAATATTTAGTTAAATTCACTAATATAATATCAATAAAGTGAAAGGTTCAGTAGACATTCAAATTTATGGATAAGATGATGATAAATAAATACATTTACTTTGTTCAGATGAGCATTATGATATTGGAATTAGAATAGACGATTGATGATTTATTATAAATATCAATTATTCTTATTGAAATTAAAATCATAATATTAATATGTAAAATTAAAATAAGTAAGTGCTTGTCCCAGTTGGTGATGGGTGTGAAGAAATTGAAACCGTGGCAATAATCGATATATTACGTAGAGCAAATATTGATGTTACCTTTGCATCTATTAAACCTGTTGAAGATGAAAAAGCTCCTTTGATTGTGGGTAGATCTGGAATATCTTTTATTTGTGATACGTATTTAACTGAGACAGTTTTGAAATAGCAATTTGACCTGATAGCTCTTCCAGGAGGATTATCAAATGCATAATCATTAGGAACTCATTAACCATTGGTATTATAGAAGTTTAATTTGATGATAGTTGGATCGATTAAGATAACAGTAGGAGGAAGGGAAATGGATAGCTGCCATTTGCGCTTCTCCTTAATTGGTTTTAGACAAGAATGGTTTTATGATTAATTCAACAGGAACCTGTCATCCTGCTCATGTTTAGGATTACAAAGGATAATTTTCAGAGGATAGAGTACATGTTAGCAACAAGTTTATTACATCTAGATCTCCAGGAACAGCTATAGAATTTGCATTAGCCTTGGTTGAATTATTGGTAGATTAACATACAGCAGTTTAATTGGCAAAATCCTTATTAGTAAAGCGATGAAATTTAAACTAATATTGAGTTTATAGATAATTATAATATTGATTAATATTTATTTACATCTTATTCATCTATTTGAATGTGTAAAACTCTAAAAATTAAATATAGAGATAATAAATACATTAGGAACAGTAGGTCGAAGTACTTTTTTATCATCAACAACAGAATCATCACCTATCTTCTTTGGATCATAAACATCTTTAGTAAAGTTTGTGCCATACTCTTCAATTTCAAATTTCTTTAATAATTTTTGCATAAGTTCCTTAAGTTAGACTATATGGTATATACTTCACTGTCAGGTTTTTCTCTGGCGCTTTTGAGTTTTTTACTAATAAAAAAATCTGAAGTTCCTTTCAAAGAAAGCTGGATTGAATTGTTAATCAATTCATCTAAATTTGCACTTAAATTAGGCTGTGGCAATTTATTTAAGAGTTGCTCTCTTTTTTTTTCCTATTCTTAATATGTGGGATCACGATGATATAATTATTCCATTTATAATTTAATATATATAATTTATATAAGACGTCAGTGTTTTAAGTATGAGTCAATATTATTAAATATAATGAATAGGTTGGCTCTCTATGCTAATTAGTTGGCTCATCACTTGACAATCACTGATAATAGAACTGGCAAAACTATTGAGGTTCCAATCAGTACATCCAGAGAAAGCGATTTTATCCATGCGACAAAATTGGGTGCTCTTTAATATCAAGGTCAGCCTTTGAGAGTTTATGATCCAGGTTATATGAACACAATATGCTGCGTAAATTATAAATCTGAATATTCTTAGACATCTAAAATATCCTACATTGATGGAGACAAGGGAATTTTGGAATATAGAGGAATACCTATAGAGGAATTAGCAGAGAAATCAACATTTGTTGAAGTAGCTTACTTACTGATTAATGGTGAATTACCAAGCAAGAGTTAATTGTAGGAATGGGATGAAAAGCTTAGAAAGCATACATTCATCCATACAGATGCATCTTAAATGATGAAGAGCTTTAGATATGATGCCCATCCAATGGGTATGTTAATTTCAACTCTAGCTGCTATTTCAACTTTTCATCCTGAAGTTAATCCAGCTTTAGCAGGAGAAGGAGTTTATAAGAATTAAGACATTGTGAATAAATAAATTTATCGTATTTTGGGATCATTACCTACTATTGCATCTAATAGTTTTAGAAATAGAATAGGTAGAGAACATAATATGCCCCATGAGAATATGAGTTATGTGGAGAATTTCTTATATATGCTTGATAAATTGAATGAAAAGGAATACAAACCACATCCTAAAATTACAAGAGCATTAGAAGTCTTATTTATTTTACATGCAGAGCATGAATTAAATTGTTCTACTGCATTTGTTCGACATTTGAGTTCAAGTGGAGTTGATATCTATACTGCCATAGCTGGTGCTGCTGGTGCCCTCTATGGACCTAAACATGGAGGAGCTAATGAAGCAGTCCTCAGAATGTTGGAAGAGATTGGGGATCTAAAGAATATCCCATAGTTTATAAAGGATGTAAAAGATAGAAAAAAATTGTTAATGGGTTTTGGACATAGAGTTTATAAAAATTATGATCCAAGAGCTAAGATTGTCAAATAGATTGCTTATTAAGTCTTTGAAATTACTGGCAAAGAGCCATTGATTGAAATAGCAATTGAATTAGAGAAGATTGCTTTATCAGATCCATATTTCATTTAAAGAAAATTATATCCAAATGTTGATTTTTATAGTGGGGTTATCTATAGAGCTTTGGGATTCCCAACTGATATGTTCCCAGTATTATTCACTATTCCAAGAGTTGCTGGATGGTTAGCACATTGGAAGGAATATTTGAATGACAAAGAAAATAATATAGTCAGACCAAGATAAAATTATATTGGGCCTGAGAAAAGAAATTATGTACCTGTTGATTAAAGAAAAGAGGTAATGAATTAATTTATTTTAATAGTTTCCTATCTATTTGGAATCAAATAAAAGTAGTAGATAAAAGAGAAGAGAAACAGCAACATTATCTTGATTTAGGATATTAAAATATTATTAATAGTATATTTTTTTATATACTTTTTTCAATAATCATTAATTATTTTATATTATGTTTTCTAAGAAAATTAAGAAATAAGAACTTAAATTGATTGACAACGATAAAGATGATGATTAATAATAGCATCCAAATGTTAATTAGCATCCATAAATAGAAAAATCAATTTAGAAATAAAAAAGAGTTGGGATTAATGTTTAGTAATTAGCAAAAGAAAAATAAATCTGTCAAAAAAAGTCAGCCACTAATAATGAAAGAGAAAGAAATTTTCTTAATTAAGATTCAGCTCGAGGATTAACGAGCATAAACTATATTAAATAAAAAACTGAGAAACCAGATAAGCTCATGGAAAAATATGTCTAAGAAAAAATTAAGAGTGTTGATCCATTAGCTTTCTGCGGTCAGGTTGAGAATGTTTAAGATGAATAATAACGAGATGCTGAACTCTTAGAAGAAATTCGTGAGGTATATTATTTGCTTCTATCTCTTTTCAGACTTAAGCCAAATTTTTATCAAAAAACGAAGAAAAAGACCCATCATTTTATGTCGGTGGTATCATCCAAGTGAATTTATCTCTTGAGTAATATATTTATTTTATCAATTAGAGAGGAAGCATAAAAGTTAGCATAAATGGAGGATTTAAAAAGAGATCAATATATTTAAACCATTATTTAAGGAAAACCAAAAAGAGCAGCACCAGTAGTTGTGCATCCAGATGAAGAAGAGGACAAAGAGACTAAAGCATTTAGAGAACTTAAATCAAAGTTTTACCAAAAAGGAAGAAGTATATTTCTAAAATAAATTTTAGTTTATAAATACTAATAAATGAAAAAAACAATAGATAATATTAAACCTGAAATTGAATAATCACAAAACCATGAAAACATATAATGATATTTGTTTCAACTTTAATTTAATTATTTTAATAATTACTCAATTATTGAAAACTTCATTTATCTTTCTTATATGTGTAGAAACTCCAACATTAATAATATATAAAGTTTTGAATGAATATCTATATATATTTTAAATTAATGAAAATTTTGATTCTCATATTTTTGGCATTATCATTAGCTAAGGAAGATTATTATAAAATCTTAGGATTAACAAAAGGAGCTGATTTGGAAAGTGTAAAAAAATAATTTAGGAAATTATCTTTGAAATATCATCCTGATAAAAATGATTCTCCTGGAGCTCATGAAAAGTACAAAAAAATAACCCATGCTTATTAAGAAATAATTGATGGCAATGCAGATAAAGATGATGATGAAATGCCTTTCAACAATAGACGATATTCTTAACCATTTACTAGAACATACACATTCACAGATGATCCATTTAGAAGAACTTATCAGACATACAGTGAATTTTCTAATCAAAAACATGATAGCTTCTTAAGTATCAACTCAATTTTTGCTATTGGAATTATTTTACTTTTTGGATTTGTAATTATGAACATTGTGAATAATTCATAAGAAGAAGGTAAGGAAAATTAATCGGCTAATTAATAATAATAGAATAATCAAAAGTATGAAAATTAATAGTATAAAAGTCAACAATAAGACAAGAGTTAGACTTAGTCAAAATAATTTACAGAAACATAATCAAAATTTACTAGATTGAACCAGGATATAAAGGAGAAGGTTTCAAATGTTTCTTCCTATACAGAATCTAATCATAGATTCTAATTTTATGAGAATTTTAATTAATGATTTGAATTGCTAAGTTTTTTATTATATTAAACAATTCAATTCCAGAATTCTATATTAATTTCTGAAAATAATTTAATAAATATAATATTACAAACTCTTGAAACCAATATATTCAGAAATTATAAATATTTTTCATTCAATTTCAAATTATCATCCTAGTTGATCTTTATATATTTTAATAGAATTGGAAATTACTTTCTATTTTTTATGTTCTATTATAAAAAATATCAAAAATACTCAATAAATAAGTATTATTATTTATTATGGATAAAGAATTATTAATTGATTGTCTTTACAATAAAGAACTCATCAAATAACATCTTTCTTAAACAAGAAAAGCTTAAAATGATATTTTAACAAAGAAACCATCATCTTAATTTTATCATGTGCAATCCTCCAAATATGGAGTTAGATAGCCAGTTTAAATAAAGAATCCTTTACTTATCAAATCTTTATTCTCATCTAGAAAATTTTCAAAAGAGAAAGATATATCACTTCCTATATGTGCATTTAAAATTTTACCTACATAAACATTGGCTTCATTTTAGACAGATCGTATACATAGCAGATGTCCTGCATTTAAGAAGCTTAAACTAAAATTGGGATTGAAATAAGCAAAAAGTGTTCCAGATGAATAATTTAGAATTGAAACGGCTCCTGTTTAATGTAGAAGCTAAACTAATACAAAATAATCAATTAATACATTATTAAAAAGTTAACCTAGTTATGAAAAAAAGACAAAAAAGTCAGAACCTGCATTTACATTTAACAAAAATGATTGGGGTATTGGTGGTTGGAATATAATAGAAGAAAATTATGATGCAAAGATGTTTATAGATTGATGGGAGATATAATAAAACTACTAGAAATATAATGTTATTCAAATTTCTCATTTAGATATTTATTAACTTATTTATCTATTTTTATTTGCTTTAAATTTCGATTTAATATAAATATTTATTGATAATAGACATGAAAAATTATACGATAATGTGTTTATGAAGAGGATTTTTCAATCTTCAATTTTAATAATTAATTTTGTTCTTTTGGATCTACGTTTTTTAACAAAATTAACTATCATGAAATCTGTGAAGTTTTAACAATCTTTATTTTGATTTAATTATTCTAAAATTTTATGAGAATTCATATGAGTCATGTAATTTTAAAAATCCTAGCATTTATCAAATTCTTCATAAATATCTTTGTAAGTTCCCATATATTATTAATTTATAAAGTCAATTGCTGGACTTATTTCCTTCAATTCTGATGAAGAAGATAAGCTATCTTCGGAAAAAGAAGAATTTTGCATCTCACTTAATGTAGGTGGAACATTATATTGGAATTATTTTGTAGATTAATTAATTGATTTAAAAAGAAGAGATTTTGCTACATCCTAAGTTATTTTATTATGTTCTATTGGATTAATTTCATCTTAATTTTTATCTATGTGGGTCTTAAATTTTTTTATTTCTTTAAGTTATGGGGTTTATTATTCTGATTCACAACCAGAAACATTTTTTGAAATTGATTCCAAAGCAGCTTTAATTTTGTCTTCTTACATTGATTTAAAATTTAAAAGAGAATTACTTAAAAATCCAGGTAACCTTTTTATATACGATGATTATTTTCTAGCCTTGATATTCAAAATGGATAATTTTTTATTATTCATGGTTCCATCAATTTATAAGTTTTGATAATCCTTCTGAATATCTTTAATTTGATCTTTTTAATACTGTTATTATTTTAATGACGAGATAAAGTACTTTGAACTAATTTATTAAGACAATTTTGGATCTTGCATTAAATAATACAAAACAGTATCTGATATCTAAGCTTCAAAAATTAAAGATGATAATCTTCTATTAATATTTTTTCTATTAATATATTTTCTTTCTTGAGTTTAATTTTTTCTATATTAAATTATAATTTTTGTTTTATTAGGAAAACCAGTCAACATTGGACATTGATAAAGCATATGAGTTGATTTATTGCATCCAACACAATGTAAATGGAATTCATCAAATCTACCAGAAAATTTGACAAGATCTTTTAATTAACAATATTTTTCCTATAATTCAAATGATATATACATATCCATATTTTTTTGCAATGTTTTAGAAATCAATTTTAGATATTTTTAAAATCCTAGATGATGTCAATGATCTACAATCAATTTCATAATTTTAATCCAATAGAAATTCTTATTATCCAAATATCTAATCTTATCCAGAAATGATTTGGATACTTAATATATTGGCTGATCCTTCTGGAATCTCAACAAAATATTCAATTTCACCATCACATAATATATATAAAAAATTGCTGGGATCATTTTTTTAAAATATTGTATTATATGGAACTAATTTTTCTTCTACAAATTTAGAGGCTAATGCTGAAATAAAATCTTCATTGAAGTTCTCTTTAAAAAAAGGTATTTTTGAGATACTTTTCATATTTAGATCTATCATCATTTCCTAGAAAATCAATTGGATTGCAATACATTATATAGATGAGATGGAAGTTATTAATTAAATTTATTAAGATCTAACTTATTTTCATTACTTTAATCTTTCCATAAAAATTCAAAAAATCTCAAAATTTTAATTTATAATTTATTATTATAACCTCTTACTCTTAGAAATTACTTAAGATCATTTAAATCAACTCTTATTTAATGATTTTTTGATTATAATTATCCAAGTATTTAACCAATACTATTAATTGAATATCCAAAAGTACAGCATGAAACTATAGCAACAAAAATTAGATAGACTTTTTCTATTAAATTTTAAGGAGTTATATCTCCATATCCTATAGTTGTCATAGTAACTATACTCCAATAATATGTGCTTAGCTATTTTATAAATTATAACTTTTACATATTTAATAATCCAAGTTTCATTTACCAAATTATTAGTTATTAACCATGAAGTTTCCTAATCTAATAAACCTACATAATACAATCCACAACAACATATATGAGATTAATATAAAATAACATAAATCAATCGAAACAGATCATATGTTACCCAATAATTAGTAGTTAATTCCATTCTATCTATAATAGATTCCATAATCTCTGGGATAGAAAAACCTTTCATTATCAAAAATAAATATAATGGCAATTCAGTTAGACCAATCAAATATATAATTGCTGGTACAATAATCAGAAGATTAATCAATAAATCTAATAATTATTTGGATATTACGGTTTTTATAGAAGTTGGCCATGATTTTATTTCGATCTTTTACAAGATAACCTAATTCATAATAGCATGTATTCAATTTTATTAATACATCAAATAAATAGAGGTAGAATGGAATTTTAAATAGAAATTCTTCACAAATTTAAAATTTCTCAGGTGGATAATTTTCAAAATCAAATGAAAACCTTACTGTAATATAAAGTATGTTAAGATTTATGTTAAGGAGTAGAATTAAATTCCAAACAATAAGAAATATAGATTCTGGTTCTAAAATGATCTTTAAATTGATAATTGAATCTAATAATCCTTTCATATAACAGCATTTGTAAAGATGTTTTTAAATAAAGTATTTTAATCTAGATGATGGTTAAGGTTTCTTAATTTATTTAATTATACTACCATATATTTAAAGTAATCATGTAACAAATAGTAATTGAAGTCTGCTGCTTTATCACCTATTATTCTGAACATGTTTCCATCCAACAATGAAAACTTAGATGCAAAAGGACTTCGAGTAATTAGAGAAATAAATCGAAGTACTTATATTAATACTAGCAATGCTTTATCTCTCCAGATTCTATTTTGAAAAGAAACTATTTTATGATTTTGCAAAGTCTTTAAATTAACTGTTTTTAAGAATGCAGGTCTTTAAGGTTGTTTTGGGATTGAAGGCTAAGTCTTTAGTGGAGCACGCTCTGTATAAGATCCTAATTCTGAATTCATATTGTTAGACAGACTTTTTATTTATGATAAGAAAAATAAAATTGGTAATATGCATATAAATAATCAAAAATTAAAATCAATATATATTCAACTTGAAAAGAAGACATAATGAACAGATCTTCATGATATCATTATTAAAGCTACATCTAAAATTATGGAAATTATTCTTAATTTGAAAAAATAATAATATTTAATAATTAGTTTCTAATATTTATCATTTTATTCTTTTTTGCTTACGATTCTATATTTAATCTCTTTATTAAAAATTATATTTCTTAATACAGAATAAGTTAATGTATTAATCTTCCAATTCACTATATTATAAAATGAATAAGAAAGTATATATTTTTTTCATAAAAGATATATGAATTCTTTAATAGATTTCATAATTGCAGAGATAGAATATTATTGAATTATATTCATAGTGAGAAAACTCAATGAATTATTTTGTAATATAAAGGATAATAAAATAAATGAATTAATTAGAAAAAACTCCTAATTAAAGATTGTAGAGAACTTAAAGTTAATAAGATGAAAAATGGTTTAAATAATTACATAGAATTTCTTCTTCTTTAAAGTATTGTTTTATTAGTAAATTAGAAATTTAAAAACAACACAAGAAAGAAATGTATATATTAAAAAAGTTGCACGTTAAAGAGAATTAGATAAAATCATTCATGAAAAATAAGTTATCTAATAAAAATCATATTTATTAGATAGAAGCAAAAAGAAATTTCTTTCTTTAATTAGATGCAAAGATCCTGAAACATTTTTCTTAAAATTTAAGCCAATCTAAAAACCCTTAAATATGTTAAGAATGGTTTCAGAATTAAATTTAGCCGAAAAAGTTCAAATGAACCTTAATCAAAAATCAAAACATGAAGATGAATCGAGTCCTATAGTAAATAGGACTTTTAATAAGAATAACAAAATGTAAGAAAAATGATATTAATATAGGGGAGGCACTAAAGTAACTGAACTAAATGTATCAAAGGAATCTTCTTAAGGTGATATTATGAAGCCTAGAAAGACCTTAGAATATTTATTTTAAGATAATAAGAAATAGAATCCACTTTTATAAAATGAATATGATTTGGAGAAAAGTAAGTCAAAAAAATAATCTTAAAGCAGATCATATTCTCAATATTCGAAATCGAACATGAATACTCTCTTAAAAACTGATATCAATACTCTCTTAACAGAAATGGATTAAGTTAATACTAAAATGAATAATAAATTACTTAAAATAAGTAAAGTTTCAAGTTAAATGTAAGGTTATTATTAAAATTGTAGTCTAGCTAGAAATGGAATATTTTTATAAACTAAAAACATACCTAATTCTATAAAAGTAAATTCATAAGACAATATATGTTTAGAAGATGACAGTAACATTTTATATATTCTAGATTCTTCATTGGCTTCTCATACTGAATTGATGTTAGATAATTTGTATGGAAATACTAAAAAACTAAATTCAGATACTAAAAATTTAGAAATGAGAAAGAAGGAGTATGAACAGGAGTCAATTAAATTATTCTATAAAAAAATTTATTGCAAGATCTGATATATAATTTTTATTAATATTATTGTCGATGACTCATGGTAAAAAGTATTCCAATTATTAGTAATTGTCAGTGGACCAAGTGATTTCAATCTAGAGACTATAGCCATAAATAACAATGGAATTTGGTTAAATCGAGTAGTGTTACCTAAAATTAAAGATAAAGAAATAAGCATAAAATTTGTTTACATTAAATGTTGCTAATAGAATACATATATGATAGATAGTAAATATTCTGACAAAATTAGTCAATCAAAATTTATGGGGCTTTGGAGAATCATTATATGGACAATTAGCAGAAAGGGTTTCATCTATTAAAACACCAATCAATTTATCATAGTTAATGAATGTTTAGTTTTTAAAAATAGATGGGGGAAATGATTTTGTTATTGCTTATACTATAACAAAGTAATTATATATTTGGGGAAATATTCCAGGATTGAAATTTACATAATTATTAAAAACAGAAAAGATTTCATATTCTAAGGATATTTAAGGAAAATCTTTTGAAATAAAAGGCTTAAATATAACAAAATATTTCAATTAATAAATTATTGATGAAAAAAGTAATCCTCCCTCATTACATTCAACTAGAAGGAATTCTAAACTTAATTTTAAATTTATTGTTGATATCTAAGATTATTCAGCATATAATAATGTTCTTTATATTGTGACCAAAAACTTAATACTACATTCATTTGGAAAATAAATAGATACCTAAATTCAATTTTGTGGAATATCATGTGGTCCTTTTCATACCTTAGCTTGGGAAGAAAATGGAAATGTATGGAGTTGGGGTGAATTTTAAGATGGAAAGTTAGGTTACATGAGATTTGATATATAGGAATAGAAAGAACCTAAATTAATCTATGATTTTAAAGCCAAGGCAATTTAATGTGTTTGTGGAGCCAATTACAGTATAGCACTTGATGTAAAAGGTGATGTATATACTTGGGGAAAAGGACCTTTTAAGATGGATCTATCAAAGGCTACTATGCCTAGTAAAATAATAAAGAAAAAAAGTCCATTTATCAAAGTGGCTGCAGGTCTTGATCATTTTGGAGCTTTAAATAGCTCTGGTCAACTTTATGTATGGGGAAGCAATAAAAAAGATAGTATTTTTAACTTCCCTGAAGAAGTTTATTAACCAACTCCATTAGAAATCAAATTAAAAATTATTGATTTTGACATGGGTCCTTAGAATACTGGATTAATTATATAAGGAGAAAATAAGGTTAATTTGCCACTCCTTAATTTTGAACATTTCAAAACTGAGTAATATAAGGTGATTTCAGAAGAAGCTTCATTAATATAAACATATGTGAATAAAAAGAATGCTATAGAATATGAAAAGAAAAAAAGTGAAGCTACATCACCAATTATTTAAAGATAGGAACCATAAGATTTAAATAAATTAATTCGTAAAAATAAATCACTTAAAGGAAGTTAATCATCAATATTTCATAGTTCTACTTCAATAAATTAGAAATTAAATAATTAACTTAAATTTCCTATATTATTTGATGGTGTTCATGCAGAAGTGTAAAAAATGGAATAAGAAAGTTAATTATATATACCAATTCAATATTCGAATACAGATAGAGTGGGTAAGGATCCATCATAAGAATTTATTGAATTAGATGGTGTAATTTAAACAGATAATGATTAATTAAAATATGAATATATATAATTGGCTAGAGAAAAAGATGAAGAAGGACTTTTATTATCGATATTGAATTAAGTAGAGGAAAAGAAATAGGATTTACATTTGAAAATGCCAGAGAGAGTCTAAATCAATTAATTTAGAAACAAATTCAAGATAGTTAAGCCTATCTATCATGATAAATATGATTAATTTGATAAAAGCATTATACAAACTACAAAAGAATAGATTTAGTTACTACATTAAGAAAGAGCTAAGAAAGTTTTATAGAAAAAAAGATAAAGAGAATAGGAGTTTGAAAGAATAAGTTAAATTAGTTTATAATCAATCAAGCCACTTTTAAATAAAGAATAAATATTAGAATCGATAAAAACTAAAGCATAAGAAAATTAATAAAAAGCAAAATTAGTTAATCTTAAAAAAGAAGAAATTTAAATAGAAAGAGCTAATTATTTTACTTAAGTTGTATATGAAAAGTCATAAGAATTTAAGTAGAAATAAAAATAGTAATTAATAGAAAAACAATAAAGATAAAATTTATTTAAAGAATTACTTACTTTTTTAAATATTTAAAATTTTACATAAATTTGTTTATAAATTAGTCGTAATGTTTTAGATCATAGAAAAAGTGAATTTTTACAAAATATTTCTGCAAAGAAAATTTAACATTATTTTAGAAAAAAATACATTCTAGTTAAAATAATGAATTAATTAAATGCAACTGCCAGAAAAATTCTAACATCTTTCATAGTTAGATATAAAATTTAACTTAGAATAAAAAGAAAATAATAAAGAATCAGAAAACTTCATATATTTTAACTTAGAAATTAAGTTAGATTAAAAGTAATCATAGGATTGGCAAGTATTAATAAGGCTGCAATAGTTACATAATAATTTTGTTCTTGGTTTAATAATAGTATTTCAATCTAATTGAGTGTACTTAATTATTATTGGGATGAACATCTATTAAAATAATTTAAATGTGTTAATCTTAATTAAGAAAAGGAAGAATTAAAAGCTTGTCAATCTCATTTTACTAAATTTATTTAAGATGAATTTTCATATTTAACTAATTAATTGTTAAATTAAGATTAAATTTCAAAGTTATTGTATAAATTTTATTAAAATTAGAAAATTCCCAAAACACATTCTACTTAATGGTCGAATGTTACGAGATTATATAAGTAAACAAATTGCCATAAAATAAGAAAATGAAAGAAAATAAAAAAAATAATTTAAACCATTAAATTAGATTTTATAAAATTAGGTTTTACTACCTTATACTAGATATATTGAAAAAATTTAATTGCCTAATTAATATAGGATTAAATTAAATTTCTCATAAATTTAATAACTAAATCTTATGGAAGAATTAACGTTATTGGAATGTAAATTAAAAAAAGATGTTCTATTCTCTCATTTATTAAAAGAAAGAAGAAAGTATGTTTTACAAATGTAAAAGGTATTTTTTTTAATTTATAATTAGTTCTTTTCTGATTTATTAGAATTTAAAGAGAAGAATAAGGCTCTAATTGGATCTGCAAGGATTAAAACCTTTTCTAAATTGACACCTTAAGAAATTTAATATTTAAAAGAATTAGATTTATAAGAGAAATAAATATATTTATAAAAATAATAAAATGCTAGATAAAAATGTAAAATTATATTTAATATAGAAAAAACTTCAAAGTTCATTCTAAAATATAAATAAAGTTTAATTTAATAAATTAATTAACTAAATGAAGATCAATTTCCTTATCCAGGATTAACTTTTAAAGTTGTAGAATAATTAATGAGATCTTCAAGACCTATTTTTGATATTAATTTAGATGTGGAATAATGGAATGAATTATTTTAGGAATATTTTAATGAATTTAGAGCAAGATCAGAAAAAATTATAAGTTCATCAATAAGATTAACTACTCTTAAAATAAAATAGGAAAGTCCTCATAAAAAAAGATCATAAATTACTTGATCAATAATTCTACTAATATTCAAATCTAATATTATTTATAATTATCTTATAATATCTTTTAAAATACATCTAATAAAGAAAGTCTTTTTTTATTATCTGTATGAATAATAAAGCTAATTAAATTTCGTTATTTATTTAATTAATTTAGAATTTTTAATCAATTCAAAATTCATTATTTATAAATTGATGAAAAACATTGATGATGTAGATTCTCGGATTCATTAATATATGGAAAAAAGAAAATCATAGTAATTTAGTTCATTTGATCAATCTACAATTCTATTTTAAGATAAAGCTGGTCTATTGAATGAATTAGAAACTTTGAGATAAAAAAATGTCAGCTTAGAATAAGAGTTAAAAGAATTGCTTTAATCGTATGACGAAATTTAAAGAGAAGAATAAATCAAAAGATTAGAGTAAGAAAAGGCTGAGATTATATAAATTGAATTGGAATAATTAAAGTAATACTTAATTCAAATTATAGGTAAATGCATATTAAAATGAAAGATGAATATTAGTAGCAAGTGGATTTCCTTTAAAAATAATTGGATTTGGCTGAATAAGAGAAAATAAAATTGCTTATGGAAAATTAAAAATTAAAATCAAATTAATACAATGAATAAGAAACTTAAGATTTATACAATTAAGTATTTAAAGATGGTTAAGAAAATATTAAATTTAATAAACAAATTGATAAATTTCAGAAAGAAATATTAAAGTTGAAAAATATAGTTGAAACCAAAATTGTTAAAAAGCAATAAGGAAAACAAAAGTAGACAACTAAACAAAATGAAAGAAAAACAAAAACTTGATTTTATTATATGTTAGCTTTATTATTACTCGTTTCTTAATTTAATTTTATTAAAAATAAATATTCGTATTATCTATCCTATTTATTACCTTAAAATTTATAATTCGGCTATCCTTTTCTTATAAATAAATAAATAAGAAATGTGTGTTTTAGTAATCAGTAATATGTTTATTATATAAATATATATAAAATTTTATTCTTTATTTCCAAATAATGAGAAATGCAAAAAGTAGAGTTGGATTAGTTTTATACTTTAGATAATATTTGAATTTCACATAGTTTAGGTTTTTGATTATATTTTCACATTTGAAAACAATTAATAAATTCTATAGGTTTTTAGTTTATTTGCTTAAAAGATTTTAATGAACAAAAATTATTTAATATAAATTTTATTTTTGTTATAAATGTTTGAATGATGTAATTAATAATCAAGAATTTATGATTATATTACAGTGATGCAATATTTGTTGAATTTAATATTTATGATCTTAATTTATTTTATATTAATCAATTAATAAAGAAATGAATAATTATGAAATTGGCATACAAAGATTTATTGAAAAAATAAGAGAACAAATAAGATTAAAAGAAAAAGAATATTTATAAATTGAAAAGGCACTTATTCACAAAATTGTTCATAAATCACCATAACCAGCAAGGACACTTGATTTAAGACCTAATTACTTTTTAGATGTTTCAATTAAACCAAAGCATGTTAAACCTAAATCGAACCCAAATAATTTAAAAACTTTCGATGAAATGGAACCAGATGTTTTACCTTATTTATTATAACCTTTACAAACTTAAAATCACAAGATTAATAAACGAATTTCCCTTAAAATTCCAACAACAGTATCAGAATAATCAAAAAAACAAGAAAAAATTGAAAATCTGCACCTTCGATAATTTTATAGAAATTGTACTCCTAAAAAATGGACTGTTGAGAGTTCAGATGAGATTTAAATTTGATTGATTTGTGTATATAGTATATACTTAATGAAATCTTTAACATAATTGCGTAAATCATAATTTCAGTTTGATTAGTATTTCTTATTAGAATCAAATACATAATCTTAGTATCGTAATTTAATTATTATCTTAAAGTATTAAATAATACTAAATTATAGATTGTAAATTATCATTTATTTTTTTAAAAAACCATCATATTAAGTTAAAATTGTTATCAATATTTACTTCTATACTTAAGATCATACTCAAAAATCGAATTAAACAGTAGCTATTATTTATCAGTTAAAATGAGAAATTATTTTAATAGAAATCAATTTATTTAAAAATATTAATTAATATATTCCATTATTGTTTAATTATTTAAATCGGCATTCAATTTTCGAATTAAAATTGATAATAAAAATATATTTGATATTTATAAACAAATCCAATATGAATTGAATTATCCAATATAGAAAAATTAAAAATATATATATAAGTGAATAATTAAAAATTGAAAATTAAATAGTATCAATTAAATTTAATAATATTATTAATATGTGTGATTCTTAATTATTCAATTTTAATAGTCCACTTGTCTTAAATAAATAAAGAAGAATAATCAATTTACTTCCTAATGAAATAGATATAGAGTAAATTTTGAAGAATTATAGAATAAATAATAAAATTGAACAAGAGATTGTTTAAAAATAATAACCATAAAAAAATATGAAAAATCCAGCCAATTTGATGAGAATGAAGAGAGTAATATTAAATTAATTCAACAGACCTAATTCAAATAAAAATAATCAATAGAAATGTAGAGAAAATTTTTAGGAATAGTTTCCATATTTCCTACGAATTCAACATTATAAAATTACTACTCAACCAAATTCACTCAATTTTATGAAATTAATTTCAAGAGATCGTCTTCATTCATTAGACAGACATTCACAAAAAAATAAATCTATTGATTTCAGTAATATTAAAACCAGAAAAATGAGTATTTAGTAATATGAAATCACAGCATGGACTAGAAAGACTTCTGAAAGTCTTTGAAAAAGAAAAATTGTTGTATATAGTAATTGTATATTGTTGTAAAAAAATTAATTCAATTTATTATACTTTATTCTTAATCAATTTTCACTTCATATTAGAAGCATTTTGAATGACTTTTAAATTGTGTATTATAATATTTTAATATGGATTCGATACTAAGAATACATTAGAATTAGAACATTCAATTTTATAATTATGATTATGTTGCATATTTTAAAATTTATTAGTGTTAAAATAATTGTGATATTATTAGATATAAGTTATTGCAACAGCAAAAAACCTTTTAATTAATAACATTATGATTGAAATGTTTCATTTAAACAATTTTATCTAATATTTTAAGAGATTTCTTTTATTCATTCATAGATCAATACAGAATCAAATATTTTCCATAATTTTATTATTATATTTTAGAAATTATTTCGAAAATTAATTACATTATTTTAGCTTATTTAAAGAAAAAACTTGAATAATACTTCAAAATAAGCCTTGAATATATAGAAATTATTCGTCAATTTATAATATAGAATCTGACAAAATCCATTCTAATTACATTTAAATAACATAAAATATATTATATATATATCATTATTGATCAGATTATTTTATAATATATGATCTTTATTAATTATATTATTATATTAAAATAATAATAAAGATCATTCACTTTATAATGAACAACAAACTTTAAAATAAGGGAGGCTATTATGTCTTAGAAAAAGCTTAAAAAAAATAAACTAAGTAAACAAAGTAACCAAAACAAACCTAAACTTAAAAAAAAACATTTAAACCTTTTGAAGGAAAAGGAATAAAAATGGGTAATGATTAAAACCACTATAATTGGATTTGCCAATAATGTGGATTTATTAATCAAGAAAAGATCGATATTTGCTGCAAGAACTGTCAATTTTAGAAATGAATTTCTATATAATTTGTTACAGAATATAATTTAACATTAACTATCAACAATCTTACATATTATTGAGTAACAATATAGATGAAGAAATCTAAGTATTATTTTAGATAATTTATTGAATTTTCAATTAAATGAAATTTGGATATATGGATTTCATAAGTTAGACTATATATCAGTTCCATCTTTTAAAAAAAGCAAAATCTAATGTATTCTTCTATAGATTGATAAACAAAAAATTTACAAATTTTATTACAATTTCAAAAATGTAGGCAGGAGTAAAAAAATAAATTATTTGTTCATTTAATGTTTATACTGAATTGCTAAAGATAATTGATTATTATTGCAATGGAATGAGACACTTAATTATATGGTTGGTCAATACTCTATGATCATATGTTTAAATTTATAATCTTTAATAGAAAATATGTTCAATTATGAAAAAATACACTATTAATATTAGTTTAATATGATTCATTTTTATTTACAGGCAATTGTAGAAATAATATCAATTTAAGAAATACTATCTAATCAATAGTATATTATATATTAACTGAAAATGATTATGCAATTTAGATCTAATAATAATAAGCAAATCAATATAAAAAACTTCAATTAAATTATTAATAATAATAATCTCTGTATTTTGATCATTATTATTATGAATATGTTAAATTAACCTTGAAAAAAGTAGAAATATATTAAAAAGATCTTATATTACGAAATAATCAATAATTAAAACAGGTCTCATACAAAAATTTCATATTAATATTGAAAAAATGACTTTATATTATTTCATATATTAAAAATGTTGAAGTTTATTCTTACTTGTTTTGAATGAAGAAATCCTAAATAACCTAATAATGAACATAGTTTGGAATGGAATTTTATTTGAGACTTTATTTATGTAAATGAGTAATTCTTTTAAACAAATAAAATATTGATAGTAGTAATAGAATAAATTTTTACTTATTTAATAAATAAATCAAATGATGAATCTTTAATACTTTTTGTTGATAATAGATGCTTTGAATTACTTATTATATTCTATATTGAAGAAAGTAAAATAATTAATTCAATAAACACATTTTATTTAGTTATAGTCATATATATATTTCATATTATCAATTAATAAATGATAATGAACTTTGTATATTTGAATAATACATTAATGATGTGATATTTTAATATACATTTATGAAGAACTAATAAACTTGATTAATTGATGTAATGTCATATATAGTGCAAATTATTCAATTTAATTAGTGTCTACATACAGGGCATTCTCCTTTCTATTTCAACCATTAATCAATACACTTTGCATGAAACTAATGAAAACATTCCAATATTCTATTGTTTTATTAATATAACTGTTTACTTGACATTATCAGATTTTTTAAAATCAATCATGCAAACAACACAATTTAAATTTTTCTAGTTAGGTATATATTTTTATGTTGGTATCTATTTAATTTCACTCGATCTCATGGGTTATGCTTATCTTCTTTCCTCAACTTCAGGCTCTTAATCTTAATAAAATTAATTTTCCTAATAATTTTCATCTTCATCATCATCGTCATCATCACCATAATAGAATTATACATTAGGCATATTAAAAACTTATTAGACTTGAATTCCTGGCCCTATATTTCTTATTTAAATATGTTATCTCTAACCTCCATTAGTTTGTAGATTAAATTAAAATGAATCAGAACCAAAATTTAAACTAGAATAATTGATTATTTATACTTAATATTGAATGCCTCATTCATTTAATGTCTCATATTGTCCATTGATCTCTGAAATTAAGAATTTGGCCCAAAAATTTCTATACTTTTTAAATTGAATTACAATTAAAATTTGGAAATTGAACCATTCCATCTTAATCACTATCAGAACTATCTTGACTGTATTGGATATTATAATTTCTATTATGATTATGAGAATTATTTATTCTTTATTAAGGCTATCTTTATTGCTAATAATATTATTGCCTTGATTATTATTATTGTTATTGCTATGTTCTTCTCTCTCTTTATTACATTAAACATTGTGTTTAATGTGCAACCTTGACTAGATTTATTTAGTACCAATCGATCTGCTTGGACTGACTTATGGCAAATTTAGCAATTTTAACGTGAATGTCTTTATTACTATTATCTATTCATCAAAATAAACTATTTAAATTATAGAAGAGTATGAATTGTTCTAGATTTAAATCATTAATTAAATTTCATGACAACCATTTCAATCAAAATCAAGCATGGAGCAGATCAAATTGAAGTTATAGAAATAGACCCTAATGCCACAGTGAAAGAATTAAAGGAGAAACTCACACCTAAATTTAATTCAGAGCCTTCTTAAATGAAGATTATTTTTTAAGGTAAAATTCTTAAAGACGTTGACGTCCTCACAAATGTCAATGTAAAGGCTGATTCTACCATGCATCTAGTTGTTACAAAATGTATTTAAATAAACTAAATTAGAACAAAACTAATAACCACCCTAATAAGCTCCAGGTCAATAATAATAATAACCATAATAACCCCTTGGAGGATAATAAGGTGGACTTCCAGGTTTAGGAGGATTAGGAGGAGCAGGTGGCATGGGAGGTATGGGAGGCCTTGGTGGAATGGGAGGCTTCGGTGGAATGGGAGGACTCGGAGGAATGGGTGGACTCGGAGGAATGGGTGGTATGGGAATGGATCCATAAATGATGATGTAACTCCTCTAAAGCCCAATGTACCAAGCATAAATGTAATAAGTATTTAACTTTTTCTAAATATTTTAGATGATGTAAAATCCACAAATAAGATAACAAATAATGCAACATCCTATGATTGCTTAAATGATTTAAGCAAATCCATAACTTTAATAAATATTTGATAATCCTTAACTATTTTAAATGATGATGAATCCATAAGCAATTTAGATGGCCTTATAAGGAATGGGCGGAATGGGTGGAATGGGAGGACTTGGAGGCCTCGGAGGAATGGGCGGAATGGGAGGCCTTGGTGGTATGGGAGGCTTAGGTGGAGTTGGAGATTAACCTAATCCACCAAATCCTAATACTGCTTAAGTACCCCCTCCAACTAATTAAAATGCTTAAAATCCCCTTGGCGGTCTTGATTTATAAGGTTTAATGAATATGATGGGAGGTATGATTATTGAATTAAATCAAATTAGGAGGTGTTGGAGGAGCTGGAGGCCTTGGTGGTGCCCCATTAACACATGAAGCTGCAGAGTAGAAATATGCTACTTAATTATAATAATTGCAAGAATTAGGATTTACTAATAAATAAGTGAATTTGGAGGCCTTGATTGCTACTGGAGGAAATGTTGAGGCAGCAGTTGATAGAATCTTAAATATGATCGGACCATGATATAATATTAGATTATATTCATTATGAAATTTATATTAAATATATTTTAAATAAAAATGATTGATGGAGATGAATAGAAGAAAATGGAAAATGAAGGATCATATGGATATTTTACAATTTTGGCTGTTAAGTTTACATCGTCTGAACAATAAATAGATAGGTTGACATTGATATTAACTTAAGAAATTATAACACTCTAATAAAGTTTTACACTGACAAAGAATATCAACAGGGAGATAGTTAGGAAAATCTGAATAAAACTAATGAAGCTTATAAAATAATCAAGGACGAGAAGGTAAATTGAATTATTAATATATAATAGGCTAGAGAATCCTATATGCATAAATTGATGATTAGATGTTATTTAAGTCAACCTTTTGATTTAATCTTACCAAACAAATAAAGTATAATTACTCATTTGATTAGGTGATAAATTGTGGCCTTTTTTTATTTTTGAAGTTATTAAAGAAGGAAAATCAACTAGTGAAATTATGTAATTCAATTTTTCGGCCCAAACCTTAACAGAATAAAAGAAGGATGTAAGAACAAAAAGTTATATGTTTTCTAACATTTCTGTATAAAAGTTATTAATTATTTTAAGTCAGCCTTGTATTCTAAAAAAGATGATGAATTCATAATTAATTTTATTGAGAATGGGAAAATACTTTCTTAAAATTATAAAGCTAAATTTCAAAATCAAAGAGATTAACTTGTTAAATTAGCTATTTTTGCCAAAGAAATATTTGAAGAAACAAAACCTACTCTTGAATTTCATAATCCAAATACAAAATAGGATTTGAATTTATTTAAAGTACAACATTATTCAATTGGTGAAAATAGTAAAACTGTAAGTTCAAAAGTAACCAACTTATTTTTTGATTAAGTATCAACAAAAAATTATTTCTTATGGAATGATTCATATATTCCTCCACATTCCTTACTAAAAACATCTGCTTCAAAATTAGCAAGTTTAGGATAATCCAAAACAGTTCATTTCACTATTGGAAAATCATAAATGCTTGTATCGAGAGATGAAGATTTACGATAGATTATTTAAGTGATCCCTTTAAAAAAAGAATATTTGGCATTCAGTAGAGATGAAAATGGTATATAGTATTTGAATTTCATATAGTTGTCTAATTATAAGTGTTGAATAATACTAGAAAATATAGATTCCATGACAAACAAGGTGCTAGTTAATTTGTTTAAAAACTTATTAGTGTATAAAATCAAAAGGCTTCTGCCACTCCTTTAATGACTGAATATCCATTTGGATAGCATTTGTAGAATATTGTAAGAAGCAAAAAGTCTGCAATTCAAAAATTAAATTCTTAAATTGCTTAATATGAATAAAAAGTTTAACAATTAAAAGTTTAAAGGTAATAATCATATTATTATTATTATAGATAATAACTATTATCAGATTTTAATGATTTAGATTTAGATAAAGTTGATGATGATGAATTAATGATAAATAAAGAGAAGGAATAATAGAATAAGTAATCTTCTTTTGAACCAGCAAGTTTATTTAAGGCTCCTGTTAAATTTAAAGATGAATGAATGATAATAAATTTATAATTATATAACTATAAATTAAAATGCCATCTTAAATCGATGTCTTTTAATTAACACATACATCAACAGATGATGAAATTTAATTATGTGTAGAATGGATTAAGGCTTAATTGAAAGCAAAATAGACAGTTACATTGTTAGTTAAGAAATGTTAGAGACAAGAATTAATACCATAAGTAACTGTAGATATAGTGACTATGATTTAATAAAAAATTAAGTAATTAAGTCAAGATCCATAAACTCGTTTGAGTGAAGTTTAAGAATTACTATAAATTTATAACTAGAAAGGAGTTAAGAATCAAACTATTTTGATTTAATTATATGTAAAAGATTGTAATTAAATTTAGATTGAACTTGCAAATGCCAAATAACCTGATGCATAAGATAAAGCTATTGAATTATTATGTAAAGTAGATGAGAAAATAAGAAAATAATTTACATCATAATTTTCTTAATTTTTAAAAGAAAAAATTAAATAACTTATAGAAAATGGACAATAGGAAGCAAATCAATAAAATTTTAAGGAAGCTTTGGCATTGTATTAGAAAGCTTAAGAATTAAATAATTATTATGAAGAAAAAGATACAACTATATAGTTAAATGTAAAAATTTAATGAAATCTAGATACAATTAGGAAATGCCTATCATTCTTTAAAATAATATGATGATGCTTTAAATGTATGGGAAAAGTCTATTAAATATATATAAAGTTAATCATAATAATAATAGTTCTAAAATGAATTAATTTACATGTATAATACTGTTGGATAAATTTATTATGACAAAAAATAAAATAATAAAGCAACTTAATATTGGGATTCAGCAATAAGTATATTAGAATAACAAAATGAATAAGAGAAATTGGAATAATAATCAAAATAGTTATTAGGACATTTATTAAATAATGTAGGGATGATATACTATTAAAAAGGAGAAGTAAAGAAAGCTATTTCAAATTTTTAAAAAACTATAGAAGTTTATGAGAGTATTTATGGGAAAGGTCATATAAGTGTTGGAAATCGTTTAAATAATTTAGGCGAAGCATATAGAAGTGATAAACAATATGATAAAGCATTGGAGATGTTCAATAAAGCATTAAGTATAAAGAAAGCCGAACTTTAAGTACAACCTTCAAAGAGTTTAGCTAGTACTATAAATAATATAGGTATGACTTTACAAAATAAATAATCATATGATGAAGCAATTGATTATTTCAAATAAGCCTTATAAATGTATAATGAGCCAGGTGTTTTTAGTGATCCTAATGCTGGAGATGCTGCTTTATAAAAAAGTAATACAATGCATAGTATTGCTGAATGTTATAGAGCATTACATAATTTGGATTTATGTATCTAATATTTTAGAGATGCATATAAATACAAAGCATAAGAATTGAAAATATTCCATAAATCAACACAGCATACAGCAATTTAATTGGCATCAGCATTATTTTAAAAAAACTAATTTGAAGAATCTTTGAAAATTTTTGAGGAAGTTTTGGATGGTTAGAAACAAGTCTATGGATAAGATTCTCAGATAGTAGCTTAGACAATCAATAATATAGGAACTGTTTTATCAGAATTAAAATAATATTAAAAGGCTTTGGAGAAAGTTTAAGAGGCAATTAGAATATTCGAAAAGAAATTAGATAAAAGTGATCCATATCTTTAAAAAGCATACGATAATATGAAAAATATAAAATAAAAATTACTGGAATGAAATTGTTAAATAAATTTAAATATAATCAAAATTAACCTACTATTTTCATAAACACATCTTCCAAATTAGTTTGGCTTATTCCCCAATCTAATAATAAAAATAAAGAATTACCAGAAATTTATAAATATTCTTTTTATTTTTCAATTTGCCAAAATATATCAGAAACCTTACAACTCTTTTCTGATATTTAATAAATCAAATTTCCATTAAATTCTGATAACATAATAGATTAAGGTAGAATATCTCTAATGAAATCTTTAACTTTATTAATATAGAATTATGATCTAAATAAATAATCAAAAAATACTATTATTAATTATGAATAGATTATAAATATTTGTCTCTATGAATTTAAACAGATAAATGATATCCACCTCCATAAATATTCTTTAATCTTTAAGGTGTTCCAAGACATTTAAGAACACCTTGACTCATGATCCCTATTAAAAATGATTATTTATCATACCTATTCTATTACATAAAACATCTGCTTCCTCCATTGAATGTGTTGTTAACACCATGGCCCTTCTTTCTCTACATTACTAAATGATTTCCCATAATTATCTTCGATTATCAGGATCTAAACCTGTAGATGGTTCATCTAAAAATACAATTAAAGGTTCTCCAACTAATGCAATAGCTATAGATAATCGTCTTTTCATTCCTCCTGAAAGTTATTAGGTTTAATAATTAAAATAAGGTTCTAATTTCACTTCAGCCATACTCTATTAAACTCTTACTCTCTCCAATTCTCTATGAACTCCTTTTAATCTTGCATAAAAGAGTAGATGTTCTTCTACTGTTAATTCAGGCCACAATAAATCAAATTAAGGGCAAACTCCAATTCTCATTTAAACTTCTTTCATTTATTATTTAATAGAATATCCACCTACAAATGCTGTTCCATCAGAACATCCATATAATCCTGTAATAGTTGATATTATAGATGTCTTTCCAGCTCCATTTGGACCTAATAAACCAAATATCTCTCCTTTTTCTACACATAAACTAAAACTCTTAACAGCTACTGTATTTTAATACATTTTTCTTATATCCTTACAAACTAATGGATAATCTTCAAGATTTTTTAATTTGTAAACTTTCTCTCTCTCTTACAGTACATCTTAATCTTCTTCTAATTAATTAACATTTAATCCTAATTGATCTTCTTCATAAAATTCTAAATATTCAGTTTTTTTGAAGAATTTGCAAATCCATGGTTCAGATGCAACACCATACTCTTAAGGTATAATTTCATGAAGATAAATTCCCATTATTGCATAAAAAACAGTATTATAATATAATGATAATAAACATCCTTATATTTCTGGACTTATTAGTTCTAATGATGTATAACATCCATGTTAAGATACACATGCTAATTGTAATAAATTAATAATATACCAAATGATAAAATATAGAACAATCGACCAAATGCTATCTATGGTACTATTTAAAGATACCAAGGTAATTCCAAAGGATCAGGATATATAGCCAAATTTATTGTCGATGCCATTATAGTACCCCATACAGAAATTAAATATCCTATGATAGTTGCTGTTCTTGATTTATTTAAGAATACTTAAAAGAAGAATGATAATGAAATTTATGTTAAACCCCATCCAATTAATATTAGTAACTAAATTTTTAAGAAATTTGTACAATTAAATTAGAATCTGTATATTTAAACACTTATATTTCAATTCCATACATGGCAACAAAATAAAACAATATATAAGTTACAAATGTAAGGATTGAACTAAATAAATATTATACTATCCAATAATCAACCATTCTCATCCCATTCATTTTCATCATTTATAATAATCTTTCTTCTTTATCTAATACTATTGAATAAAGAAACACTGGTAATAATAGGGACAAAGAGAGAGGAAATAATAGAGCACCCATTAAATTAATTGCTTTTTATACTAAATTTCTATCTTCTCCTATTAATGGCATATATTAGATTCCTGAAATCAACCAAATCTTTGGATTTAATTTATGTAAATAGGCTCTTGTAATTAAATCAATTAATCCAACCTAAGCTTCTGCTACTAACATCAAATTATTAGTTTTATTTTCTGCTACTTTAAAAAATACTTTAGTGATTCCATTAGCTCTATGATATTCTGGAATACGTAAATCATTCACTTAAATTGTAACATTTAAGTATTCTTCATTAGCATTATGAAATGTAAATGCTCCATCAGGTATCATCCAAATATCATCTAAATCTCTTCCTCTATAAAATGGTTATGTATTGAGATATTATATTCTTTAATAAATATCTTCATTTATAGATATTTCTGGTTATTCTAAAAATGGGATATTTCTCAATTCACTTTAGTTATTTGATTTACATCCTGGCCTTTAAAGAATATTTTACAAAAGTCCAGATGACCTAATAACATCATTTATTAATTAATATTACATATTTTTTCCAATTTATCCATTATTCCAACCAATAAAGTTTTATTCATTATGACTTAATTTGGAAACATCATAAAAATACCTAATTTCAACAATTTATTACCATTAAAGACAGGAAACATTGTTAAACATAGGTATTTGTGAATATATAAATGGAATATTCAATATATAAGGAAAATCTAATTAAAATGTCCATCCTGAAAATTTATCAAATATTATTTCTTATATTATATAAACAAGCACCAAACAGATTAATGGTGTCAAAATCTAACAAATATTAGTTCCTATTTATCTTGATTGAATTGAGGCATTCTTATAAAATAGAGCTCTAAATTGATAGCTCTTTTTCATAAAATTAATTATGACATAATCGATTAGTTATAATTCCATCATTTAATCATATTATATAAATTATAATGAATTAAGTTGATCAAAGTCAATAAAGTTAAGAGAGTTAATCAACTATGTTTTCATATGATCCTAAACTATTTTAGCTTTTATAAAAAGCCTTATTGCTTGTAACAAAATAAAAGTAATTTATCAAATATAATTTAGACCTCAAAATCCCATTAAATTTGTAGCAGATTATTTGAAACAAAATCGTGATGATGATTTCTGAATTGTCTTATTATTATTATATTCATTTTATATTAGAATTAATTTACAACAATCATTATTCAATTTAATATGATATTCATATAGCATTAATATTTAATAATAGAGAATTTAATACTATATTTATATATAGATTATATTTCTAAATGTTACATATAATTATATTTAATATTTATATTTATATATATTCATAAAATTGTACAATTAATGGTATTTTTTTCAAATTTTATATTTGATATGAATTATATTAAATATAATTATCAAAAATGATTACACAACTTAACAAGAAAGGCTAAATCAATTTGAAGGTATTCATACTGGAAAGATTACTACATTTATATTATTTTGTAAGTCTTTAAAAGATAATGTTTTATTTCATTAGCATTTTAGGTGATTTATAAGGCATTACATTTTTATGGGTTCCTATTTTTGAATCCTAAAAATTAACATTTTTTTAAAATAAAATTAATTATGAGTCATTTATCATATACTTAAGCAGAATTGATGAGTTGATTAATTTTCAATTTAATTAATCATTACAATATTATTTGATTCCACTTTTGATTCAAATTTTGTTGTTTTATATACCCTTACTCATATTAATTTATCAATAAAAGAAAGAAAAAATACATAAACTTACAATAATTAACTATTACATAAAGATAAGTTCAATATTTTTTCAAACATTTATAACTTATTTATATGTACCATTTATAGTATTGTGTACTCAATCATTAATTATAACATTCAACTAAAACTAATCAATTTTTCATGCAATTTTTTCCATCTTTTCTCTTATATTAACATTTATAATTCTAATGATCAACCTATTACTTAATAGAGAAACACTAGATTTAAAAGTAAATAGATTCTAAAAATTCAATTAAACGTTTCTTGATTATCTATAAATAATACTATAGATATTATAAATTTTTGTTTATGGCATCATAAAAAGTGAAATTAATGGATAAACTTTATAAAGTGTCTTAGTGCTTACAATTTCATTTATTAACATAATATAGGTATCCTAATATGAATATACAGATATTATTAGAACTAAAATTAGTTTAATTACTTCATCATTTGGATGTGTTGCATCAATATATAATTTAATTTAAAATCTAAAATAAGATTTGATTTATAAATTTACAAATACTGGAATAATTATGATTTTTATATCTTTAAGCAAATTATTGTTAATATTTTATAATTAGAGAGAAGAGAGCATACAAAACAATATTTTATAAATTAAATAACATAAGATAATAAAGTATTATTTATCAAGATTAATTAATGATGATCTTACAAAGGTTGAAAAAAAAATTAATAATTCAATATTATTACATTAGATGAGCAAAATATTTGAATAACATTCAAATGATACATAAGCAAAATCATCTTATTTAAATATTTTAACATCATAAAATTTAGATGTATTTATTTAAAAAAAATTAAAATAATATGTAAAAAGTATCTCAAAAACTAAAGGATTTGATTTGCATTATGTAGCTCTATTATATAACTTTGGTTTTTCAAATTTAGCATTAATTTAGATAAATTCATTAATTAATAAATAACTAACTTAATCAAAATATAAAGGGTTTTTGGGAGATGTTGATGCTCCAAGTAGTATTTTAGATAGTTCCTAAAAATATACAGCTCATTAATCAGTTTCTAGCAAATCATTTAGATCTAATACAGATGAAATTAATGATATAGCTAAAAGAGCATAATTTAAAAAGAGTAAATTAATATTAGTTGGTAACTATTAATTGACATAGTTAAATACTGCAAGAGCAATATATTTAAAGAATAAAATAAAAGAGAATTTATAATTTAAATTTTATGAGAATAATAATACTAAAACCTAGTTAAATGAAATGAAGTAGGGAGTAGAATTATTTTTGAAGAATGAAAAAAGAAATTAAGGATTAAAAAATACAATGATTTAATTGATTAATGAGAAAGTATCTTTTACTTAATAATTCACAACCAAAAAGGCCATTGATGCAGATTAATTATATAATAGAGCAATAAAGCTTAGTAAAATATAATAAAGTTTAGAGGAGAAGTTATTTATAAGATATTAATAATTTCCAAGTTTAAAAATATAATCAATCTTAGTATTTTATTAAGGTGAAATCTTAAATAATTATATTGAAGCATATAAATATAAAAATTTAACTTCAATGCCAGAAGAATAATTAATTAATATGGATGTTAATATTAAAACAGCATTTTTTTCAAAGAAAGTTGTTTATTTAAATATATAATTAGAATATAATTAAAATTTATTAATTACAAGCAAATCTGAAAATTCATTGAGATTTTTTTAAATATCACAAGAAGAATCAAAACATTTTAATAATGTTGATTATTTACTTCCTTTGGCTATAAAAAATGAACATAGTTTATTAGTATAAAGATTTACATAAACAAGTAAATCAAAATTTTACTTGAATTCAAGTTAAACATTTTTTAAATTAAATAACTTATTAATAAAACCATGTTAACTTTTATTTGATATTCATTTTGATAACATTAATCATTATAAATTTTCAGCATTTTTTTCAGAGAGCATTAATTAATCTGCTTATTTATTGGTTGATATCAATCAAAAAGTAGGAGGAATAACAGAGAGTTTCTTTGAAAAATTAGGATTAAATGAAGATTATTATATGTAATTTAATAAATAGGAATAAACACAATTATAAATTGATTATCTAATCCCAAATTTTAAAAAGTTAATTGAAACTAAATAATAAAATACAATTACTGAAATAAGATTTTTAAAGGAAGCATATCTATTAGAAAGTTATGGAGAGAAAATTAGAAATTAAACTAGATAATAATCATTAACTTCAACTTATTGGTCTAATCTAGAATAAACTTACATATTTGAAGCTGAAATATGTATATAATATCATGATATTTTTGGTTATAATTATTTCATTATAGAAATAAAAGATGTTAGATAATTAATTAATTCTAAAAGATCATAAGTTTCAAGTAGAAATAGAAAATAAGAAGGATTAGAAGAATTTTTTGAATTATCAGAATTGTCTGAAGTTGAAGCTATAGCATAATCTCCTAAAATTTCAAAATAACAGAATAAATTTAAAATTTGTTATGATGAAAATTTAGAAGAGAATAAAGTTATATAAAAAATTGTATAAGAATTGGAAGAAAAATAAAAAGCAGAATAATAATAAACAATAGAATAATAATAAAAATTAGAATAATCATAATAGATATAAAATATATCTTTTTAATAGAATATTTTAAGTCCTAATTTTAGTAATGCTCCTTGGTAAGATTAATCTCAAATACCATTATAAATACACCAAAATAGTATGTAATAGGACTATTTTCATAAAGAAAATGATAATGATAAATCATTTTCAGTTTACTAATCAAAAAATATAAAATTAGAAGAAATAGAAGATGAATTTAAAAGTCGTAGTGCAAAATAAAAGGTTACTACTAGATAAAATAAAGATATGGAAGGAGAGAAAGAATAATCTTCATCTAATAATGTATTTAAGGGTATAAAAAAGTCAATATTTTATAAAAAATATGAAACTATTTTTCAATTAATTGAACCAATTACTCCAACAACTTTAAAATTATTCATAATTTTTTAAATACTTACTTACATAATTGCATTAACTTATTTTATTATTATACTTGCAAGTGCATAAGTAGATTTGAATAGATTCATAGGAGAAATTGATATGATTTAATTACATGCAGGAATAATGAATCCTCATGATTTGTATTTGTAAATAAGACAACCTATTATCACATATAATTCATTTTTAACTGCAGGTAAAATTACAAAAGAAGAATTTAAAGAGCTTACTGATCCCTTGTATGAAAATGTTGGTATTGGATATTATGAATTCAAAGAGGGTTTTATCTATTGGTTAGGAAATGAATACTTAACTCCATTTTTAAAGGATTAGAATATAACTGTATATTATATGTTACATAATGGGTCTTAAACATATCCAATAACTCAAAATATTCGAGAAGCATTGATGGCTACATTATCATATTATTATGATTTTAAATTAAGATTTGAGGCAAGATTGAGTACAGCTAATCAAACTTATTAGGTTTATTAATTTGCAAATATTTATAATTTTCATTTTTGGTTAGAGGATTTGACTATGGAAGTTTATGAATACTCAAAGAATCGAAGTATAGATGTAAGCAACAAATGGAATATGATTTGGATCATTTATTTAATGGTTAATATTTGCCCATTATTTGCTAGTTTATTTTATTATAGGATATTTAATTCAAAATTTGATTAATTTGTAAGCCTATTTAAATATTGTTCATCTTATAGAATGGAATAAGAATTAGAAAGATTAAAGTACATTTTAAAAGTATTAAATAAAAATAGTGATTTATTATTTAATTACTAATTTAATATAGAATAAAAAGAAGATGATATATTTAAGTCAAGATTAGAGCATGAATAATAAAAAGTTAAGGATATCAAAATTTAATAATAGTTTAAAAAGATATCTTTTGGTATCAAATTCATTTTTGTGATTATTGGTTGGATGGTGTTTTTTGCATTGAGTTTAGTATCTAATATTCAAATAGGAGAATATTTGAACAAATATTCAGCTACAGCAGATGCCTATAAATTAATTCAAGATATGTCTTTATATGCAGGTACACTTTATCGAAATAGAGATTTTGGATTGGCATTTGCAAATTATCCTTATTTGAGACCTTTTGATACAGAAAAATTTTATTTCACAATCAATACTGGATTAGAAACAATATCTAAATTCTTATAATTTTCTTATACTTTTGATTCCAGTTAATATTAAACTTCTGAAGATTTTTTTAATTTCTTTTAATCTTTGTAGGAAAACAATATTTGTATAGTATTAGGAGATTAAAATTTAGGTTTTTTAAAATAATATTGTGAAAAGTCTTTGTAAGGTACTTTATTATTAGGATTATTTCCTACATTAAAATTCATATCAAATTCTATTTCCATTTAAATGTAGATTAATAATTTTACAAAAAGAGTAGAATTTAATAAATATGAGAATGAAGGTAGTCTTATAGTGTTGAGAGCATTTTAATTAATGAGTAAATAATTTAAATTAGGAATGGTCAATGTAACAGAAGAATAAATTATTATATGTAATACAATCTCAATCATCTTTATTGTTTATTCATTATTATTGATGTCCTATTTTCTATTTATTTTAATGTAAAAATTAAGGATTGAATTGAATTTAGCCAGAAGATTTATTTTGCTAATACCATCAACTGTGCTATTCTTAGATGATCAATTTGATAGACATGTTAGAATCCTAATAGCAGGATAAGAATATTGAAACTCATATATTTATATAATAAAGTATAAGTTAATATATTATTAAAATTATTTATGTAAATTCTTAAACCAACCATAATAAAATCAAATTGCCACAAAATTCATCTCAATTTAGGTTTAGAATCATATTTATTCTCTAATTCCTATATATAGTCACCAATTCTCTATTTATGGTAAAATGATAAAACTATAGTAATTGGCAGACATTAGAATCCTTGGAAAGAATGTAATTTATAATTAATGTAAAAAAACTCTGTTTGGTTATAAAGAAGATCAAGTGGAGGTGGAGCTGTATATTAAGATTTAGGAAATCATTGCTTTACCTTTTTGAATACATTCACTACATAGGATCCTAAAACAATTAATAATGATATACTCATAAATGCATTACTAAATTTAGGTATAGAAGCCTAAGCTTCTGGAAGGAATGATATAGTAGTGGGAGAAAAGAAGGTTTCAGGATCTGCATATTAGTTATCCTTAGGAACAAAGATAAATCCAAATAAGATTGCATTGCATCATGGAACTATGTTGATTGATGTTGATTAAAATGCCTTAGCATAATACTTAACACCTTCAAAGAAGAAATTAGAAAGTAAAGGCATCGATTCTGTTAAATCTAGAGTTTCTAATCTTAAAGAAATAAAAAACACAATCACAGTTTAACAATATGAAGAATAATTAATAAATGAATTCATAAAAAAATATAATGATGTAGAATTTAAAGAATATAATTCTGATTAATTATTAAATATTGAGGAAATTAGGAAGGAATCAGAAAGATTATCATCTTGGGAATGGTTATATCAATATACACCTTAATTCACAGTTAATTTAGAAGAGAAACTTAAATTTGGAATGTTTGATTTTTATCTTTAAGTTGAATCAAGTATTATATAAGATGGTAGAGTTTTTACTGATTGTCTTTATCCAGATTATATAACTTAATTGAATTAAGTTATTCTTAATAAGAAATATGATTTTGATGGGATTAAGCAAATATTTAATGAAATGAGAATTTTATTCCCATAATTAAATGAACTTTCAACAGAATTAGAAGAATGGTTATTGAAAGCAATATGATGTATTTATATATAAATTCAATGAGTTGATTCTTCTAGTTTTTCTAAAATAAATTATTTCTTTTTTAATCTTTCTTATGTTAATTCTTATTCTGATTTTTAAGTACTGCCTTTATCCTATTTTAAATCAATTTAATAAATACTTATTCTTTAAGATTTTCATCATACAATTCAGTTAATGAGGGTAATATATCATGAGGATTCTTTTTTTTTACAGATAAAATCTTTTCAATTCTATCATGATTATCACCTTATACTTTATATGGCTCTGGTTTATAGTTGACTGGTAGATCCTAAATTAATGTCATCTTAACATTAATACAGCTCCATATTTTTTTTTAATGTAAAATTAAGTGTAATTTTATTTATGGATCAAGAGTTTAATTTCATGAGCAGCTCTATCATTTTTAGTAACTACTGCTGGAGATCTTGGAGATTAACTAATGGATTCTTCATAAGTTGAAGTATTTTATTATTAAATTTTAGGTGTCATAGTTCTTTTAGTCTCTCCAATAATAAAGTTTTATATTCTAGCTCTCTCTTTCATTCTTTTAAGTTCTCCTTCTTTTTCTCCTTTCTTAATAGCATTTTGAGTTGCAGAAGATTATATTCTCTCTATCTCATTACTATGTAAACCTATTTACTTTAATAGAACATTATAATCCTTTTTTAATTATATAATTAGTTTATGTTCTTATTCTATTAATTTAGCTTTAAGTTATTCCATTTACTTTTAATGTTTACGTTATAATTCATCCTTTTAACTTTCTATTCTTTTTTCTTACTCTGAAGCTACTCTTTCTTATTCTTTTTTTTCCATGTTTTTTAATTCTCTACGAAAATCCATAGCTTCTTCTACTCTTTCATCTAATGATACTAGTTTTTCTTATGTTTATAAATCTTTTAGTTTTCTTTTAGGTTTTACTTTTAAAAACTCTGTGTTTTTTGACAATTTATCTTCCAATTAACCCATTTCTTCTTATTATTTCTATATCTGTATTTATCTAAACAAAATAATAAATATATTCTATACATTTTTATTTTTTTCTGATTCTCAAATTATTAGAAATAATTATAGTATTTCTCATAAAAATCATCCAATTTTTCTAATCCTATCTCTTTATATGTTGAAACTTCAGCTTTATAAATCTTTTATCTAAGAATATCTTAATATTCACGAATATTTTATTCTAATGTTCTTATTGCTTTCATCAATTATTTGAAAGGAACATATTATTATATTTATAACAATAGATTTGCAACTTATTGCATTTTTTCTTTTATGATGCTAAATACTAATATTTACTCATCTTCATTCAGAAATCTAAAGTATAACATGATCCCATTACCCATCATTGTCTTAATCAAACAAATCAAAGAAATCCTTTCCACTAGAAATCTTTAACATCATTTAAAAGTCTTCTTTACAAGCATCAAAAACTTAAATAGCTGTCTTATATGGTATTTAAACTTATGTAAAATCATTTCTTCTAAACTCTTTCCATATATTTGCACATTTTTATGGAGCTGCCATAAATATTTCCCCTAAACGATTAATTAAATCTATCTTACCTTCTGCTTATACTTATCTAATATATGTTTTGGGTAATGATGATAGAGCTGAATAATTTGTTTATTATATTAATTTCGATGCATAAAGGGATGACTTAGTTTCAGTCTAGTACATTGAAATATGAAATATGATTAATATTATATAACAATAATACAAAGTCTGAATTATTGAAATCATTTGATCATATTAATAATCTGAATTAAGATCTATCTATAATCATAAAGATTATTATTTATATCATATTAATTATAAGTTTAATCAAGAAAATCTGAATCCATTACATATTAAAGATTGGTTTGTTTAATTTGTTTAATTTGTTCTATACTCAACTTAATCATCCCATGTTGATCTTTATTCATAATTTGTATTCTCATTTATAGATATTGAATGGTTCCTAGATCTCTTAATATAAATTGTATAATATACATTTTTTATTTTTTAAATTGACTAACGTATAAAAGAACTTTCTTGTTCTGTTGTTGTTGTCAATTTCTTTTTTGTATTTAATAGTTTATTTTAAATATCTTTCATTTATCGTTATAAGTTAGGATTAATTTTATTTAAGAAACTAGTAATATCATTTGAATCTTGATTTGTACAAGTAGATTCATCAAATTTATTATTCAAAATTGTTTATTATTATTATTGATTCACTCTAATTCTAGTTGTAGGATAAGATGGACTTTAATTTCTTTTTTGATTTTGTATAGATTTATCATTATCATATTATTAATTTACCTAATATTCAATTATATTTTAATAATTAATGTTTTCTTTATTGCAAGATAGATATTCTAATTCAACTATCCTTTTTTATAGTTTTTCAATCTCTTTTTCATTGATTTTTTAAATTAATTTAATTTCATTTTCTTTTTCAGCTAATTTAGTTTCTAGCAATTTTATTTCTATTTATTAAGCATTTATAATATCTTATTATTTTACTATCTCATTCTATTCATAATTCTTTTAAAATTTTTGAACAACATTCCCATTTTATTATTAATTTAATGTATTTATGAAGATATCATTCATCTTTCTTAAATTTTCTTCTCTTTCTTTAGCTTCCTATATATACATCTCCTAAATTTATATTTTCTATTGCAAAATGGCTTTTTCATTTTTCCACTCTAAAAACTAAATTCTTTCATCATTCATTTCTTTTTAATTTTGAATATTTATTTTAATTTATTTTTACTGTTATATTTATTTAACTTAAATCTATTTTTTGTAAAAAAATGTATTAAATCATTTACAAACCCTAAAAATAATTAAAAAATTATAAATTCTAATTACAATATATTTAAAAAATAAGGATGATATCTTAATAAAGTATTATTAGTAATTAAAATAATCAATTAATTGGAAAAATAAATGATAAATAGCAAGTAATTAATCATTAAAATATATTAATGATATTATTAATATGATTATTTATAAAAATATAATAGAATAAAAAGCAGAGATAAAAATAAACAACTTTAATTATAATGTATGAAATAGGATGATTTAAATATCTATTATATATAAAATAATATTATTTATAGAGTTTAGCTATCGATTCAAACTAATTGGAATTAAAGAAATTAAAAATTGAAATAAATTGAATAAAAAAGTAACATTTATCAATAATTGTTACATTTAATTTGAATATATAATTAGCTTATAAATTTTGTTATATATAACTCATTTCATAAGATCAATGTACTCTTATCTTAAGTTTTCTGCGAATTTTTATGTAAATTCAAAAGTTTATTGATGAATTTAATTTACTTCAGGAATTGAAAGCATATGTTTTATGTATTTATGAAGATGTGGATGAGGAGTTAGATCAATATTTAACATAAATAATGTTGATAATTCACAGATAGCACTAAAGAATTTATATTAAATATTTACCTTAAATCAGCTATAGTTGGTTCAGGAAATCCTAAGATGTATTAATGTTTTCCATTTCCTAAAAAGATTTCTTCAAAGGCTTTTAGATACCATTCTAATTCTTTGAATCTTTCATCTTTATTTTCTGGAGCTGGTTTTCCAACAAATTTAGGATAAAATACAAAATCTCTTGCTGTAAGTGTAATTTATCTTGTTCCTGTATGATGCCAATCCAGATATTAATCAAGTATGGCTTATTTAACAATATCAGATGGATATAAATTTTCAAGTTTGAATTTTTTTGCTAAATATTTCAAAATTGTATGTGATTCAAATAAAACAACATCTCCATCAACAATTGAAGGCACATTACCAGTTGGAGAAATCTTTTTGTATTCTGGAGTATTTTGCTCTTATTTCATAAAATCAATATTATGCAAATCATGTGGAATTTTACCAATTACTAATATTGCATGGACTGCTCTTGATGGTTGGGAGAGCGGATTAAAATATAATTAAATTGACATTTTATTTAATAAATCATCTAATAATTATTTCAACATATATATATATACGTTAGAATTTCTTATATCCTAAAATAGATTTATATATGAAGAATTTAATTAAAATGGTACGTAATAAATATTCTTTAATTATTCTATAATAATATGCTAAATAATTTGGCATATTATTATAAATTTATGGCCATATTCTAAAATTGGATTGTTTTTAGTATTCATAGAAATTTCATCAATATAATTTTGAATAAAAAGAAATAATTTATATTGAAATCAAAAAAAATATTCTTTGCATTAGATAATTATTTGGCTAAAATTTTTGTTATTTAAGTCAGATAAATACTTAAATCAATTATTATTCCTTAAATGTATAAATTATCATTCAATTTATTCTAAGAAACTACCTTAAAATGAATTATAATTTAATCTATTGATTTTAACATATAAATTTTACTTTATTTTGTTATTAATTTTTCTAAGGATAATATATGATTTAGGAATTGACATAATCTAATGATAATAGTTTCTCAAGATTTAACAAAAGGAGGTTTAAAATTGAATTTTAATTTAAAGTTGAGACAATCATTTATTATAATATGATGACAGTTTTCTTGTTTTATAATAATTAAATTATCATTTAATGATAAATATATAATGGGAATATATATAATCTTTTGATATAAAAAGGGTCAATTTTGATGAACTTTAATTTCAAATGAATAATATCTATTAAGCCTAATTAACAGAAAGTAATCGCAAGAATTATCTAAAGTTGGTTAACCTGTTGTAAATGATTATATTTTATAATGAGTACTGCAATTTTTCAATTAAAGAAACTTCATATAAATTAGATTCTGATATTGATGAAATAGATTAATAAATAAAGGAAAAAGAGTAAAAATTATTAAAGAGCAAAAGACATTATGAAAAATGTAAAGTATATAAAGAGGAATTAAAAAAACAATTAAAATTAAAACCATAAAAGGTTTTTGGATGTTTATATTGCAACATTGAATTTAGCAATACTTTACTTTTAGATAGACATATGGAGATACACAAAGAGCCACCTAATATAACTCCATAAATTTTAGCAATACAAAAAGAATTACAATAATAATTAGTATATATGTACTAAGCAAAATAACAAAGAAAATAATTGGAATACTAGAAAGAGGATTTAAAATGTGGAATGTTGGCAGCTGCTGGTAATATTGAAAAATAATATTTTTAGAAAGAAATTAAGAACTTGTTTCAAATGAAAAAATGGATTAGATTGAAAAGGTTTATATTGAAAAAATAAATAATTTGTAGTCTATATTGAAACGTTTAAATTAAGAGACAGAGTAAATTTAATATAAAAATGATTGGTTGGATAATCTAGAAGAAGGAATAAAAGAATAATTGAATTTAAAAAGTGAATAGGAAAAATTATTAAAAACTTAAATTGAGTCTTAACAAGCATAATCAAATGTTTTCAAAAGTTAAAGATCAATATAGATTACTAAAAAAGATATAAGAGTGCCAAGCAATACAAATTTTAAACCATAATCATAGCTTTTTATATAATCATAGGTTCGTGGATCAAATCATTTATTTCGTAGATCGAAAGATGGAATGGAATATACTTCTGATGACTCTCCAAGAGAAGAAATAATTTTAGAAGAAGAAGATTTGGTTAGAGAAAATATTGCTCACAGAAAAAACTAATCTAGTGTTAATTCAAATTTAAAGGCAAAACATTCTAAAAATCCATCAGGAGTTTCTTTTTAAGAAAGTAATTTAAAAGGGTTAACTAAATTTGAATAATATGAATACAGATATTAAGAATTTAATAGTTTAGTTACTGAAATGTTGTTGAATAGATATTATTTAAGAAGGACTTAGTTTGATTAACATGTGATTGAAAAGGAAAGGCAAAAGTTATTAGATTAATTTGATGATTTAAATGAAGTAGATGATTTGGAAGATCTATTAAAATAAATGTAAAAATAAACTAAAGGATTTGATAAGAGAAAAAGGTATCAAATAAAAAAAAAATAATTATATACGTAAGATTAATAGGAGAATCAGGCTAAGGAGAATACAATTACTACTTTAGAATCTAGTAGTGAAAACGAACATAGTTAATAAGAAAAAGATGAAGATGATGAGTTTAGAAATACTTAATAATTTGAATTGAGGAAATTCCCATTTTAAATAACAGGAGGGGATTTAGAGCATGGAAATGCAAATTAACAATAATAGTAATACTAAGATCCAGGATAAGGATACGGAGTAAATACTTTTAGTATAAATTATTGAATAAATAATTAGTATAAATTAAAATCAAAAGTAATAATTTACTCTTTCTTTATATTTTTTTTACATAATTTTTTCATTTATATATATTAAAATCAAAAATTTAATTCTTTGAAATTATTCACCCAATTGTTTGTAAATTATTCTTATTTGATATAAGTTCATAATGTTAATTTTATCATATCTATTAAATATTAGTAAATCGAAATTATGATTATATACAAATTATGTAAAATTTATTCAATTAAAATGGATTACAAATCTATAGGATAAGAGTATTAATATCAAATTTAATAACGACAATAATATTTCTAATTTTTTTTTAAAGATTTAAAATTAATCAATATATAAATGTAACATTAAAATATTGGTAATTATTTTAAATTGTCTCAATTAACTTTATAATTGACTGATAACGAAAATATTAATAAATTACTATGTAAATTTTTTAAATATTTTTTATACTAAAATCAAATAAAATATTCTTTATGCTCTTTTTTATCTATCTATAAAAAATAATATTTATATTTTTAGTTTCAATAAGTGATTACTTTTTCAACTAAAAGAAAAAAAATTGTTCTAATCCTAAATACTCCAATATAACTATATTCATAAAGTTGTTAATAAAAATATTTATAATATAAAAGATGGCAATTTAAATCTAAAAATATATTCTTAAAACATTTGCTTAGAAATAGAATTAATAATAATATAATCCAAAATTTTATTCTTTTCTGTTTAAAGAACTCTTTTATAATTATTTTATATATTATTTGGGATAAATATGAAATTGTATAAATTTGGTTAATGTTTGATTTAAAAATAGATCATTATATCAATCCTTTGATGAAGTCATTCAATGGAGCATTTTTAATCATACCATAGAATGGTTGATTGACCTACTTAATTTAAGGTAATTAAGACATGTGTTATACGTAATTCTTTAATCCTGGGAATTTATCAAATGAATAATTGAAACCAAAAAGCATTTAGATATCAAATATTAAACTAAAATAAAAATAATTTAGATACCTTAAATCGGCAATTGTCATTTTTGGTTAATTTTACACATATTTAAATTTGCCTTAACCTAAAAATACATATTCTATAAATTAAAGGATTGATTCCATTTCTTTCTCTTTTGCTTCAAAATCTGGAGGAGCTGGTCTTCCCATCATTTTTGGTCCAATTATGTGTTCAAACACAAATTTGGAAACTAATTTTGTGCCTGTATGATGCCAATCTAAATAACATTCTACTTTGGCAATTTCTTATGGGTCCTAAAATGATAATCATAATATAAAGTTACTTTAGGATAAAAATCATGCAACTGATATTTATTAACAATGTATCTAAGAATAGCATGACTCTCAAATAATTTAAATCCATCATCATCCAAAGCTGGTACACTTTAGCATGGATTAATAGCTGTGTATTCTGGGGTAAGGTTTTCTTATTTTTGTAAATCCACAACCTTAGCTGTGTGAGGAACATTTCCTAAAGTTAACAAAGCAAGCACTGCTCAAGAAGGCATAGATACGGGATTGTAGTAAAGTGTTAGTGTGTTACTCATAGTGATATATGGATATTAAAATAATAATACAAAATGTATGAAAGCATATAACATAAATATTTATTTTATAAGAATTTAGAACATTCCTCAAATCTTATTATTTGCATAGTTTTTTAATAATTCTGCACATGTCATATTAAAAGTGGTTAAAGAACCAGCATACAAGCATCTCATAACATAGCCTCTAAATAATGCTTAAATCCCTTCATCTATTAATATTCTCCAAATTCCATGTAATTAATTCTTGTAATTAAACAAACCCTCCCCAGTTTGATTTTGCTACATCTTACGAGATTAAATTTATATCCTCATTTTACTAACTGAAAGAGGCTATGTCAAAATAGAGGAAAAAAAGAATGCTCCCAAAGAAGACAGTAGAGCATGATTATTTGTTTACTCTTTAATTCATTACCATATTAATACCCTTTAAATATTCAAAACTGGCAAAATACAAAGCACTATAGGGGCCAAAAAATCCTAAGGTGGCTCCAAACCCTATTAATTTACAAATTAATATAACCTCTGTATAAGCCTAATATTCCCTCCTATTTAAAAATTTATAAGACTGCATCAATTGATCCACTGTAATTATGATGTCCAAATCTCTTTTATACCTGCAATCTTTCTTTTACTACATCAATAGGTAGCCATAAAACGCCACTAACAGTTTCAGCCAATAATCCACAACATAGATGTAATAAAAGTTTTGATTCTATTTTATGACCTATTTCTCTCTTGAAATATTGATAAGAAGTCAAATATAAAGAAAATGCAGGTCCACTTCCTATCTTTATTAATGTTATTCTTACTATAGCAATCAAGCCTCCTTTATAAAATTGTTTTATTCCTCCTTATTAGTAAACATTTTTGAATGTTTTTTGAACATCTCTTAAATTCATTTAAATTGGCTTTCTTTCAACCTGATATTAATGAATATAACAAAATTACATAAAACTGGGCTTTAACTGTATCTAAAGGATAACATAAAAATTTTCCTATGATTCCAGATATTGCACTTGCTATTGATTCTGTTAACAGAGAGCTCATAATAATAATTTTTTTATAAAAATGATATATAAAGTAACAAAAATAAGAAATAAAAAAAAGTAACAACACCTAGTCATTAAATTTTCCCATACTATTGCCTAAGGAAATCTGTTTAGTATTTAGTAATTACTATATGTTTTTTAGTTTTCTTTTTGAGTGGATTTGTATTATAATTCTAATTACTTTGATTATTTGAATTTAATGGTTATGTTAAATATCTTTCGGGTATGTTCATGTATTTCATTCTCACTTTATTATTCAAAAATTTTACTTTAATCTACAATTTATCTTAATTCACTAATTTCTTTCAAATAATCATCTTCATTCTCAGTATATGTTTTTCTTGGACTATCAAGTTAATTTTCTTCCTCTATTTATTCTTCTATTGCTATAGAGTTTTAATATAAAAATTTACGTGATTATGGAAAATATAATGCAGTTTTCTCATATCTGGGAGATATGACTATTTCATTCTATTAGCCAGTCAATTATTTATAAGCCAGAATTAAATCTGAAGCTACTTTAGATATATTTGGACCATCTTTCTTCATCGTTAAAATCAAATATAATTATTTTAATTAAAATGATTCCTGAATAATAATAGGGAATAACAGAGGAAGAGAAAGAACTCATTCTTATTGAAGAATTATCATAAAAATTAGAAGGTTTGTATAAGGACATGGAATAAATAAGGAGAGAGAATCTTTTATTTGAATCATATATAATGCGAAACTCCAAAGATTTGTAGAGAGAAGATGAAGCAGAAGATAAAAAGTAGAAAACTAAAAAGAAAAATTAACCAGTTGATAAAAAAGTAATCTATTTTTAGATTATATTAGACAATGTAATTGACAAATGAAGAGAAATATGAGATTGCTTAATTTGAGAGTGATACACTAAAAAAGAATATTGAAGAAGGCAGAATTAGATCAGATTAAATATTAGAAACATTAAGAGTATTATAATTATTAAAATTATTAGGCAATTTTAGAAGAAACAGATAAAGCTATAACAGAAATTAGAAAGGATGCTTTTGATTTTTAAAGAGAAATATTATTTGCAGGTGAAAATACAAGAACTGGTAAAATAGAAGCAGAAAGAATAGAAAAGTATTTTAAAGAGAAATTAGCATAAAAAGTATAAAAGAATAATTATTTTATTAAGGATGCATAAATTGAAAAATATAAATAAAAAAAAGCTAATATAGAATAATAAATTACTAAAACTAGCAATTAAATATAAAAGAAAGAAGAAATGGGTGATGATTTAAAATTTATTGATTTTCATTAATTATAAATTGAGAATAAAAAGTATGTTAAGTAAATTGATGAGAAAAATAAGAAATTACTTGGATTAAAAATAGCAACTGGTAAAATATCCTCTGTTTTGATAGAGGAAAGAAATCAACTCTAAAATGAAATAGATTAATGTAATAAACTTATTTAAGAAATTGATGATAAAAATAAAAAAATAGCTAAAACTTAAGAATAAACAAAAAAAGTCAAAACATAAATAGCATCATTAACAGAAAAAAAGAAAAAATTTGCAATCTAATTAGAATAAGTAAATAATGCTACTAATGAAGATATTCCTAAAGTAAATATTTATATAATTTAATAGGCCATGACATATGTATTGTAAAAAAGAAAAGAAGAAGAATTAGTATATAAGATAAGAAATACAAATCGTAAAATAGAAATAGCAGAATTAGCATATTAAAAAGCATGCAAAGCATTGGGTGTGAATCCAATATAATAATGAATAAAATAACATTTAAATTCAAAGTACAAGCGTTTTTATCTTAATTATATTATCAATATATTATGATTATTACTATAAATTCTTCTTATGGAACTGCATACATTATAAATCAATATTTATCTTACATATTTATATCCTAAATACATTTATTATCAATATAAATATTCTCAATATCATTCATTTTATACATGAATAGAGAATTTGAATAAATATTTTATCATGAAAATTATTCGTTCAATTACATATAATTTCTCCTAAAATTTACATATTGCAAAGAATTTTAGATCTTAAGCATTATTGGGGAATGAAGATGTCTATTAATGTTATCATATTTAGAAAGGAAAGTATCTAGACTCATTTACTTAAGACCTTGAGTTATTTACAAAAAATTTAATCCAAACAATAAATGATTGTAAATCAAAATAAATGAAAGCAATTTGGATTCAATTAGATTAATGTTAATTAACACTTGCTGAAAAATTAATTGAATAAGGATTTTATATGCATCATTGTACATAAAATTATTTATTATTTTCTTAATGGATTGTTGATGATGAGAAAAACCAATTACCAAATTATACTACTCATTCAATTGGTGCTGGAGGTTTAATTCTTCATAATAATTAAATTTTATTAATTTAAGAAAAAAATGGATTGTATAAAGATGAATGGACAATACCTGGAGGATTAATAAATGATGAAGAATTAATTATAGAAGCAGCCATAAGAGAGGTTAAAGAAGAAGCAGGTTTAGATGTTGAACCTTATGATTGTTTTTTAATTAGGGATCTACCTATTGCTAATTAGTATTAAGGAGATTTATATTTTGTTATTTTAATGAGATTATAAAATAATAATTAATCCATTAAAATTTAAGAATAAGAAATTAAGAATTTTAAGTGGGTTGAATTGAATGAATTATAAGAAGTAAAATTTAACAAATAAACAATTTAGTTTTATTAGAATAATAAATTTGGAATGGTTTAAAGCAGGTTAATGGAATCTTTAATTCAATTTAATAAATAAAATACATTTGATCATTAGTTTATAAGTTTAGATGCCTAATCAAAAGAAATGTATGGTTAAATTAAAAAATATTGTTTATTCAAACCAAAAAAATAACTAGGAATATGAATGTTATTTTAATTTATTTCTATCATTCTAATTCTTTTCGTTTCTAAAATTATAGAAGTATATCACATTATAAATATAATTACTAGATTTATACAATAATGAAATTATAATCAAAAATATTTTTAAGATTAATTAATCTTATAATGATTCATTTTTATCATCTCTGTAAAAAAAAACAGAGTTATTTGATATTTAAGCAGAAACTAATAACTTTCAGAAATAGTTAAAATTTGTTAAATACATAATATTATTATTCAAAAAATGAAATAATATGAATTTTTATTTATTTTGGAAATACAGCAACAAGAATCTTTAAAAGTTATTGAAGATAGGTGATTTAAGATATAAAAATACTAATGTTAAGTCCAAAAAAGAAGTAGTTGAATTTAATTACTATGATACTAGGTCTGGGTTTTCATTTCTCTATTGGATTTAAGAATTACATTCAGATATTAAATAATAGAAAAAACTAAATTATGAAAAGATTTGAATATTTAGAATTCAGAAGTTAACCGAATGAAATAATATTATTTAATATATATTAATATATATTATTGATAAATGTTTGAATGGATGCCTATTCTAAAAGGAAAGTATTTCACAGCTGAATAATATTTACAAATATTAGTATTAGTCAATTTGTTAATTTTTGGATTGATTTTCTATAAGTAAAAAAAATTCAAGAACCTTGTATCCATTACTATTAATTTAGCAATTTTGTCTTTCTCTTGGTTTGGAGATTTTAAATACCTATCATTGATTATTCTAATTATTTACAATAGAAATTCACTCTCAAGGATAATTATTGTTGTAATACTCTATTTGCTCACATATGATGTTTGTTTTGCAATGCATAATATCGATCAAGGTTTCATTTTTAGTTTAGATGGTGCTGCTTTCAGTACTTAATTCACTAGATTGTTTTTAGATAATAACAAATTTCATTCATATATAACATTGACATAATATCATAATGCAATCATTTTCAACTTCTAAATTCAAGATTAGTCTAATTATGTAGTCTATTGTAATTCTGTTTAATAACGTATCACAAATACCAAATTATATGATAGATATGTTTATCATAGTGTTATTAAGGTAGATAAATAATAAAATAAAATACAAATTTTTGATGATTCAAAATTGATAGGTGAATATTATTACTATGATTTTAATTCTACTAATATAGTAATAATAGATGGAGGGGATTCAGGTTACACTGAAACTTCTATTCAAATATGGAAAGCTATGGAATCTTTACCTCAAATTGATGCAATCAATATAGGAGGAGATGTGGCATATGATAATGGATTTATTTAATGCACAACATGTTGGGATAAATTCTTAGATTTATATGAAAATTTATGTAAATAAAAAGGGAAATTGATACCCTTAATATTTTCAATTGGTAATCACGATGTTGGAAGAGTTACTGATCCTTAATTGTTATACAATAATTAATAAAATTCAAAAGTACCCAATATAATTTAAATGTTTCCATAATAGTTGATAAATAAATAAATTCCTTAGGTTTAGGATAGAACTTCATATTTTGTTCATAGAATCGGACCCATTAATTTTATTACAATTGATAGTGGATATATGACAAAGTAAATTAAAATTTATATTTAGTTCTGAGAGCCAAAAAGAGTTTTTATAAAATTGTATAGAGAAAAATAAAGTTAATTTAGTTAGTTATCATGTACCAGTTGTTCCTCTATAAGTAGAGGATGAAAAGTTTTTATGGAATTTAGGAGATGAATTAAATAAAGCTGTTTTAGTTTTTGAACATCATAAACATAATTTTAAAAGAACTAAAAGAATTTAAGTTCTTAAATCTGATAGTAAATTAAAAGTTTATCCTGGGAATACTTATTATGTAGGAAATGGAGCAATGGGAATATAGTCTGCTAATAAAGTTGAGCATGCAATAATAGAAAAATCAAGTAGATAAGCTCATTTTTGGGTATATAATTATGATAATGGTCTATAATATGTTTATGCAATTAATAAAGATGGAAATAGGATAGATTATTTTGATATAGATTAATTTAAAGTAAAATGATATTTTATTCATAAATTATATTAATTCTATTCACAAATGTATTATTTCAATTTTAAAATGAGTAATGTTTTCGTTAACTTAGTGATTCTCTATTATGATTAGGTTTTAAAATGATTCTACTAGTCAATATTTTATTTGGTTATATAAAATAAATCTAATCTGGGTCAATATAATTTTTGGTTTAATTATTTGTTATAAGCTTGGTTTTAGGAATGATGATGTCATTTTTTTTATCTTTCTTAATTTTGGATTTAATGAATTCAACTTCAGCATAAGCAGGACTCATATCTAAAGAATTAGGAGATAAGAGATTATGTAAATCATATATATTCTGATATTCTGACCATTCTGTATCGAATATTTTATTATATTTATCTCCTCTTTTATGGATAGAATTGTTAATCTGAGATGTTTGTTTTTATTATTAACTTTTTGTTAATCTTCTTTTAGATAAAACAGAATTGAATTTATATGACTTTAAAACTCTATTATTAATTGTGATTGAATTCTTTTAATTTTCATCAATTTTATACTGCTCATTAAATTTGACTAATTTGTTACATAATTTTTAGCAATCAACAGTTTATAATAGGGGAACCTTACATTTTAATTTATGTGAATATTCATTATCTGCATTTCCCCCTTTTAAAATTTAATGAATTTTATTTTAAATATCTTTTACTAATTTATTATCATCTTGCATTGAATTAGTAGTTGTATATAATGATTATGTTATCATTGTAGTATTAAAAGAAACCTTTTTATTAGTGTCCATTATGAACTGTTAAAGTATTTGTAACAAAATAAAAATTAAAATATTATAATTATAAAATAAATACATATAATTATATTTATATACAATATTCACATAGTATCATGTTGATGCTGTTCAAAAGTTGGAAGTTAATCAACAGTAGGTTCATCACTTGGACTAATCTCACCTGATGAAGAATCTTATTGACAATTATCAAATAGTAAATTTACTATTTAATGATTAAATCTAGGAGACGCTGCATTTGAATCACAATTATTAAATGTTGTCATTAAAGATTCATTTTTTTCTAAAATAGGTGCTAGAGTGAACCTTTAGGATTTTATTGGTTTTTTTTTATGTTATTGGTTAGTTGGACTTGTTGGAGCAGATTAATTATCTTTATGATATTCCTTTTTAACATTATTCATCATTAAAGCTTCAAAAGAACAAGCTTTATCTCTAATAGATATTTCTGATGTTGCTGTTAATTCAATAAGAGGTTTAAAGACTTCTGACCAATCAAAATTATAATCTTATTCTTATCTTCCTAAATATTAAATAAATGGCTATTTAAGTATTTCATAATTAGGAATCTCTTTTATCCCTAATTTAAATACATTTTAAAAGAAATATAAAAATGCTTCAGGAAATTATTTCAATTCCTTCTCTGGTAGAAATTATCTTTTGAATTCCATATAAAATTTATCTCTTATATTTTAATCCTTTGATTAACATTTAGTTGGTAATTTGCCTTAAGATAATAAATATAATAAGAGATAACCAAGAGATTCTAAATCATCTCGGGGAGAAGGTACTAAATTAATTATTAAATTTACATTGTTGTAGATGTTATCCAATACTACTGAACTTATTTGTTTTTATATGAATTTATTTAGATTTGTTAGAAATTTTACCATCTTTGTTGAGGAATTCTACATAATCATCAAAATTAGTTAATAATAAATTTGAATGATTTGTAGTCATGATACATGATAATTTTAGACTTCTATGTAAAATATTTTAATTATGAATTTACTATAAATTAGAAATCTTTATACTAATTATTATTATATAATTACCATTTTTAATGCAACCAAAGTAATAGTTTTAAGAGAAAATTTATATTTCATCAATTTAAAGCATAATTTCAAAGATGGTCCACTCTTTTACCATGCAATATAATGATAAGTAATATCTTAGACTACCAATGTTCCCATTTTATATATCCTTGGTATTGGTATAAATCTAGACATTCTATTAAGATGATCATTAGATTTATCTCTATAATCAATTGCTATCCTTTATAATAAACATATATTACATTACTCCAATCGTTTAAATAATTTACAAATACATATTTAATCAGTTATCTAATTATGATAAACACATCATTATACTATTTAAATTAAGATCTATTTTTGTTCTTATTAGATGTCTACAGCATTGTAAAAATTAGAATGTCGACCTTAATAATGTAAGGATGCAAGTAAATATCGATTATCAATTATGACTGGTTGATCTTTATTCATTTATTTTATACTAATAAATTAAAATAATGGAATTCATAAAAATTATTTATTCTTTTCATATTTAATTATATCATAATCTTGTCAAATAATTCTCTTCTTACTATATTTCTAATTTCACTTATCTTATAACTATTTAATTACATTATTTAAAAAATCTATAAAACCTTTAAGATAATTAAAAACAAATAAAATGGATACAATAATTATTAAATCAAAAAAATATTTATGTATTGATATAAATACAATATTTCATAAGAAATAAGGAAGAACATTCTTTGGATTAATGCTTTTACCACTTTCAGGAACCTCTCTGAATGTTTTCCAGGTAGATTACAAAGAATTATCTAAACAAAGAATTGAAGCAATATTTCCACATCTATAACAATAATTTGGAGCTGACCATACAGTAACCAAATTTTAATCCTAAATTATTTAATTAATATTACAGGGAACCAATATTTATATCCTTCCATTACTAATTAATGAGCTCTACAAATTAAACTAAGATCATTCAATCTACAAAACTCTTTTGTAACTTTAGCACCAAATAAATATCCAGCTCCTCTTGAATTAACAGCCCAATATTCAACATCTTCTGGATCTGACCACATTAAATCACAAAATGGACCTTCATGAGGAATTTCAACCTTAAATTTTCATAACTTTTTTTTTTTACTTTTCTATCAATAGTTCTTATTTAATCTACTGTTCTCATATCTGGTGACAATCCTCCATGAACACATAATATTTAGCCTTCTATTAAAGCAGCTAATGGTAAACAATCGAAAACATCCATAAATAATCTCCATGGACTACTATTTCCATATTTTCTCAAAATTTCTTCATAAAATCCATAAACTTAAGTGCATTGTCTTGATTCATGATTTCCTCTTAATAATACAATATTTCCTGGATATTTTACTATTTATAAATATAATCTTCTCTTACCTTTTAAACATAGCAAATATTCTAAAGTTTCTACACTATTATATCCTCTATCAACAAAATCTCCTATAAAAATGTAATTATGATCAGGAATATCACCACCTTCCTTCATCAGAGCCTACAAATCATAAAATTGGCCTATGTCATTTAATAATATCTTTACCATGAATATCACCACAAACATTAACAGGAGCTCTAACAGGTTATACGTTAGATTCTTCTAAGAATATTTCTTTTGCTCGTTCACATATAAGTTTAAGATCTCTTTCTGGAAGACATCCTCCTGATAACAGTGATGAAATATGTCGGTCGATGTCCATTATTAATTAAAGATTTTACTTATTTTATGTAATAAAAATTTAAATAAAAACTTTAAAATATAATTATTGAATGTGAATAACTTAAGAATTTTGATGCAAGTTTTAATTAAGAGATATCCAATTACTAAATATCATATGAGATTTAACAATATTATAATAAGAGCTTAATCTGAAGAGACAAAGAAGTAAAAAGAGGATAAATAATTGAAGTATGAAAGATGAATATATATCAAAATGAATATTAAACTTCATAATCACCTTTGCTAATAATTTATTGATTTTACTCAATATAATTTGGAAAGTTCTAACAGGAAAGCTGAAAAATATTAAATCTAAGAATAAACTTTTTTCGATAGAAATCCTGTATTTTAACAATTAAAATAAAGATAAATGATGGAATTTTAAATCATCTCTGTAAGCAAGACATTTTTCTATTCAATAACAAAAATTTCGTATAAAAACTATAAAGACTTTGTATGATTAAAATGAGTTTTAATATAAAATTTGATTAATTTTTTAATTAACAACCAATTATGGCAATTGCATTCAAAAGATCATCATTATCCTAAAAAGAATAAGAAGCAAAAAATAGATTTTATGGATTACCACCATAATAATCATCACCTCCGTAAGTTTTATGACATATATTAGTACAAAAGACAAACCTTAAAAAGAATAAAAGAGACAATCTCAATCAAATTAATAAAAGTTATAAGTTCCATAATAATAATAAAAGGATGGTTTTGAGGCTGCTTATAATGCACCATCAAACGAATAAATAGATTAGTTTTATAAGAATATAGAGAATGATTTTAAATAAGTTGCTTAAAGTAATATTACTATATTAATTAAATAGAGTAAGTAACAATGGGAATGTTAGTAAGTTAATAAGAGTTGATGAAATAATAATAAGAAATCTTAATTCGTAATCAATAACAAATGTAATAATTTACATAGTAAAATAATACAAATAATAATAACAATAAGTAGAATTCAAATAATTAAGGAGAATAATAAATGATGATGAATCTCCTAACACCTATTAATCAATAATTATAAGAAATAAAATAATTATATTAATAGACATAATAATCTTAATCTGAAATTAGATAATAAATATAATCATAAAATAGTAATATCAATTTTTAATAATATGATTCACAAAATAATCAATTAAAATAATTATTAGATACAACTCAACATAATTTATAATTTTTAAGACCAGAGAATTTATAGACATTATAAAATTTTACAAACTTTAATTTATAATTATATTAGGATACAATTAATAATTTATAAAATTAAATATATGCCTTATAAAATGAAACACAAACAAGTGAACAAGAATTACATGTTAAATATAAATAATTAAATGATGCACATATGGTTAGAAAAATTTAAAAAGTATCTTAATATGAAGAAGAAACAATCTAATAATTAGAAAAATAAATTAATTCTATTAATTTTGAAAAATCTTAACAATATATCAACTAAAAATTAGGTGGACATTTTGATTATGATTAATTTTCATAAGACATTACAGATTTAACTACTGAAGCATCTGTTGTATATTCCTAATTTATAGATAAAGGATTAGATTATGAAATGTATATTCCAGAATATTAATTTGATTCTTCTGATTTAGAGGCTCTTAATAATAAACCAAGTTCTATTCTTGATGAAATGAAAGCAGCTTTAGGAATTACTAATAAACCACCTCCACCAAAACCAAAATAAATATAACAAGTACCTGTAGTTTAACCTATTTAACCTTTAGGAGAAATGTAAAAGAAAACACTAAAACCTAATCATTTAGTTAATTTACCAACTAAACCAATTGAACCTCCTAAAGATATAAAATTTGAAAAATAATAAACTCCATAAGATTATAAACCTATATTTAAAGAACCTCCAAAATAATAATAATAATAGTAATCTGGTTAGAAAAATTAAAAATAAAAACCTTTTAATATTGAGAAAGCTGAATACAAATAAAAACCAAAGTAGTAGATTGAAGATGAATCAAAAAAATATGGAGTGATTGAATATTTGTAAAATGATTAGTCTTTTGATGAACCTAAATATGAAATATCTTATAAAAAGAAAGAAAATTAAGAGATCAATAATAATTATGATAATAAAACAAGATAAAAATAAAATTAATAATTAATTTCTCCATTAAAATATTAAGTTGAAGAAGCTGAAAGAATTCAAGAAAATAATGTTTAAATAAATAAACCTTAAGATTATAAAGATATTTATAATTATCAAGAAGTTAAATATAATTACTAAGATTAATTAAATGATCCTAAATTTATTAATTATGACGATTTAATCAATTAAGTATAATAAACAAATAACTTTACTTCTTAAGAATAAAAAAGTGGAGCTTTATTAGAGAGACTAGGAATGAAATAAGAAAATCCAAAAAATGAATTTGAATTAATAGAACTCTTATCTAGAGATATTGTTAAAGATAAATTAGTTTAATAAAAATAATTAAATGTTTAAGCATAAGATATGATTAATAAAGAGAAAATTCTAAAAAATCAATCTATTCAAATTTAACCAGATTAACCAAACTTATAAGATTAAATAGCTATGGGAGCCTAAGCATTTTTCTAAGGTCTTTTGACTGCATTTAATTAGACTTTAAATTAAGTTAATGACGGAATTTCAGGAAATGCTGCTTAATAAGCAAGATAATTAATAAAGATTTAATAACAACTTGAATCAAGTGAATACACAGATACTGAAGAAGAAGAAGCAAGATAAAATTAAGAATATCATTAAAAATAAGAGAAATTATTAGATAATTAGATTTAAGGATCTAAATAAAAACCAAATAGACCAGCTCCTTTTTAAAATACATAAGTTTTATAATAATATACTTTTGCATCAACCTTCTCTTAATAATAATAAAATTAATAATAATTATAATAACAACCAAAAGAAGTAGGATAAAAAGGTGTAAATGATATGAAAAATTATCTAAATTAATTTGCTTTAAGTGATAACTCTTAACTTACTTAAAATAAAAGTGGTTCTTCTTATGCAGGTAGTATATTTAAATTAGATGATTCATATGGTCATAAAAGTGAAGGATAAGTATCTATAAATGAAGGAAAAGGAAATAAGGTAATATATACTTTAATAATTATTAGAGAGGTTAAGTTACAAAAGATATATTTAAAGACTTAAATTAAGATCTGTCAGATAGCGATGTTCCTTAATATAGATCAAAATTTTAATGAAATTAATATATCGATTTTATACTGAATTTATTATTGAATTATAAGAAATCTTTGATTTTTAAAAAATGTTTAATATTTTGTAGTTTTAAATATATGATAATTTATTATAAATGATTTCAATATATTTCAATAAGTTATTTGTGTATTATAAATATTATATGATAAGTTCATAAATTTCTAAATAATTAAAGCTAAAGTAGTATTTCTTTACTGCATTTTAATGTATAAATTGAATTGAATCCAAAAATATAAAAATATTAAATAATATATAATGAATTTATCTGAAGAAGATATTGAACAATGTTAAAGAGCGTTTAACGATTTAGACGATGTAACTTTGTTTGTTTTATAGATTTTGATAGAGAGGAGAAGGAGAAATCATGGCTGATGATTTGGAGATTGCCTTAGAAATGGTAGGATTGAAGTAGAAACCTCATAAAGTTCACAAATTAATAAGTGAGATTGATGATGGCAATCGTGGACGTATTAAATTTAAAGAGTTTTTGGGTCTCTATGCCAAACTTAAATATGCTGGGTTATAAGATGATGATTAAGATATGATTGATGCATTTGTAGCAATGGGAGGTAATGAAGACACAACAGGAAATGTTGATGCAGAAAAGTTGATTCGAATAATTAAGAATGAATTTGAATTAACGATCGATATTGAAGGATTAATTAAAGAAGTTGATACTGATGGATCAGGAGTAATAGAGTTTGGAGAGTTCAAAGAACTATTAAAAACTAATTACTTATAAGAAGATGAAAATGACTATCCTTGATTTGACGCCATATGTTTAAATATATTGCTACAATTCTAAGCCTAATTAATTATAAATAAAATTAATATTCCTCATCATCATCCGAATCAGAAAATCGAATGAAACTATCAATCTGTTTATCCTCTAAATAGATATTGATAATTATATAAATGATATCTTATAAGCTTTATATATATTCTAATAAATTATCTATTTTTATGAATAATTATAAAATATATATATATAATTTTTACTATAAATATATATATTTCTATCTTTTTCGTAAATAGTATATGAATTCATTAAATAGATGGTTATTTCATCATGAATGTTTATTCACCTAAATCAATAGATAAAGGACTTCCATAAGAGACTTTTTTATAATGAATTATATTTGATCTTGTATTTATTTTTTACTAAATTAACGCTTTTTTAATCATTTGAAATCGAGAAAGTGCAATTTTCTTTTTCTCACTTCTCAAAGTTAAAATATTTTTCAACCATGGACATATGTATTTTATTTTTGGGTATTTGTATAATATCTTTTATCTTATTTAATCAAGTCTTTCATTATATTTAGTGTAATATACTTGAACTACTTTTTTTATTATAGTGTAAATAAAGTACAATGATAAAATAATTTATAGAATCTGAAAGAGATTATCAAGATTTTGCTATCCCATAATCTTAGTTTAATAATGAATAGAACTTAAAATAATAATGATTCCACATAAAAGAATACTTTCTTATTCAAATTAATTTAAGACTTAAAGATTGTATGGTTAAAAATAAAGGAATATAAAGAAATATAGGATCAAAACTAGTAAAGTAATAACACTTTTGAAGATTACTCTTTCCTCATTAATTATTAATGATAACATTATTACTTCTCTTTAAAATATCTTTATTATTTCCCAATAATAACTATTCTCTTTGTAATCATTAAATAAATAACCCCATATTTTTCGAGTTCGTTCAAAATGAAAATAATTCCTGATCTTGTAGAGTATCAATAATAGAAGCAAAGGTATTATTCCTCCAAATATTACTAAAATTGGCCCAACAAAAAATTTTATCCAATTTTAATGCTCTTAAGTATAATATAAATATGATGTATTTATATTGATGTAATCAATCATAGATATTGTTCTATATGCAATCAATCCTCCAAATTATTTTATTATATTAGGTTAAGTGTAAAAAAACAAATAGATCAAGGCTGTAAAATATATGGTTGAAGTTAGAATCATCTTTTGGCAAATGACTAATATTAAATAACTTGTTAAAAAGAATAGATAATATATGGCTGGTAATATTATGTACATGATTTAAGTAAGATAAATTATTTTTATTTTAGAAGAGCTAGCAAAATAGCATTCAAAAGAAAAAGTAGAACTTCCTATAGGATTACTTATTGGCATTAAAATATCAATAATATTTAAATACATATCTAATTGAAATGATTTAATACTAACTAGTATTTAACAATAGTTAACGATCATTTTAATAAGTGCCGCAGATTAATCTATTAATAAATTTTAATTACAATATACCTAAATTACTGCAGAAGATTATTTTATAATATTTAGTAGTTTGTTTGAGCAATTTAAAACTCTTAAAGACACTATTTACACTAATGACTGTTAAATATATTGAGATAATGGCTCTAAAATTAATATATATTTATTACATTAAATTTATGAAGAATGAAAAAAAAATATCTCCAGTAAATCCACTGCAGATTTCACATTAATAATTCTAATTTTTAAAATATTATCCAAATCCTCTAAAATTATATATATCACATTCTTCGCATAGAGCTCCAATAGATCCTTCTTCACAAGATTCATCTCCAATCTACCAACCTCCTTAACAATTATTAGTTTTTTTCTAACATTTTGATATATAATGACTTCTTATGTTTGGTCTCCAATATCCAGGATATAATTCAATATTATTTATTGTATTAGATTTGATAGTCTTTGGATCTACTTTCTAACAATTATATGCTTTTGGTTCTACTGAATAGAAACCTTTCTTATAATCACATAATAAACATTAAGATTCAAAATAATATTCTCCCATTTTACATGCAAAACTTTTAGCATTGAATTAAAAAGTATAATTTAGATTTCTTATAGAATTACATTTGAATTTAAATCTCTAAAATTATATATCATTTGAATAAGGATCCAATACTATAGAATAATTTGTTAAATCAAAGGATTGACTACTAATATTGTATGTTATTTTCTGTTCTTATTAATCAATTTTATTAATTATTATATTGTCTTAGTTAATCTAATCTGACAAATCAAGTATACATACAGAATTTTCTTTTTCAAGTTAAACCTCATTTAAATTGTTTATTGGTAAAATCTTGAGTTATATATTATAGACTTTATTAAGAATTACTTAATTTAAAATCTATTGTTCATAATATCCAATTTTCTATCCACTAGGAATGAAAATAAAATTATCCATATTGTATTTTGCAAAATTTGGTTTTCCTAAATTTACATCTCTATTTGTCATAATTCTCTATCCAAATACAGATAATTATAAATGACTAGGTTATTCACTAACATTTGGGATCTGATCATTTGCTTTATTGTCAATAAATAAGATTTATAATAAAGTTTCAGGAGATATTCTAGTATTTTCAATGTACACAGCTCCTCCAATATCTGCAGAATTATTTATAAAATAGATATTTTTTAAATTTTTTAATTCATTAATTGATTTATAAAAAAGACCTCCACCTATTGTACCAACATTATTTAAATATAATAAATTCTTACCAGTAATTTAATCAATCTACAAATTCATTGCACCATTTCTTTTACCAATATTTGAAATGAACATACTCTTACTCATTTCAACATGTAAACTTTAATTTACAAATAAACAATTAGATTATCCACAATAATTATTATATAGTAAAAGGTCTGATATTTTACATTTTTAAACATTTTAATCTAATTGTAAATATATTAAACCTTTCAAACATGATTGACATGAATTATTTATTAATAATATTTTAGTTAATTATAAATTTATCTATTATTTTTTATTGATATTTGCAATAATAATGCTAAAAAAAGAATTACTTAAAAAATTATCAATATTTCTCTCTGAAAACTAAGATTAAAAAATAGTTATATTAGTTATAGCTATATTTATTATTTCTTTTTATAAAGAATTTTCAGATAAAATGAGTCCCTTATATTATATAGTTATAAGGTCATTACTAAATGCATTTACTTAATTTAAGTACATATTGCTTAACAAAATTGAATTTTAAAATTGAAGAGTTATGATATTTTAAGTAGCTATTCCCTCAAAATATAGATTTTTAATTTATATATTGCTAATATAGGAATAATAATGTGTTACCTATTAAAAATTGATATAATCCCATTTCTGGTTTAATTAGTCTATTCAAAAATCTTACTAAAACTCTAATAATACTAAATCTCATCGAGATTAATAATGATATTTTATAATTTTACACTGTTTAATTAATTATTACCCTAGAAATCAAAATCCAATATTATTTTACTCTAAGAATAAACATTTGTAAACATTATATCATTGAATGAGATTTAATTATTAATTGTTGATGGAATTAAATAAAAAAAGCCATTTTAATTCTTGCTTTTACAATTTATTATTTTAATAGAGTTTAAATTTAAATTTAGTTTTGAATTAATTGAATTTATACCCAAACATCCGCCAACTGCATATTCTTAATCTTTTGACCAACTTGTAGCATTTTCAATATAAATATCATTTAATTCTACACTTCCTAATTTAATCAATTCTAATTAAAAACATGATGCTTAATAAGCAAAAATATTTAACAAATTTGAATTATCAATTTAAAATAATTCAGTTTTAGCAAATATTACACCTCCAATAGATTTACTAAAAATATCTTAAATGATTTAATTAGGATCATAATTGATATTTTATACTCTCATTTCCTTTATCTTTACTTTTTTAGAATCTAAATAAATTAGAGAATTAGAAGTATTTAAAATTGTATTTTAATTAAAAATGTTCTTGTTCATTAATATATTTTACTAATAAACTTAAATATAAATGAGTCCAGGAGAAATAAATGAATAATCATCTAAAAAATGAAGAATTAAATTATTTTTAAATGTAGATTGATTAATAACTGTTTCACAAAAATACTCAGAATATATATATAATAGACTGGCAAATTAAGTACTTTCTGTTTTAATCAAATAATTATTATGAAATTATAAACAGTTTATTATTATTTTCTAATAATTTAAGGCTTACCCTTTTGAAATCAATAATATTTATGCTGAATTTTAAATTAAATGATTTTCTATTTATATATTATTGAATTCAATATTCACAAATTCTTGAATATAGAATGCTCCACAACTTTCTAGCCTCTGATTTATAGATGATTTAAACAAATTAATCTAAGATGGGGTTAAAGAATAGGAATATAAATAATTTCCTTATATGATTACATTATTAATTGTAATTAAAGTAAATTTTTAAAGACAAAAATTCCATTAGTTATTTGTATTTTTAATTATAATATTTTCAATTAAAATTGTATGACTGCTATAAGTAAATATACATTAATTTGAATTACATTAGTTTTAGCATGAAGAAGATAAGTTTTTTGCATCAAAATTTTACAATTTAATATATCCATTTTGATCTTTATCATTCTTAATTGAAATTAAATCTTTTCCACATAAATCTAAGTTATTTAATGTTAAATTTGTAATTAAATGATTATATCCATTTTTATTTAATTATTGTGTGAATATGATTAAACTGCTCTTTAAAAAAAAACATTAATAAATTAATAAATATTCTATTGAAAATGAGGAAACAACATTAATTAAAGTACTATTAGAAATTTTACATTCAATAATATCTAATTTTGAAATAAAGACAATATTTGAAATTGGTATTCTAAAAATAATACTATTTAAAATTTTAGAATTCTTAAATAAAATCATTTCAGCTAAATAGTATTTATTAAAAGTTATAGAATTAATTGTTATAATTGAAGAATTTTAGAGATAGCTATTAATTACTGTTATCTAGTTTAGTTTTAATGATGAAAATTCTGATTCAGATTGTGTAGAAAATGATATAATTTATGAATTTGTTAAATTACAATCCATCAATATGATATTTTCTACATAAATATAAAATTTTTGGGTTAATTATTTTTGATAATGTTCTATTGAAAATAAAGGTTGATTTAATATTGTAACATTAAACAATGAAATTGTATTAATATTAACATTAGTAGTTTATGTAATTTAAAAAATGGTTTATTCTAAATCTAAATTGGAAATAGAGATATTACTAATAAATAGTGAAACACCAAATGTGGAATGTACAAAAAAATTATTTGATTAATAATATATTCTAATATTCTTTAAATTTACAGTAGATTAATTTGAAATTACAAATTACTTTTCATGATAACTATCGTTATATCCATCAAAAAGTAATGTTTAATTTCTTAAAGAAAATATTTATTCTCTTATATTAATAGGATCGGAATTACTTTGACTGTTATATTTATAAATATAAACATCAGGTTTGACTTGTTATAAATAGTTTTTTATGATATTAAATTGTTTAATTGGATTTTCAAGAGATGGAAAACTTTCAGGTTCTAATTGTAATTTATATCTTCTTTTAGATTAATCTTTCCCTTTAATTTATCCTGTATATGATTCAACATATGTATAATCTTCTTTAAAATTAAAAACACAAAAGTAAGTTTATTTAATTGATTGCTCATTTACAATAAAGTAAGGATTAATAATTTATATTTAATCTAAAGAGATTTTCTCACATACTTAACATGGATATGGGCATTATTAACATTAATTATCAAAATATGATAAAACAGGAAGATCATCAACACTATTTTTACAAACCTTGCAAATTTGACTTACTATATCATATTCAATACAATCTTAATTTTTTAATTTATTGCAATCCAAACCAAATTATAAATAACCATCCTAACATTTTAAGATTTCATACCATTCTATAAAATAAATACCTTAAACAAGGATTGGCACTTTATTTGGTTTGAAATTTAAATAAAAACTTTAAACTTGATACTTCCAATTATCATATTTAGAAGTTGTCATTTAGCATAATTGTGATTTACTGAATTTAGCAGAACATAATTAACAGATTCCATTTAAGAAATTCAAGAAATATCCATAATCACATTCTACACATTATATCATTCCATTAAAATCTTATAGACATTTTGAACAATTTGAATAATAATTCTAACAATCATTAAATTGAATAGCAATGTTCCTTTAAATTTAATTTTTAGATAACAGAGTATAAGTACAAATAAATTAACCATCTTCTTAAATAAAACCATCTACACATTAATTATCTGGTGTATATTCAACACATTAATTAATCCAAAAATTAAAAACATATCCTGGAAAACATAATGAACAAGCAACAATATAATCTTCTTAATTTTATGAAATTTCTCCTAATTAAATTGAAACTTAATTTTTGTCAAACTTATTATATTAAAAACAATATTTGCAATTTTTTATATCACATGTTCTACAAATACCTAAAACATCCATAAAATATTTTGAAGGATCTATACAATACCAACATTATTTAAACATACAATATCCACAAGCCCGTTAACATTATGATATACCTCGATAATCATCTGAATCTTATTCTTCAAGACACTTTTTTACATCTTTCTAGTATTCACCATAATAACAAGTAATATATATATCCAAATCAGGACGTTAATCATCATATTTAATACAAATAACATTTCTTTCTTAAACATCTTGATCTGTACAACGATCACATCCATCACAACCAACTAATTCCTCATCAACTACAATAAATAAAGCTGTCTAACTTTTTGAATTATAATTATGAGAATACACATTATTAATAGAACCTTAAAATTGTATATATTATTCTTCACAAATACCTTTAATCTACCATTTTTCAGGGTTTTATAAGCATTCTAAACAATTTAACATTCCCTTTTAAGAAGCAGAAGGACTAATCTAAATTAACAAATTATTACCATTATATGCAAATATCTTTATATTTAAAATACCCAAATGCACAAATTATATCTTAATCTTCTGATTCATATCTATTGTCTATAGGTAAATAATTGAAAGTTTCTTTGATATTCATGTCAGTAGATCCATAACATTTTGATTATTTCTCTTCTACATACCATAATTTACATTAACATGTATTAGTTTACTGATCATAAATTCGATTATCTGAATCTAAACAAGAAAGACATTGATTATTAAAAGGTCCCCAACAATTAAAACAAGAATAATGACAATTCTATTGTCTTTCTTCATCATTTAATTTACTAACAAGGCTAACATAATTGAAATAATTAAATAATGCTATTTCTCCATCTAAACTTATTTTTTAAGTGTTATTAGCTCCAAATTAAAATTCTAATAGTATATCTGAAAATTAATAAACTTATTTGAATTATATTTAGTATCTTAAATTTTTTATAAAACTATTTATTTTAAATACAAATATATTCATTACATATTTTATTTCTATAAAATGCCATTGTGTAATTACATCTTATTCAATGTTTTAAGAGTAACTTTATTTAAATTCTTTTATTAAATCTATATTATATACAAAAGGATAATTATAAGAAAGATATTCAATAAAGTAAGACCATTATTCTTATATCTTTATATAGGTTAATAAAAATAAATTTATGTCTTATTAGAAATTATGAGGTTTAATTTTTAGAATACATATTTATTATTAATTAACTTCTTAAATGTTTATTTTAGACCAAAACTAAATATCATAACTTCTATTATAATTAAATTAACTAATAATATTCTTTTTATTTAAATATGAGTATTGTAAATATGAAATTAATGGATTAATATTGAGATATTAATCTATTCCTTAAAAAAAATTATCTTGATATTCTCTCAAAAGCATAATATTACTTATTTAATATAATTTCACCTCCCCAGGAAAGTTAATCAACATTAAGTTTTGTTTAGAGCTATCCTTTATAATCTATTATCAATTCATAATAATACTTAAAAACTTTATCCATACATAAGGATCAGGTCTTAAAAACAATTAGGATCACTTTAAAAAGTATTAAATTGATTTTAATTCCCACAATCTAATCCCACTATTAATTCTGTTTCATCTTTAAAGTACAAATAATGAAAACACCAATTTCCTTCATATTTTAAGTTATCCATATCAAATTAGACTTCTATATAATTCGAACAACCTTAAATAATAAAAAAATGAACAATTTTCTAAAGAGAAACAAGAAATTCAACATAATACGCAAACCGTAGTTCTTTAGTTTGTATTTGTTTTGCTATGTATATTAAATAACTATTTTAATCTTTTTTCTCTATATTTTCTGGAAAAACAACATTGCTTAAAGGTGAATATTTGGAAATACATCCAATAACTTATTCTTTTTATATATTTATCTTAGGAAAGTTTAAATAATTAAGCTCCTCTTACTGATTGTATTATTGAGAACTAATTTTGGCAAACATCATTAAAATTAAAAACATAATTGATTTATTTATTTTACTTATTTAATTCTTTGAAATTAAATGATCTAAATAAAAATTGAATTTCAAGTTTTAAAACATTATTGCCAAAAATATGCCCTTCAATATAATATCAATTCTTAAATAAACAAGATATACTTTATTTAAAGAATGCAATATTTAATAATGTTATGCTTTGATATTAATATAATTTTAATTAGGCAAATATATTATAGTAATTGTAAATTCAAATAAATAATAGACGAAATAAGAATCTATAAAATATTTCTTTTTTTAAATATGTTCATAAATATATCAGCTAAATTTAAAATTTTCCAAATATATAGAATTTCAGAATAGCTTCTTTGAATTAAATACTATACTAAAACTTAAAAAATATAATAATTTTATTACGATGATCAACAATTTATGAATATAAAAAATCATTTTTTTGAAATTAAGTACAAATTTATTTGATTATAAATATTTGGGAACATAATATATGTGACAATTAGAAATTAAGGATTATTTTTATTTAATGAATAAATTTTCATTTTAATTAAATTTAATGATAAAAGTTTAATCTTCAGCAGTATGATAATTATTTATATTAATATGGATTTTAATTTTCCAAAATTGTCGAGACCAGCAAATAGAAAAGAAATAATATAGCTCTTTCAGCGTTATTTAACACTTTTATACATATTAAAATTCAACTTATAAATTCCTAAGGACATTTCATCTATTATATTATTTGTTACTACAATTTATCCTATATTTATTACTTTAGAATAATCAACCTTTGATTCTCTAAAATAAAACTCAATGTATTCCATATTACTTTTTAGCTTTCGACCTGATTTACTATATTAAAGGTACAATATAAAATTTTTAATATTAGCTCTTTTCTTTACCTCATCCCTTTGACTTTATTTTTACTTCATAAATTAAGTGCCATCATATTACTATATTATTATTTAATATCAAAAACATAAGATAGATTTATTAGATAAATTTCTAAAAAAATATTTTTGAAAGTGTTAGGGATATTTTTTACTTTGTACTAAAAATTAATTAGTACATTTTTACTAATAATATATAGTTTACTTTGTATTGTCAGCTTTAAAGTATAATTTAAATAGTAGAAATAAGATACCTTGTATTAATTTCATATCATTATCAATATAATCACAATTCTCTTATTTTTCATAGAATCATTATTCACTATATATTGTTATGAATCATCAATAACTCATTAATAAAGAGATATAGAAAGAACTAGATTTACTTATTTGAGAGCACTCTATTAATTTTTAATAATAATATAAGTTTCTATGATATTTTTAGGGAATATGTAATATTATCTATAAATTTAATCATTTATAGCAATATTTTCATAAATAACTTTGTTAATTGATCAATTTTTTAATTTAGTCTACTCTTTGGATTATCAACAAAAATCAATAGCATTAGCAGTATCATTTAATATTTCTTTTCATATAATTGCATTAATTCATGTCAACATTTCCTATAAATCATATATTTTACCTTTGTTTATAAATTAAATGTTGATATATTAAATAATTCGAAATTATTCAAACCGTATTGATTAATCTACTTTAAAAATACTATTTAATTCAAATGTATAAGCTTATTGGCAATTAAAGTATTGGTTAATCAAATTATTAAATAATGATACTCCAACTTTTGGTTAAGAAGTCATTTTTAAATCTTTGATTGCATCTTAACATAGATAAACTTGCTTTTAATTATAATGTTTATTTTGCTCTCATTAAAATATTATTAATCCAACTTAAACTGGTGGTATAACAAAACATATATTTAATGAATTTTTGTTAGAAAAATTAAAATAATTTCTTACATAATACACTTTTTTTTCAAAGTCTTCTCACAATTAAGGACTCTTATCATATGCATTTGTTTTATATGATTTTGGAATGATTATGAAATCCATAAAAATACTTTGTTTTTTAAAAGAATATCATGAAAATTAAGACAACTCTAAACTTTAATCATTTTCCCAAACTCACGATGATAATTATTATTAAATAAGTCATCTTGAATTGATTACTTTAAAACCCAAACATTCTTAAGAAAATTAAGATTTGTTGTGTAATTTAACAAAAACTTTACAAGATTCCAAAATTATTTAAGTTTTTTAATAATAATAATCTAAAAAATATTCTATGATAGATAAATTAAAATTAAAATTTATATTTGATTGTGCCAAAGCTAATATTAATTCATTTTTAGGTACTTCAACTGAGGCTATATAATAAAATTACATTAATGATTATACAGAATAAGTTATTGAAAAAGATCTTTAAATAAATATTTAAGAATAAAGTGTATTTAATGTTATTGAAGCCAAAGTTGTTCTTTATTAATAATTAGTTTCAACATCACAAATTAAATAAAGCATTCATCATTTTCATAATCAAGTGCATAAATTATGTCATTATTTTTATGCTATAGATAAATAATTAAAAAAAGCCTATTAGTAAAATCCTTGTTTTCATTTGCACAGAATTATTTGTTTTTTCTTAGGAGAAGTTCTGGGTGAATATAGAAGATCAATAAACTTTTATAAAAATTCAGAATTCTTTGAAACTCAGATATTATAATTTAAATAAATTAAAAATTTTAATATCAATTCTAATCATGTTCATTATTTAATATTAGAAGCAAAAGATGATATGGAATCTTTTACAATATAATCATATTCTAATAAATTTTATCAAAATTTTGGAACCACTAAAAAAACTACATAAATTCATTAATTTAATGATTTATTGCCATAATATTTAATAAAACATCATGGTTCTTATGTTAGAAGATTTTTTGAGACAGGAATATCAAAATATTACTAATAATTTGATCTTAGTTTTATTAGAAACACAAATATGCTGTTAACACCTATAAATATGTGTCTATCAATTACAAATAAATTTAATAATTAAAATATTACTTTTGCTACTTTCTTATAAGATACATTATATGATTAAGCTTATATTCTAATAGATAGTACCAGTTAAAAATGTACATTTACATAAAATTTATTAATATTAATTGGATGGACAGAAAATGAAATATAATATTTAAGTAAATAAGACAACTCAAATGAATTTAATATTAATAAAATATTTCCAAACTTTGATAGAATTGTTAAATCAAATTAAGAGAAATTATTTAAAATAAATTAATGTAATTTAATTTTGCCAAAAATTTAAGAAAATCTTTAAACTTAGAAATCTTTATTTTCTGAAAACTCATTAATATTCTTAAATTATATCAAAACCTAATGTGATCTAATCATTGTCAAATAATCTATTGAAAACTATGATTATTATTTAATAAATGTTGTAAAAATAGTATAAGCTTAAACCATGTCAGTTATTAATCCAAAATCCTATGAATCATAATCTATAAGTGTACAAAATGGATAAAATAACTAAGACAATTTTCCTGATAACTAAACTAGTGAAGATAAATTAGGTGTCTAGCTTTAATCTATAAAAGGAGAAGATCATGAATTTCATAAGAAAAATAGAATTTAAAATATTCATACAGAATCAAATTTCGACAATATTTAAATAGATAAAATGTATTCTTTAATTTAATCTATTTTATCAGTGAAAACTCCTAAATATCTATAGAAATTTGTTATTTTAATGTTAACTTGGCATTCCATTTTTATCTTTTTTGTCATAATATTCTATGTCTCATTGTAATAAGATATTTATTAAGTGAAATCAAATCTAGAAATGGTAACTTTTTATGCAGCAATCATGGCACCTCATGATCTTTTCTTTTCAATGAGAGTTACTATAACTGCTTATTAATAAATGTAAAGAGAAGGATTCCTTACTTAAAATAAAGTGACAGAATTAACTAATCCTTATTATGATCATATTGAATTAGGATTTACTGAATTAAGAGATAGTTTTTATGTCTAACTTAATAATAAATATTTATAGGAATTTTTGAATGATATTAATTTGACAATGTATTTTATGAAGAATGATGAAAAATCAATATATCCAATAGATCTTACTTTCAGAGATGCTTTATTTGTCATATTATAATATCAATATTCTTAAATGATGACTTTTTATTATCGTCAAAGTACATCTGGTAAACCTTTTTAAATTTCATTGTTTGCCAATTATTTTATGCTTCATTCTAAATGTGAATAATTATCAAATGAAATAGCTATCTATTCTATTGAAAATAAAAATCAAATTAATAGAAAATGGTTGATTATTACTGTTATAGGATTTTGTTCTCTAATTCTATTTTATTTAATAATTTAATGTTATTAAATTTATTTTTTTGTTTAATTAGATTAAATGTATGAGTTAATTAATTCATTAACTTTTGATATTGTTTAAAAAGAGATTGATAAATTTTAAGATTACATTAATAATTACAAATTAGATAGATATATTTTACTTGATTATGATCCATTAGATAGATATTGTCATTAAATAGAAAATTATCAAAGAAAATTGGGATAGAAATATATTAAAATAAAAATTAAGACATAAAATAAAACCAAATTAATAAATTATTCTATGCTCATTTTATTATGTATATTACTATCTTTTTATTTTATTCTGGTTTTCAGTAATACACATACTTATTTATAAAAATATGAAGAAAATTTAAAATTCTATAAAAATTTGTAAGATTTAAAATTAAGACCTGGTAGTCTATTTTTGTATAGAGAAATCTTTTTTAGATGGTCAAATTTTACATTTTTAACAGAGGAAAATAAATTATAGTTGCATTCTCTAGTTAATAAAGCAGAATAATCAATAAATAGTTATTTAGAAAACACTAATTCCTTTTATGCAAATTCATTAATAATTGATGAAGAATTTGATTAGTTATATAGTTAAGTTAGTCAAGAAAATTTATGTTAATTCATTGATCAAGTAATTTAATAATTAAAAAGTAGAAATTTTTAAATCTAACTACAAAATATTGTAATTTATCCTTTGATGGATCCTTAAAGTCAGGAATGATTTCTACTTTAAATTACTTATAACATTCAATCTAAACTCAAAAGGCAGTCAATAATTTTACTAAAAGAGCCGAAGCCAGCTTATATGAATAGGAAGGATCACAAATAGTGACAAGAGTCTTTTTCTCTCTTTCCGATCAATTTAGTAAAAGTGCTGGTTAAAAAGCAGAATTTTGTATCTAGCTAATTAAAGTATTATTTTTTTATATATTAGATATTATCTATAAGTTTTATAGTTTATATAATATTAGTATTATTACTGATGCAACTAATTTATCGTCCTTATTTATAGAAACTTTTTAAAGTACTTAAAAGATCAGTCCATTTAATCCCATTTGATTCCTTATTATAAAGTGACAGTTTAGAATTACGATTAAAATCTATTAGTTATAAGCTTTAATTATTATGAAATCTATATGCTTAAAATGATACTAAAATTGATAATCTAATATATTGATTTTATTTTATATTGTTTTTAATTAACTTAAGTATTATATAAAAAAGAATAACTATATATCTATTTTATTATTAATCAATATATTGATATATAAAATTATTAATGTCAAACTTAAACATCTTCAAATGCTAAACCAATTATGAAACTTGCACTTGCTGCTGCACTTCCAATAATTAATGTTTCTAATCCAGCCCAATACCATTTTTGATAAGAAAACATTGATTTAGAAACACCAAGAATAAATAAGAAAAATCCTGTTAATGCAATTGAAGTTTCAAATAAATTTTCTGATAATCCAGCAATACTTCCAACAATAAATGGCAATACTATTATTTTATATATAAAAAATTAATTACATGGCATTAATCCGAATAATCCAAACGAAAAAAAAGTTACAATAGCATCTTTAATAGGATGCTCATCTACACTCATTAATCCAAGTTCTTCAACCATCATAACATCAACCCAAACCTTTTTATTTTTTGCTAAAGTATCTGCAATAATTACTGCTTCATCATGATCTATACCTTTGGACTTAAGAATATTTCTAAGAATTTACTTTATAAATGTCAATCATTTCTTTTTTCTCAGCCTCAGGATTAGTTTCAACTTCCCATTATTCTCTATTTCTTTCATTTATTGTGAATTCTGCTTCACTCCTTGTTGATATGTAATCTCCTAAGGCCATTGATATTCCGTCACCAATCAAATTAGCAATTCCCATTCCCAATATAACTCCTGTAGATAATCCAGCCTATATTTAATTAAAATATTTACTCCTGCCACTCCAGCCACAACTGAAAATGTAGTAACCATTCCATCTAAACCTCCATAAACTGCACTTTTAATATGTTCTCCACCACTCTAATGTTTTTCTTCATGACCTTCATTCAATTATTATTATTCTTCTATTGAATGTGCTTTCTTAGACAAATCAGCATCTTTTTTTTCAAAGGCTATTTATGCTTAATTCATTAAAGGATCTTAAAATTAATTATAATTATTTATATCTATGAATATCATAAATTCATTTCTAGCATTTCTCTCTTTAATTTTTCTATAACTTTCTCAACCAATTATACTAATGTTTCTTCTGTTTTTTCTCTTTCTCCTCTAGTTTTTCTTAATTATTCTTAAATTCTTCCTGAAATCTCCCTCAAACTTTCAACTATTTCTTCTTCTTTTGCTTCTCTTTCTTTCTTTTCTCTAAATTATTAAATCAATATAAAACCTTTCAAATAATTCTCTTAGATCATTTAATTATTCTACAAATTAATGATATATTTTCTCCTCAACATCTTTTCTTTCTGAAATTTCATTCTATAATTCATCAGCTATTTTTGGTAAATCTTCATTTAAATAAGAATCAATATATTCATGAGATGTAGATTGAGCCTACTTATAAATTAAATTCTTACAAGTCCTTCTTTTATAACTTCTTATTATAAACCTTCAATTTACTGTCCAATTGAATATACTATTTTTTTCTCTTATTCTACTCTATCCTTAGAATTTTGCTCTATCAATCTTCTTGCATGTCTTTCTAAATCAGTTATCAATTTAAAAGTCTCACTCTCTTATCTTTCACGACTATCAATTATCTATGAAACTTATACTCTTCTTATTCCTATTCTAAAAATTCTGTAACTTGTCTAACCTTTTATGCAATATAAGCAAATTTTTCTTCCTTTTAATCAGATTAATGTTATAATTAAGCTTCAAATGCCATAATCAATTAACTTATAGTATGAAAACGATTATTTTTCCTATTATTGTATTATTTGTAACTTACTCATCCTAAACACTAGTAGAGATGTTATTTAGCTTTTCAAAGATGGATGATACTCTATTTTAGATATTCTCTGACATTAAATTAATAATAAACTTTTATTTCTGTTTAATAAATTTTTTGTTTATTAAAATAAACAATTATAAATTATACATTAATTAATCACATTAAATGGTCATTAATGTCAAAAGTATCACAATTCTTATACTTTCTATGAATCTTTTAATAATTAATATGTTGTTGATGCAAAGGTTCTATTTAATTTAATTAAATGTTAATTTCTCTTTGACTATTATCATATTCCATAATACTAGAGTCTTATAAATTCATCTAATTTAATTCTTATCTTGTTTATTCAAGCAATTATCTCAATTAATCAATATTATCATCAAAAGATTATTCATTTTTTATAGTAAAGTGAACTTTATCGAAATTTAATCTTTGTTATACAGAATGAGTAGGTTATTATTCTTCTATTTTCATTATTTCTTTTTTAAATTATTCATATTTAGGTATATCATTTTTTGGTATTTCTGATTAATTTAAATTACTAAAATCATCTTTTGAAATCCTGTAATTCGTAATATCATTCTCTTTATTTTAATATTAAATATTTTATTGTTTTACATCTTAATTTAAAATATTTTATTAAGCAAAACAATTTTACTCTTTTTAATAAAATTTATTTTAAGTATTATTAGCAGAAAGATTAGGAATTTCTGAATAAATTGTCTTTGTATCAGTCAAAGCTGCATTACGAAAAGGGTTTTCTTCTTTCAATGATGAAATCTACACTTCCTATGAATTTAAAGTGTTTTCTAAGAATGAAATAACATTATCTAAATTTTTCATGCCATTAAACCCATAATTTTCTTAGGTTTAAGATTTTTCTTGATTAATCTAATTTTATTTAGTAGTTGACTTTTTAATTTCTTATTTGATTTTATCAACTGATTTTTCCTATTAGGCTTTTAAAATTTTTTCAGGTTTCTTCAATCTTTAAGCCTTTTAATAATAAATAGATATTATACTTTTGCAACGAATGATTTTGTTTCTTCCAAGTCTTATTTAATTTTATTTAGAAAGTTTGGATCTTAATTTTATTGTCCTCTTTCACTTTCCAATAGTAACATCTTAGCTTATTCAAGTATATCTGGTTTAAATTAACATTATGAATGAGCTCTTTCTGATTTTTCCCATTCAATCATTTATGTTAAATTTTTTCTTTTTGAAGTTGAATTATTTAAACCTTTAGAATGCAAAGCTGTAAGATAAATCTATTTTATTGATAAATCAAAACTTTTTAAGTGTCATCATCCATAACATTATTTTTCAACTTTTCCTATACTTATTACCATTAATCTTTGGCTTCCATACGATGTTTTGACATTAAACTAATTTTCTTTTACATCAATTCAGCCTAAGATAACTTGTAACGATCCTAATCCACAAATGATGAAACCCATTCAGGCTTTCCTGTTTGATTCTTTTATTTCGAATACATTGATTTCAAATTAATAACTGAAAAATATTTTACTTATATATTATAATGTATTTTGTCATCTCAATATTTTTTAGTTGTTTTTAATGGCATTCAAACCTTGATATATTTATAATTAATCCTTTATTCTTTTAAAAATAAATTCAATTTCAAATTTATATAGCCAATAATTGAGAATGAAAGATCAAACAAATCAAAACTAATTAAGAAAATACATCCTAACAAATTTGAGAATTCTTTTAGTAATTCATCAAAAACATGTAAAAATATACTCAATGCTGAAATATATTATCCTCTTTTTAGGATAATTGCAAAGTGCTTTTTTCTATCTGTTTCCATGCTACATCTCTTCTCTTAAAATGTATAATAAATTCATACTGATTTATCTTATTAGACCTGATTTACTTTTAATTGATAATGTTATGATTGATATTTAAAACATATACCTATTTCTAATTCCACTTATTAGCATAATCATTTTTGATTTAATGATTTTACAAGGGTAGGTCTTAATTGAATATCAATTTAAAAAGCATCCTATACATCAACATCAGCAAATAATTATTTAAAGCTCCTTTTAATAGTTGATATTAAATTTCAAGTCTTTATACTCTCAATTGTTTATTGTTTATTTATATATACCTGCTTAAGTATTATCTTTTACATCATTTGCCTCTTCAGATACCATTAATGATATTGAAATAGTTATATTAAGTATTATAACAGTAATAGCTAACATTTTTTTTTAGATATTGAAGTTAACAGTCAGTAATACAACAATGGATTTATGTATTACTGGTTACGAAAGATTATATTTTACTAAAATAGATTGTTTTAGAGAAATTATTATATTAATATAAGTCATTTTATATAGTATTATTGAAGATAATGAAAGGGCTTAAATAGCTTAAGGAATATTATCTATAATAGTTAGTCTATCATTACTAATAAATATATTTATGGATAAAACTATTGTTGTTGAAGGTTATATAACATTAACCTTAATTACACAAATTAGTTTGTTATCATTAATCTCAACATCCCTCTTAGAATTTTGGCAATTAGGCTTATTATTGATTCCCATTCTTATTTTTGTGGGATAAAGTTATAGAAATTAAGAGCTTTTTAAATTAAATACAAATATCTCTGAAATTAAATGTATTAAAAAAATTATTTAATACATTTCATATCAAATTAATAATCATTAAAATTAAAAATCAACTATTAATTAAATCTCATAATCCATTTTATTAAATTATCATAGAAGGAAATGTAGTGATATTAATTGCTATTGTAATACTATTGCTGAAAAAACAGATGAACCATATAAAGTTCTTTATGTATCAGATCTTATTTAAAAGAAATTTGTAATAAGTAAAATAAAATAATGGAATAAAGAGTTGAGCAAGAAAAGAATAGATCTATCTGATTAACATTGGATTTATTATATTAGTACTTTAAATCATTATGGTCTCACAACTACTGCATTTTAAGAATGTAATCGATTATTATCTTTATAAAATTCAATCAATCGTGGATTTCTAAGTCACAATGATCTAAATTCTTAATCTTAAAATCATCAGCCAAGTTTACCATCTTAATAAAGTGGATCATAATAACATAGAAAAGTATAAGCAAAATTATCAGTGAATTCAATTGAATTAAAGTCAAATCTAAAATTAAACATTAGAAATTAAATGCTTTCATTGTTATCATTGATGAAATTAGAAATTATAAGCAAAGATATAAGAATAGAATTATAAAACAATTTTTTAAAATTATAGACTAAATAATAAGAAGAGATTGCAGAAGCAATTTAATTATATTTATTAAGTGAATAATAAAATTAAGCTGTTAAACATTAAGTATTGAAATGTTTATAATAAAAATTATAGTTTTATAATTTCATAATAAACAAAAAAAGTTAAAACTCTTTAGAATTATTTAATAATGCAAAAATCTTATCTAACTCATTTTTTAAATTAGAAAAAAAATTATTATAATAATACTCATAATTTCCTAGTTAAAAAATATAATCAATAAATTGTTTCTTTCAATCAGAATTACTTAATAATTATTTAACAGCATTTAAATTAGCCAATTTTAGCACAATAGCTGATGAAAAATTATTAAATATGAGAAAAAACATAAAAATTAATTTATTTGGTAAAAATGTAGTACATATGTTGATGAATTTAAATGAAGGCTTATAAACAATGAATATTTATTCATTTAGTAATAATGCTTATGATTTTTTATAAATCAGTTATGAAGATTGCATGAGAGAGTATAAGACAATTGATAATTTATTACCTTAAGCAATATTAAATGAACATCATCTATTAGTATAAAGATTTATTGTAGAAGGAACTAGTAAATATTTTAGAAATATTGACTTAAGTTTTCTTTAATTATTAAATGGACTTGTTAAACCATTTAATTTAATTATAGACATAATTTTGAATTAGACTAACAATTTATCTTTTGTTGCATTTTTTGAAGAGGTTTCTATTACTAATTGTTATATATTAGTTGATGTAAATGAATAATGTGGAGGTATTAGTTTCAATTTATTTGAAAAAATAGGATGGAGACAAAATGAAATAAAATAATATTCTAAATAAATCAATCATGCTTATTAAGTTAACATTAATTAAATAATTCCTAATTTTAATGATTTAAAGGTTTCCTTAAAGGAATAAAAATTTTATAATACTCCAATTAATCTTTTAACAAAAAAATCAATTACAACTTTTCAATAAAAGTCATTCTTATCCATTCATGATAGTTGGAAAAATATTGGAAATGTAATCAATTTAATTGGAACGATTATAATACAATAGAGAGAATTATATGGATACTATTATTATATAATTGAAATAGAAGATATTAGATTATCTTAAACATTTTCTCATATGATGAACACTGAAGGGAAGGGTTTTACTATTTAATTAAATGAGATTGATAATACAGTTAATGAAATCGAAGTTAGTGATTTAGTTGTTTCTTGTACTGAGGCTGGAGTAAACAAACCATAATCATTAAACATTTTTGCATTATCATCATCAATATCAGAAAAAGATCAGGATAATTAATATTCTAATTAATAATTATAGGCAATTCTTCATGGATAATAAATCATATAAGATAGAGAAGTTGTTGTATCAAAGTTACTTTAATTAAATTAAAATTACTAATATTAGGCTTATGATATTTAGAATATCAATAAAAATGATGAAAAATAGAATATTGGTGATGTCAATCCAAATCAAAGCATTCGAAAACTAATTGATACTAGCAAATCCTTTACTTAATAAAGGTTTTTTAATTAAGAAATTTAAGATTTGGATTAATCAAATAGTAAAATAAGTGATGCTGTTTAAAATTAAATGAAAGATGTTAATTAAATGTATGATGTAGATCTTAATAAAATTGATAAAGAAATGAGAGAAAATATTAGACTATAATTATAACTTGAACTCGATCAAAAAAATTAAGCCAATTAATAAATAGATGATGCTGCTTCTTAAGTATCATCTCTAATAGGATTAAAAAAATCACTATTTTATAAAAAATATGAACTTATAAATAGATTAATGGAAAGTAATTTGAGACCCAGTTCTTATAGATATTGTAACTTAATGCTATTTCTATCTTAAATAATAGTTATTATATATTGTATAATCATATTAACAAATCTCAACAAAGATTTTAATAGATTTATCTAAGAAGTAGATATGCTCTTATTTAGTTATAGTTTTATGACTCCTTTTGATATATTCTTAGCTTTGAGATTTTCAACTGTTTATTATTCTATTTAGATGTTAACAGGCAGAATTTCAGCTAGTGAAAATACCTAATTAGGAGATTGGTTAGCAAATCATTTAGGAGAAGGTTATGATGTAATGAAAGAAAATTTCTTAGAATAATTCTCCAATCCATATATCTTAGAATTTTTTACAGATGAAAATTTTGATGTACTTTTTATGAAAACTAATTCTTCAAATATGGAAAAGAAAACAATTTCATTTAGAGAATCTTTAAATGTTTTATTATAATATTAATACTAATTTAAAATAGCATATCAACAGAAAACTCCTTTATTGTCTCAAGCTTTTACTGCTTATCCATATGCAAACTATTTAAATTTACATGATAAGTTTGATAATTTAACATCCAGTATTCTTGAATATACCAAATAAAGGAAATAAACAGTTTAAGAAAATTGGACTAGAATTTGGATACCATTTCTTATTGTTGATTTTTTATTAATTATAGGTTGCTATTATCTTTATAAAAGTTATCTATAAATATATGATAGCTTTTTAAATTTATTCAAATATGCTGAAACTATTTGGATCAATAGAGATATGGAGAGGTATAAAATATTGATCAACATTTTAAATAAGAATTCTGATGTTATGTTTAAATATTAATTTGATTTGGAATAAAAAGAAAAATTTATGATGGCTGAGAGATATAAATTAGAAAATTAAGGAGTTCATGAAAGCAAGAAAAAGAAATCATATAAAGAACAAAATTAAATGCCTACATTAATTGGATTAATTTCTCTATCAGCTTTATTTTCAGTATTCTTCATCTCATCATTATTGATTTAATTATCTACAAATGATTATCTCGATAAATATGGTCGTACAGCAGATATCTATAAATATATTGGAGATTTATGTTATAAAATACCAGGGTTATTTTCATAGAGGTAATTTCTATATTGGTGGGCAATTTATTATCTAGATGTTAATGACAAACCTAGAATGTAGAATAGACTTTTTGATGGAATTGAAAGTTGTAAGAAATTTGATATGATAATGTAATATTTTGATTAAGAAACTTATTTAACAACTCAAGCTTTTGTTGATTCCTTAACCAATTTAACAAAAAAGCCAGTTTGTGACTTTTTTAATCAAACAATATAAAAAGATTACTCTTTTTACTGCAATAGATCATTTGAAGGTGCTTTGACAATGGGAATCACATAGGCTCTAATATATGTAGGAAATGCCTTTACAGTTGCATATGAATTAAACAATTTCACATCAATTGTCTAATATTTTAAATATGAAGCAGAAGGAATGTATATAATGGTTAAGGGATTGATTGAATTAGTAAGCTCATTAAAAGATGCATTACTTCAAGCCACAAATTCACATATGAATTAAATTATAGGTTTAAGTGTATTCCTTTTAGTATTTTAAATTTTAATATTCCTGATATAATTTTTTATACTTCATAGATATTATTCACATGAATATTAATTAGTGAGAAGATATATGTTGTTATTACCCTCCTCGACAGTCTTATTAGATGACAATTTCGAAAGAAATATTAGAATATTTTATACACAATTCTAATTATGATTGAATGTATCTATATTAAATAGTTTTTAATTAATTTGATATTTTAATATATTATACTAAATTTACATAAAATAGATTAATTTTAAATAAAATTTGGAAGCATTTAATTAGTATTGGACAATTCTTGATTCTAGCAGTATTTTAAATTTAATACACTATTAATTATTATATACAAAAGATTGCATATTACTTTTGATTCAATATATAAATAAATTTCATAATAGTTCTACTTGAATAGGTTTTTCTGTTTTCTTTTTATTAGACTTTATACATACCAAAGGTTTAGATAAAAAATACTTTGTTATTAAAAATTTTGTTTATTGTTATTAAATAGGATTAGGAGTTTCTGATTTTTAATTTTTAATAGTTCTAAATTGGGAAAGTTATAAAGATTTATGGATTTATCCTTCCAAATTAGATTTAAGTTTTCTTGAAGTTAGACAAGCTGGTATTCTTTTTTTTTCTAACAAAAAATGTTAAGTTTTTTCTAATCTTAATGGTAATTAAAATCGAAATGGAGATATATGGATTTATTAATCCAAATAACTATCCATTTTAACTTAAGGGTTTTATATAGATTTTCTTATTGTCTCTATAGTATCATAATTCATTTCAGTTTTAAGTTATTTTGAGATACTAAGTGAACTCTCCTTATACTTAGAAACTGATTTTTATGAAGTTCGACAAATTTTTCTTGCTTTTTACACAAAATCATCAAATATGCTAAATTCATTTGGTTTTGGCTATAAGAATATTTTGCTTTAGTAATTGTTGTTAAACATTTTGATAAAAATAATATAAAATGATTTTAGCATAAATAATATTCACTTTTTAAAATAATAAAAGGTATCTGGAGAGACAATTCCTTCCAAAAATCTAGTAATATACTTTAAATGAGTTAATTTTGTAGATTCTGATCTCATCTATGAATGCATTACATAGGAATATGCATATTTAGAATAGAATTCAAATGATAATTCTGAAAATATTTTTTTGTAAACATCATCATCAACAGTCCATATACGTTTAAATTATTCAAAGTTTTCTAATTTTTATTTTGTAACCCACTTCTTGAAATGAGTCACATTATTTTCTGGAATGTATTGTTTTATTATTTTACATGCTTATTCATTATTTAATATAAATCTATTTAAAGCATTACCAAAGTTTCTCAAGAGATTCTTTGTATCTTCCTTTTTCTAATTTTCTTCTTTTGCCTTTTCTACTAATTATTAAAAAATATTCAAAGGTAATGTGATTGATTAGTCTTCAATCTTAATTTTCTTATTGATTGAAGGTTCCTCTTATATAAATTTATAAGGCTTAAAATTTGATATCTTATTAATCATCATAAAGTTTAATATCCTTTAACTTAGTTTTTAATTCGATTCTTAATAAATATAATTTATTTACGAATAATCATAACAACTTAGATGTAGCAGTAAACATAATCATAATTTACTTAAGTTAATTTGCATGTCCATGTACATACTGTAAGAATAAAAAAGATCAGCAATAACCATCTGCGCATGATTGTAATTAAGTTGAAAGAGAAAATGAAATTTTGAAAGCTGAAATTGCAAAGCTTTAATCTTTTGCTAATTCTAAAGGTAACATAAAAGTTCTTATAAAACTATAGTCCCTGAATTCCAGTAATTGCTTAGAGATAATTAATAAATGAAAAAGACTTTAGATCAAATGAATTAATAGATAAAAGAATATGAAGAAGAAATTTAGAGATAAAAATAAGTTATAGATAGATTAAATTTTGATTTAGATAAATAAAAGAGAGATAATGAATAGTTACTTTAAGCTTTGAATGAAATCAAATAAAGAGGTTTGTCATAAGAACAATCTCTCCTCTAAGATAATCAAAGGATGAAATCTACAATAGACTCTCTGAATAATGATTTAAGAAGTTTGTAATAAGAAATTTATAGATTAAAATCAATTAATGATAAATCTAGATATATATAAGATGAATCAAACCGTTATTTATAAGAAAATTAAGCAAATCAAGCTAGAATTCGATAATTGGAGATGTAGATCAGGGATTTAATGTCTAAAGAAGAAAATTATCAACTCCAAATAAATAGAGCAAATCAAGGAATAAATTCAGAAAATTAACAATTGAAAGATCAAATAAATTAATTGAATTAATAATTACTTATGATGCAAAAGTAATATTAAAAATAATTGGATGATGTAAGATTGGATCATGATAGAATGATAGCTGATTAAAAAAATACAATAAATATTTAAATAAAAGATTAATTAATAAGAGACTAATAAAAATGGATGGATGAAAGAGAGGCCTTACTTCATGAAATTTAGTTATTGAAATAACAATTGGCTTAGAATGAATTATAAGTTACAAGAAAAAGATAGTTATTGGAAGATGAATCAAATAAGAATTAGTAATTTATTGTAGAATTGGAATAAGCAAATAATTAACTTAATAATAAATTAAGAGATTTGTAAATGCAATTACAATAATCTGAGAAGGAAAAAATGAGAACTGATTAATATTTAAGAACAATTGATGAATTATAATTGTAAGTTGAATAATTATAAAGATAATTAAATGATTTGACAAATAAATATAATAATTTATTGAATCAATATGAATAGAAGAAGTATTAGATTGAATAATTGAATGGGTAATTAAATGCAAATTAAGATAATGAAAAGTAAAAGATTATGAATTTGGAAAGATAAGTTAGAGAATTATAAGATTAATTAGCTGATATGTAGAGATTAAGATAGTAATTACATTAAATGAATGAAAATTATACAGCTTTGTAAATTACATTCAAGAATTCATAAAAATAATTATCAGAAGCAGATGAATTAAGATAGGAATTGGATGCTTTATTATAAGAATTGGAATATTATAAATAATTAGATATGAAAAATAAGCAAGACTTAGATAAATATAAATAGTAATTGATAATAATTGAGAATAAACAAAGTTAATAAGTTAATTATGAAATTGAAAAATTAAGATAATAAAATCAATAATTAATTGATGAATTAAATGAATATAAAAATAGATATAAATAATTAGAAGGAAAATTATAATAATAAATTGTTATTTTAAATCAAGCTTAAAATGATTTATAAGCACATTAAGCATTAACAGAAAAATAATAATATTCTTTGAATGAAAGTAATTAATTAAGAATTAAGATAAAAGAACTTTTGGATTAAATTTAATATTTAGAAATGGAATTAAACAAAAAAGATAATATAATTTAGGATTTATAAATAAATTTGGATTAATTTAGTAAATAAAGAGATTCATTTATATTGATTGAAAAAGAGAAAAAAGATTTTGAATATCGTATAATATAATTAGAGAAATAATTAGCTGAATTAAATATATACAAAACATAATTTTTAGATTTATAAAGTAAATATAATAATTTGGGTTAAGAATATGAAAGTTTAAGAAAAGATTATGAAATATTAAGATATAAATATGATGAAATAAACACCTAATATATATAATCTAAAAAATAGATTAATATATAAATTAATAGTGAATTAGAAGTATTAAAATCAGAAATGTAAACTTGGGTAATCAAATGTAAAACTTATGAAAGTGAAATTACTTTTTTGAGATCTACTATTAATGATTATTAGGATATAGAGTAGCAATCAGATATGTTAAAATAAGATTTAGAAACATGGTAAATTAAATTTGCTGAAGCAGATAGAGAAAGGATTTAATTAAGATAAAATATTTAAGAGTATGAGAAATATAGATACAGAATTACAGAACTTGAAAGAGAAATATAAAATTCAAAATTCAAAATTGAAAATTCTGAAAAAGAAAGAGATAATTTAAGATAATAATTAATTGTTATATAATAATAAAGAGTTTAGAATGATTAAATTAAAAAGGATTATGATTCTATAGGGTTCAAATTATAAGAATCAGAAAAAGAAAATTTATTATTGCGTAATGAAATTGAAAATTTCAGATAATAATTGATTTCATTTTAATAAATGAAATAATAATTAATATTAATTGAATAGGAGAAATCATAATTGTTATATAAAATTGAAGAATTTGATAGGGAAAGACAATTATTAAAATAATAAATTTCAGGTACAAATAATATAAAAGTTGAATCTGAAAGTATAAAGAGAGAGTATGAAATGCTTAGAATGAAGATGGAATCAAGTGATAGAGAGATTTCTACTTTGAGACAGCAACTTACAATGGTAAGTAATCAAAAATTAGAATTAGAAAGATTGAAATCAGAATATTAGTAATTGAAAATGAGTTTTGAAGAATCAGAAAGAGAAAAATAAGGTTTAAAATAATAAGTATAAATGGGAAACAATTAAAAAAATGAATTAGATTAATTTAGAAAAGAATATGATTTCATTAGATTAAAATTTGAAGAAAGTGAAAAGGAGAAAAACTAATTAAAAATCCAATATTAAAGTAGTCAAAGTAATTTTAATGGCTATAAAATATAGATGGAATAAATGAGTTCATAAATTAATCAATATTAATCTTAAGAGTTAGTAATGAAGAGAGAAATAGAGATGCTTATTAAATAAATTGATGTTTTTAAGAAGGATCAATTAAATTAATAATAATAAATTTAAGAATATTAATTTAAATATTAGGAAATTATGAAAGAGTATGAAAACTTATAAAGTAAACAAAAAAGTATAGATGTAGATGCTTTAATGTATGAAATATATGAATTGAAGAAGTAATTAGCATAAAAAGATAAACAGTACGAATATGAGAGACAAGAAATTAATGAACAAAAGTTTTAATTTGAAAAGAATGTAAAAATTAGAGTAGAATAGGAAGTGAGAATTTTAAATGAGAAATTTAATATTGAATTGAATGAATTAAGAAGATAAATATAAATTGAAAAACAAGAGAAATTAAAGATAGAATCAGAAATGAGAATTAAATATGAATAGTAGATTATACAACTATAACAATAAATTAAACCATCTGTAGATGTAGATGCTTTGATGTATGAGATTTTTGAATTAAAAAAATAAGTTGTTACAAAAGATTAATAAATTGAATAGATGAAAAAAGAATAATATCATTTAAGAGTTTAATTGGAATAAAGATTTAATGAATAGAAATTATAATTTGAATAGGATATTAGAATGAGATTAGAAAAGGAATTGAGGATATCAATAGAATAAGATATTAGATATTAAATTGAAAATGAATACAACTTTGAATCAAATATATAAGACTATATTTTATAAATTGATAAGTGGAAATCTGTATGTTAGATGAGGGATGAAGAAATAATTCATTTAAAAGGATTGCAGTAAGCTTTTAAAGAGAAATTAAATTAATACACATCTGAAATTGAATCTTTGAAGACTTAATTAATGTTAGTATAGGGAGATAGAAGAACAGTATATTAAATAAAATGATATTATACAAATAATTTTATGAAGGAAATATTAGTAAAATATTTAATATCCAATTTTGTATATATATAAATATTTAAATATAATTAAAATGATTGAGATTAAAGAAAAGGGAGTAACAAGTTTAGAATTGAGCATGTATTTGATAAAGCGTTTAAATTTTCATGATTGGAAAACAATTAACAGGTTTGAATTATACGGATATATTGAAAAATATTGATTATATACTTTATACTATAACATGTCAGGCGATTGTTTATAATAGGTAAAAACTCTCAACTTACGATTGGAAACATCTGAATACTCATGAGAAAGAGTTGCGTGTAGTTTGGTCTCCTAGTCAACCACCATCACCATCGAAAGCGATGTGTGAATTTTCCTCTGGTGATTCTAGTCCTTGTGATGATGATCAATATTAAGCTAAAATAGAATTCATTGGTACTAAATTATCAATTCGTGAAATATGCAATTCTGTTCTTAATTCTAATTGCTATGAAATTCGGATTTTGGAACCAACAAAAACAGGAAAATATGAAAAGTTTATCATTTTAATATCTATTTAGAATCCCATAGGAATGGTAAAATCAAAGAGATATTATACTTTTTAATTATGATCCATCCCTTGAAATTTGCTAAGATAAACATTCCATTAAAAAGTATTTAAAAGAAAAGTAATTTTATATAATTAAATATTATTATTAAATAGATTCAAAGATTATCTATTTATCACTATCGAAGAAGTTCAAAAGATTTATTTGGCAGGAGAATAAGCATATATCATAAAAATAAATGAAGATAAATCTGCTCAATTTTTTTATTACAATATGAGTAAGAATCAACCTAAACATAAAAAATATATTGGGGAGAATTTCTAAGTAATTTTTAATTATTTATAATAAGGTTGGGATCTTGAGAAAGATCAGAGACATATAAGTTTAATATAGAGTGATAATGAGATTCTTACCAAATTATTTTGTCAGAGAAAAAGTAGAAAGCATTATTTACGAAAGAAGATATGATAAATAATAATAGATAGATTTTAGATAATTAAGAGTAGAAGAGTTATTTGAATGTAATATCATATTACTATATTTAGTTGAAGGATGCAAATATGGAATTATTTATTGTGATGATTTAAAATCTTCATAATAGATTGTTGATCTGCTTAATAAGTAATTTTTAAATACTATAAATAAAAAAGATATTTCTTTGAAAGAAAAATCTCTTAGCCAGAAATAATTGCAATAAATGAAGAGGGAAAAAGCATTTCTTCAGTATCTAATCGATAAGAATATTAAAATTTCTTTTAAATGAGTTATGATACATAAAAACTGATGAAATAAATATTGTAATAAGAAATTGATAAGGAGATCTAAGAAAAATAAGAGAGGATAGAAAAATAAGAGAGATAAGAAAGATTAGATAAATTGGAAAAATAAGAAAAATATGAAAAAGAGAAATATGAAAAGGAAAAGGAAAAGGAAAAGGAAAAATAACAAAGTGAAAAAAGTATCTTTAATAATAACGAAAGAAAAATACAATTAAGATATTATAATTAGCACTGTAGAACTTAATACCAGCAAATAATCAGAACGATAAGAAAAATAATATGAAAAAGCTAATCAAAGTCATCATTATTATAATAATAAATGTAATAAGTTTATTTATAATATTTTAGATGATAGCAGAAACAACATTAGAAGATCTAGATCATAATCAAGGAGAAGACGACACAGTTCTAGTGAAAGTTCTAAGTTAAAATATATAATTTATTATATAACAGAAAATATTATGAAAGAAAGCATAGGTCGAATCGATATGAGACAAAAAGAAGATCGGGATGGGAAAGCAAAACAAGAAAATGAATAAATTTTACTGTAATTTTAAAACAACAAAACAAAAACTCAAAAGGCATTTCAATAGACTATTATATTAAAAAACTAAAAAGCTAAAATTTGAATTAAAACTCAAACTCAAAAAGTTCCTCTAAATATCAAACTATATTAAATAAGCTAAGAAAAAAGCTTATGATGAATCAAAAGTAATAACAAATGGATATCAATTCCGATCATCATAGGAAATAATTCTACATTGAAAAGCTTATATTTATTGTTATCTAATATACTATTCAATATTATCTATATATTTTGAGTTGAATAAATTTAAACAATGAAAAACAAGTTATTTGAAGTATGATTCCTTTAATTTATCTTAATATATGATTATAGCTATTCTAATGAAATCTTTTGAGTTTAATTTTCTATTAAATTATTTCAATATTTGATTCATCATTGGTTTCATGATTATTTTATCTTATTATTAACTATTTCCATTAAATTAAGTTTCGAAATAAATTTTTATTTGTTTGAATATTTAAATTAATTATAGTTCACAAGATAAACCTATTTTTCATGCATTACTATCTGAATCCCATTTAATTCTTTTTCCTTAATACCATTCTCCAGCCTTTTCAATCTCTCCATTTATATATACTCCTTTACCATGTTATTTTCCATTTTCCCATTCTCCTTCATACTTTCTACCATCACTCCATTAATATATTCCATAACCATGTTTTTGATCGTTAAAATAATGACCCTCATATTTTCTTCCATCTGGCCACAAATAAATACCTCTTCCATGCATATTATTATTTTAAAATTCTCCTTCATATCTTCTACCATCAGGCCATTTAAGGATTCCTCTACCGTGTATTTTATTTTTATACCAATCTCCATCATAAACTTATCCATCTGCCCATTTATACTTTCCTTTTCCATGTTTTAATCCTTTTTAAAAAAACCCTTAATACTATGACCCATCTGACCAAGTTTCTACACCATAACCATGTTATTAATCACAAAACCATTATCCTTCATATTTTGGACCATTAAAATGTTAATAAATTCCAAAGCCATTAGCTGTATCATTTTCCCATTCTCCATCAAAAACATCTCCATTTGCATGCTGAAATTTTCCTTTTCCATGAGCCTTATTATATTTCCACATTCCTTCATATTTTGCTCCATCAGGCCAAATTTATATTCCATAACCATCTCTTGCCTTACCTTTCCATTGTCCCGTATATATAGCTCCTCCTTTAAATCTTATAAGACATCTTTATACTTATGAGGTCCTCTCTCTTCTTATGGAAATTCATCTTGATTCAAAGTAACACCAGACGAAAAGAAAAACTCGCTGGCATCCATTTTAGAATTATAACTATTTAAAGTTTCACGTTTCTTTAGTCTCATTAATTTCAACTTTTTACGAATTATGTATCCTCTCCAATACGATTAAATAACGATAGCTTTTTTTATTTTTTTTTAATGTACAGAAGAAGAATCAGAAGTTGCTAAAGTCACATTATCTTACTATCAAAATAATTTTATATAGCTTACAGTTTTAAGTATCTCATTTTTAGTATTGACGCATCTGCAATTAGTACATTGTGATCCCATCAAGATTAGAATATTCAAAAAAATATTATATAAATATGTGATAATAAATAATTTTTAATTCCAATTTTATTATATCCATCAAATCCATATAATGAAATCATAAAACTTCCACTTTCTAATCTCCCATATTAATTATTTAACCTCTTTTAACTTATTAATTATTATAATTTAATCTTCTTTTGCATAATTTCCAGTAATTATGTAAATTTTTAAGAAATCTTTAAATACTTCCAAAAACTATAAAAAAATCAAAATATCTCAAGTAATAAATCAAATAACTATATTAAGATTTCTTAATGATATTTTTTAATCTACATAATCACAACATCCTAAAAACTGTAAATCAAATTTAATATATACTAAATAAATTATAATCATACTCTTTTGATTTCTATCTAAAAATATCAAAATATCTAATTTATAATTATATACAATTGTAATTCCATAATTTGATTTTGAAATAGCTTCAATTTTATGGATAATAGAATTTCTTCTATTTTAAAAGTATATCCTTAAATTGTAAATATAGTATGTATTTAATTCATTTTATTATTAACTTAATATAATAAAAGTATGATGCAATTCTACTTAATCATATTTTTTCAACTTAGAAATTTATTAAATAATACATTTTCTCATTAATATAATCAAATTGACCAAATTTAATGTTTCTTTTTATAATTAATAGAATTATAACAACTTTATGGTAGTTTGTGATTAATTTTTGTTAATTTTTTCTAGATTTTAGGTTGAATTCTTTAAGAATGTTTAAAACTTAGAAAAATAGTTTATTATTTTTGTTATCATAAATTAAATATTATTATTATATTCAAATGAGATCTAATCATCTTCGATAAAAACCTAAATCAGAAGAAGAGCGTTTTGCATAAAGATTATAACAAGTGAAAAATACATATTTAATTGGAGCAGATGAAAAAAACTTGGCACCTAAAATAACAGCTAAATCATGGATTATTGTGGATTCATAATCTGGCGATGTTTTATATTCTTTTAATGAGAATCAAAGAAGGGAAATTGCATCTATTACTAAAATCATGACATTTTATGTTGTACTTAACATGTGTCGTTCAATGAATGTGCAAACTAATAATACATATGCTGAAGTGAGTTTTTAAGCTAGTTCAGTTGGTGGTACTACTGCAGACCTACTCAAAGGAGATGTTGTTTCTATTGAAGATTTATTTTATGGTTTGATGTTACCATCAGGAAATGATGCTGCTATGACATTAGCTGAAAATTTTGGCATTTATGCTATGTATTAAAATAAAATTAAAGGAAAGAATCCTTTGATTTATTTTATTCAAGAAATGAATAACAAAGCTAGAGAATTGCGAATGAGTCAAACTACTTATGCTAATCCTCATGGATTAAATAATAAAAATAATGTTTCATCAGCTTATGATGTATCAAAATTATGTAATCAATTATTGAAGGATGAATTCTTTCGTAAAGTTGTAAATACTAAAATCCATTTTTCTACTATTTAAGATGAAGAAGGTATTACACTAAATAGATTTATAATAAGGATTTACTAGAGATGTTATATGGGAAAATACAAATAAATTATTGTATTAAGGATTCAAAGGAATCAAAACTGGTAATACCTCTGTTGCTGGTCCTTGTTTAGCCAGTTACTATCAAACTGCTAGCAGGTCTTTTACAATTGTAATTTTGGGATGTAGAAATTAAGAAGATAGATGGTCAGAAACTATGTAATTATTGCAATGGTGTTTATCACAAATTTAATGATTTTTCTATATAACTTAATATAAATATAGAATGATATCAATTTTCATTTGAATCTTAAAATCTTTATTGCTTAGATCTAATATTAAGTATATCATTTTGCAAAACTTTACTTTCAAATTGTAGAATATCTATAAATTTTTCTACTTTTGATTTTTCATTAATTTTTTGAGATAAACTAATCAGATTGTCTATTTCTGTTAAATTTGACTATCTATCAATCTTAGTTCCAATTGCATCTGATAACTAGTCCAGTTTAGCTTATAATTAACTGTAGTAATGACCTTATTCATCATTCATTATTTTTGAATATTTGCAAGAATATTATCTAATTTCATTTTATTACTTTAAATAGTCCTGCTACCTATAAGTACTAGGTTATTATAATTAATAAAGATATGATTATTAACAATTTGAAGGACTATAATATAATGATGTTTTTGGACTTTTAAGAGTTTCACTTTATCTCTTATTATAAGAATTTTGTAGTTTCGATATATTAGAATTCCTTTTAGGTGTTAATCCTATATCTAGTGATTATTATATTTTTTACTGCATATTGTTGATTTAAGTTTTAAGCGTGTTAGATTATTAGTGATAGATTATTTGAGAAGACCAACTGGATTATCTGATTTTTATAAAGGTGTCATATATCTATCTTAGTTTTTAAGAGGAGAATTCTTAATTTTAGAAGAAATCTACCTTCTAAATTAGATAAATGATGAGGATATATCTTAACTCATAAAGGATAAGAGATAAAAATATTTATTAATTATTTTAGAAATAAGAATACAATATTTTAAGCTCATATGTTATATTAAAAGCAATCATTCATAAATTTTATTAAATATAATGAAGACATTGCTGTTCATTATTTGTGGTACTTTGATTTGTAATTAATTTTGTTTAGTTGTGTATACACTTGCATCTCATGCATATATATATCCATTCAATGAAAATAGCGTAAAGGATTTAGAAGGCCTTAATTAAAAGTAAATTGCACAATTGATCAAATACAATATTGGTCTTGTTGAACATGTCCAATAAGATTAGTAAAAAGCATTTGAGCAGTTGATTATGTAAACAATGAGAAATATATTATAGATCCTTTGGTAAGGGTAATGTTTTGACACCTACAGAAATGAATTATTTGATACTTATAGAGAGTGATAAATTGTACTAAGGATAAGATGTCAAGTAATAAAGAATAACTGAAGGATATGCTTAAAGTTTCAAGGTGTTGGAGAAAGAATAAAGATCATTGATGGAAACATTGTTTGGATAATAAGGTATTTTGTAATATATATAAATACAATAGCTGATTCATTAATATAAAAAGCTAATGTTGTATTTAATAACAACAATTTAGGTTTCAAAATATATTAAAATGAAGATGATTTGGATATCAATTATTTATAATGGACAATAACACTTTATCTAGGCAAAAATGTAAATGATAATAAAATTATAGAATGAAGTTTATTTTTATGAACCTAAAAAAGACAAATCTTATAAGATTGAATCCTCATTAGAAAAATGTGTTGATAATTTCTTTGGAACAACATTTGATTATGCTCCACAAGATAATAAAATATATAAATACAATACAAATGATATGTTAGAAATAAGAAAAGAAAATGAAGATTAAATTCTAGGATTTTTGAAAGATATTTGTGCCATGAACAAACTTTCAACTATATTTAAGAAAAGTATAAAACATTTAAATTTAAATCTTAGACAATACTCCAAATATGTTATCTATTATCAATAAATCTATTTCTAAATTAGAAAAGACTTTAAATGAATAAGAAATTGATTTAGTATATGATATGATGAGAATTGCTCATAAAAAAGTAATAAATAAGAATTATTATTATATAGCTATCTAAAAATTTCAGAAATACTTTTGAAAGTGAAGATTTATTTGGTTTAATATTAATTGAAGAAGAGAAAAATCCTTAATTAACTACAACTAAAGAATCTGCTAAAGTTTAGAGAATATTGATGGAAACTAGAACCAGAATGTTAAATTAAGTCACTGTAAATTCATATTTATTATTTTATATAGCAAACTAACTCTACAAGTTATGTAATGAATGCAACCACTTATTAAATTTATGTGTGGTTTGGAGTTTTCTTTGTTATTGTTTTGATTGGTATCATTTATGCTATGGTCACCATGGATATTTAAAAGGATACATTATTATATGCTAAGTTCTTAACAACAGATCAAAGAAATTGAGTAGTATATGTAAATATACACCACATATGTTTTATAAAAATTAAAGATCGTTCTCTTCATTACTAAACTCACACTGTTGGTTATTCCTAATCCCATTACCAAATCATTGCTTTTCCATCCCAACTTGCTGAACAAATCTACTTCTCTGTATGAATTGAAAAATCAAGGCCCACAACAAATTCTGTATGTTTTGGATGATTTTTACTATTATTATAAATATTATTATACATCAAAGGATTTGATGGTTCTTATATATTCCAAATCATTACACTCATATCATATGATGCAGAACCTAAAATAATTGCCTCATGTGGTGAAAATTTAACTTTTCTAACTGGATGTCTATGTCCTAATAAAGTTTAAATAGGAGCTCTATTTATTATTAATCAATAATATACTTTAAATTTCTAAGATCCCATAATTTTATTGTTTTATCTGCTGATGATGTTGCAATAAGTTCTTCATATTTATTAAAATCACAACTTAATGTATCTGACATATGAGCCTTTATTGAGGCAATATTCTTATTTGATGGACTATTCAAATCCCATAATCTCATTGCACCATCATTTCCAGTTGTAGCAAATATATTTTATTAAATTGGATGCCAAGTACATGTATAAGCACATCCTTTATGAGTTTAAAAATAGGCAACAGGTTTCTAAGCTGTAATATCAAATAATCTTGTTATTCCAATCAAATTTGATGCTAATAACCAATTAGGATTTTTATGTCCAAATTCTACACTTTAGATTTCTTCTTTAGATTCTAGATATTAAGTGAGAATTTATTATGTTCCTGCATTTAAAACTTTAACAATTCCATTTCCACATCCTATAGCTATCACATTAGGATCAGCTTCATTCCAACTACAATCAAAAACAGCATCACTTTCTTCACTTTAAAACAATATCTTAATTGGCTAATTTGGTTGGATTTATCCAATTATTAGACGTCCTTTACCTTAAATACCAAAATTATCAGCACAGGTAATTGCTATCTTATCAATATCAAATGGACTGAATTTAGCAGACATACAGCTTAAATTGCTAACAAAAAATGAAGGAGGTATTTGTTATTGCATCTATATTAATAAATATAATAAATTTTAATTATAGTCAAAATTTCGAAATAATTTATGATTTATAATCTATTGAAAGTACACATTTATTATAATATATTATTAATATTATTATTGAATATTTGATCTTAAGTAAATAATGATTATTATTATGATACAATTAAATTAACAAATTAAATAATTGAATAGATATTATGTTATAATTAAAAAATATAAGAGAGATTATATTATTATTCAGAATAATCTTATTTTAAAGACAACTCTACTTTATTTATAACTTTAACTTCCCTTTTTATTTTATTATTATAACTTTTTTTTAGAATTATATTAATCATATAATAATATAGACTCTAATAACACAAATATTATTATTAGATAAAAAGCATTTAAATCTAAGTATTTTTTATTTATATATGTTTTTAGAAAGGTTAAAATTGGAGATTAAGTTATTTTAGATAATTATAGTTATATCATAATAATTGGATAACAATATTTTTCTTATTATATATGTTCATTTGTATGAGTAATTCTTTTATAGAATATCTAGAAATAATTAGCTAAGAAAATATTTAATAAGCTAAATAGTATTTTGATTATATTATTAAATATGTATAAAAAATATATTATTAAATAGAATAGAGGAGGATTTTTAGAATATATGGAATATTTCAGGAAAATTTAGGTTGGTATAAAATTAAACGATAAAGAATTCACCTAAAAGCCATATCTCAAAATGCTATTTCAAATTTTTATTAATTGGATGGATTAAATTGTTCTATTTTTATCAAAATAATCCTAATTAAAAAGATAAGATTGTATTATGCATATTTTTGCTAATATTTAGCACTTTCTAATTTAATCTTTCAATTATTTTCAACTTTGAAATTATAAAGAGAAAAAATTAAATTGTTGCTTCTTATGATATAGCTTAAAAACATATTTAATTAAATTTTTAATTGAAAAAGAAAAGATAATAACTGAGATTTAGGTTAATTAACTTAAAATGATTCTATAATAAAAGATTGACTCTTATTTATTATATCATGAACAATTCATCATAATTTTATTAATAGTTAATCTTTGATATTTAAATCAAAAACTAAGTAATAATGAAAATAAATTCAATAATTTCATTTTAAACTAGTGCTTTTTTTTAATTTAGATTTTTAATTTAAATTCATTTTCTTCATGAATTAAATTAAACCTTATTAACCGATATTTTTATTTTAAATAATAAACTCATGTTTCATCAATTATCTTAATGAAGTTCTTTTTTCATAATTCTAAATTAATAAAAATTATTACTTTTATCAAACATAATTGAGTGAAATCTTAAAATATATTACTTCTTTATTTACTAATCTTTGGGGATGGTAAATTTATTATATTATACATGACTCTAATAGGATGTTAATCAAAATATGGTGGATCTCCTTCTGAGAGTTCATAAGCTATTATTCCCAAACACCAAATATCAGAAATCTCTTCTATTATTTATTATTCTAATGTTTCTGGAGCAATCCAAAATGGATCTTTATCTTTTTTATATTCAATTTTGTAATCCATAATTAATAATTTGATTTCTCCTATTTCATTAATTAAGACTTTCTTTGAATTTAAGTGTTTATGAATCTTGCCTATAGAATGCAAATACTTTAATCCTAACATTATTTAATAAAGTATATATCCAATTATTGACTCATCTATTTTCTTATTAAAAAGTCTAATTAATTTTCTGAGGTTACCAAAATTCATATATTCCTATATTATGAAGCTAAACATTATAATTATTTCTTACAAACATCCACTATAAAGATAAGTCTCATTATATTTCACAATACAAGGACAATCTATATTTTGAATTAAAGATATTTCTCTTTTCAATCTATAACAATTAAAATTTTCATGAAATTTAAATACTTTAGCAACAAAAACTTTATTTAATTGTCTATCAATAATTTTATATAGTTTACAATTTACCCCTTTTTCTATTTGTTCAATAAATATATATTTTTCAGCAGGATTTTAAATCAAAAATTCAATTTACGTCACCTCATTAAAATTTTATTTAAATGATAATTCTTTTCCATCATATATTTCAAGTATAGAAATAAAATTCATAGTGTCATTTTCAATTTCATTCCTGCTTACACCACTATTATAAATTTCTTTTTCTATTTCTACATTAAGACCTGTCAAACATAAATCTGCATTTGTGTCAATTTTTAACTCTTTTTACAAATTCTTTTAGTTTTAAATAGAATTCTGGATTTCTAATATACAGTCTGGTAATTCATGAGTTCTCACTTCTTCAGGTAGTTTATTTGTCTCTACTATATATTTTTGATCAGCATCAAGATGAGAGGCCCATTCTTTTGGAACCCCAATCAACTTCCTGGTAACAGGGTCTCTTTGTATACTAATACATTTCTTCACATCAAATAGTTTAATATCTGATTTAGAACTTGATAAAGATTCCTAAGATTATTTGTTTCCCATTTATTTTAATTAATTCGTATCATAATGAATTAATTCAAATTAGTTTATACTAATTTGCAACATATAAAAAATAAGTATCCTATCATAAACTATAATATTTATAATAGTTGGGATAGTTAAATTAAAATAATCTGTAAAATAGAATAGAGAAAAACCTAGTACTTCTTTTTTTATATTATAAATTTAGATACAATAATATTTAATAAAAATCTAGCCTTCATTTTTGAAAATAACTGAAAAAGTGATTATTTTTCTTGGAAAGAAATAAAATCAAAAGAGATCTATATTTATGAATCCAAATTTATTTAAATTAATTTCAAAATTAGTTCAATAGTTTTTTAATATAAAGTTGCGATAAGTTTGAATTACTATTAGTATATTTAAGGTCCAAATATATTTGTTTCATGCTTAAAATCATTTAAGTAATGTTTATCTTCATTTCTTAACTAAATCTTTAAAATTAATTATTCATTTATTATATTATCAATCATTTAAATAAATGAAAAACTGTAATTAAATTTCTTCTACTTATTCAATTTGATTATTTCCTTATGTAGATGGAAATTTAATTAAATCTTTTTAATACATAAAACCCATATCTAAATTAGATTAAGAACAATTTTTTTTATAATTTTTGATTTTACTGTTAGTAAATCCTTTTCTTATTTAATATAAAAATACATTTTTTTCCTTAATTATTCAATAAATTTTGAAGTTTTAGGATAAAAAATATCTTTTCTGTAATATAATAAAACTAAACAATTTATAAACTCCATATTTTGATAATTATTAATAGAACCATTAAAATTATATTAAAATCCAGTATAATTAACTCTTTATATACTTTAAGTTGAATATTATTAAATATACTATATAGATTTCAGAATTCTGAATAATAGTTCATCAAATGATTAAGAAGATTTTAAATATGGCTATTTGATGTTGAAACTGCATGAACAACTATAGATTTGGAATTTTTTAAACAATAATTCAAAATCTTTTGAAAAGTATTTTATTCTTCCAATAGAATCTTATAATAAAGGATTAGAAATGATGATAATGACAAGATTTATAAGATGAATAAACAAGATAAAATGATAAGAAGTTTCAATCCATATTATGATCCAATGCTCTCTTTTATAATGATCATCAAATTAATGAGATAAAAAGATGATATCTAAAATCTTAAAGAGGCAATCATTTTCACCTTTAATATTAATTTGATCTAAATACTTTTCTGCCTCATCTTATATTCTCTTTTAATTATAATTTTGGATTAGTATATTTGTTCTTCAAATAAATTTCTTTTATTTGCAGTAGTTCTAATAAGGTTGGAATATTAAATTTAAATATTGTGTTTTAAGAAAAGTAACAATGTCTTTTTCACTTTTTTGATAGAAATCTAGATTTCATAATGTAAATTAAAAATTTTATTTAGAAAGCTTGAGAGTTATAATAAAAATAGAGAAATTATAATATGAATTCAATAAAATTTCTAAAATAATGATTAGTAGTTAGTGATTATTAGGAGAAGTATAAATAATTAGAATTGCATTATTAATAAGGTGACACTTTGAATATAAAAATTTAACATAATTCTTCGTTAATTGAATATTATTTTTAATTTATCTGTTTGCAAATGTTCCACTCATATTTAATGCCACAATTAGGAGGTATTGTTTATTAAATAATATGATAGATCCCATGAATTGTATAATTTAGGGTCAAAATGGGATAGGAGGTTTATATTTAGGTAATATCGAGAGTGCTGGTAATGGGAAACTATTAGGCCATCATGATATTGGTGCAATATTAGCTGTAATGAGCACCAAAGATTACACGTATGATGCACATATTGCTCATAAGGTATAGAGTTTTGTTTATAGAGTAGTTTATTAGAGTAGATGATGCTGACTTTGTAAACTTAAGTAAGTATTTTGAAGAGACAATCGATTTTATAGATGTAAATCGATAGTAAACAAGTGTATTGGTACATTGTCATGCAGGAGTATCAAGATCTGCAACTATTGTGATTGCTTATTTAATGAAAACTTAAAATATGTCGTTGGAATAAGCATTTAAACATGTTTAGAATTAGAGACGCATTGTTAATCCAAATCCTGGTTTCATGAGATAACTTAAACAATATGAATAAAAATTGTAGGGTTCTAATTCTCTAAGAACATCATCAGTGAAGTAGAATGAGAGATAACACTCATAAAATACTCTTCGTCAAAGTTAATACATATAAAATTCTTCTGAGAGTTACAATTCTTTACATTAACCATATTAACCTCATCGACAATATCAGAGTACTTAAGATTTAATGAGACAATCTTAATACAATTATGAAAGACTTAACTCAAGGTAATCATTTATATATTAAATATTATTAGACAAATGCATTATCCCTATATGCCATAACATTATTCACCATATGTCAGAAATTACAGTGTACCATATGGATAGAATTCTTTAAACTTTTCTACTTACAGATAGGGATGTTATTGATTTTTATATAGTATAAAACTTAATAATATGTAAATCACAATATACTTTTGGAAAATACAAATTATTTTTCTTGACTTGTCTTTTCACATTCTATTTGAGTCTTGAATTACTCAAACATTCTCAATTTTTCATGATTTTCTTTTGAAGGTCTTTTGGATTATTAATTCTTTTCTAATTATTACATTAAATCCTAAATAAATATATTCTCTTCAAGTACTAATTATTACATAAATTATTAAATTACCAGAATCTTCATCTATTATTTTTTGTTATTTCTCAAATTTTTTTGAAAATTCATTATATTCACATAATTCAATTATTGTTTTTAAAGATGGTAAATGTTATTTTCTTCTTTCTACTTTTGGCTTTAATTTCTATTTTATATTTATAAACCAATGATGTTTAATTGCTTCCTCTAATTTTATTCTATTATCTTTTTTATCAAGTAATCTTCTCAATAAATCTAATTGAGAAGCACAATACACCATTTTATACTTATCTTAAATTAAAAAATTAATACATTAATTGTTTTTATCAAGTTATGACAAATGTTCTTCTGCTTTATCAATTAATTCAAATTAAATTCGATCAACTCTTTCATCTTTCTTTTTGTGATGAACAAAAAATGTCAAATAATACAATACAATACCTATTTAATATAAATCACTATCAATGGAAGGTTTGGCATTACTTTATTTTATTTCAGGTGCTATATAACTCTCATGCACATTTGAGAGATATTAATCAAGAGGTTCTTAGTCAATACTACTAATAAATGCCATATTGACTAAGAATAGTTAAAGAAATGAGGATTATGTATTGATTAGAATGTTACTTGGTGTTATGTTACCATGATAAATGTTATTCTTTCTTAAAAATTTGAGAGATTACAATAATTACAATATTATCTAAAATTAAGTAAAGGAGAATTACTGATGCTAATTATGTTTAATCCAAAATCAATCCTTAATTAAGGAGATCTAATAATTTCTCACATCTAAAATAATCAAATATTAAGTAGATATAATGATTATCTTCATAAACCCATTTCAAATCTAATAAAGATGGGTGTTTTATACTCCTCAAGGTTTAAATTTCACTATTCAAAATATCGATTTGTGATGTTGCTCTTATTGAATGGACATATGATGTATAAAATTTTTTAGTTTTTTTATGCTAAATTATATAATAATCTTTGATGATCTATTCTAATAAACAAAACTTATTTGTAAAATTGTTTAATTTACAAAAGGATTTCAATTTTGGTACCCATTCTAAATATTGTTATTTATGATTAAAGAATAATAAGAGATGTCCTGTTGAACTTGATAGTTATATTGCGTAGGCATCAAATTTAGAATATTATTTTAACTTTGTAATTTTACAATTAGAGAGTACTAAATATTGATCAGCAATCACAAGTAAATTAGGTATGAATAGAACAGAAATGTTAATAAAGCTTTCTTAAATGCTGGAATATATTATTAAATGGGATTTTAGTATAGGAATGGTTTTATTAATTTCATCTATCTATTTTTCAGGTAATTTAGTTAAGCAAGTCTATTTAAATACTTAAGTTGGTATTTCACTTATTAGATTGAAAATTCTTGAAAAATCAATATTCATTATTAAATATTATTTAATTTAAGAATTTAATTGAACTGAAACCTTTAATTGTTATTCATGTCTAGTTTAGAAAACTAAATGAATGGACAAAGCAAATATAATAATCTCTTATTATAAAATTATATATAATATATAGATAGGGGTGGAGTTACTTTTTATTTAAAATATTACCTACTTTTAGAGGTGGAAGTAAAACTCATAACATGATGTATTTAATATGAATAAATAAAAATGGTAGTATCCTATTGTGTTTTCATAAATATTAATTTAAATAAAAATATGGACGTGAAGAAGAGTAAAAAGAAACCAGAATTGAATGAACAGTTATTTGTTGGAAATTACATTGATGTTTTCCATCAAGGAAGCAAGTAACATAAGTTGGCATTCATTTTGTAAAAAAATGAAAAAGAAATTGAAATTACATATGATGGTATGTCTAAGAAGGAAAATGAGGTATGGTGTATGTCACTTAAGTATTCTAGATAATCAAATTATCACAAAATAAGATCAACTTTGCTCGTAGATTCACTTAAAGTATATAATTATTTACATAAAGACTACACTGGGGATGATTTCAGATAAAGCAAGACTTCACGAGATTACCTAAAATATTCAAGAGAGGAATGTGAGAAATATATCAAGGAACTAAATTCAATAATGTAAAATAATTTTCAAGGTCTTTCACCAATTGAAATATGTTTATCTGTGCGTGTGAGATAATTCATTTGGTTAGATATGGTGCTCTCTAGTGAATTTTCATCAAAAGAATTACCTATAGCATTGGAATACATTAAAACTTACTACAATTTCATTAAGTGGTATTTCGAACAATTTCCTAAGTACTTTGCAGATGTAAGCTAATATTCTCATTAACTCAGTATATGAGATTCCAAAACAATTAAGAATTGTACATCCTAGATGAAAGAGTTTCAATAGCAGCTTGTCTTTAGGAAGTATGTGAAGCCTTCTGCATGCTATTTGGTTCCATTTGGCGAGTGTTAAAGTAAGAAAACTCTTTTTTCTATGTATTCCTATATAATTTAAATTTAAGCTAAACTATGAGAATTTGTAATAGTAATTGGATAAATTCTTTCCTTCTTAAAATTAATAAGGTTTTGCTTAAAATTTGAATATTGATGACTGGAAACTTTATTAAGGTGCATCAGATATTGTAAAATGTATTAAAAAGACATGGCCATTTTATTTAAAAACTATGTCATATTTCAAATAAATAGGTGGACTTCAAGCATGGGAAGGATTATTGAAACCTTAAGAAAATGGTGAATATAATTATATTCCTCTTAAAGCTATGAATAGAATAGTAATAACATAATAATACTTATCCTCATATTTTTAATTACCTGATTAAGCTTAAATGGCCAAAAAGACATTTGAATGGTTATAAAATAGAGTTAATAATATGACTGTATAAGATATAAAAGATACAGATATAGATTAAATCAAAGAGCTCACATCAGAATATTAATATTACTTTTTAAAGGGATTTACAGAAGAATAATTAAATAAATTGACTGATGAAATTTAATTATAATTGGCTTTAAAATTTTTAAAGTCTTCATTTTTAGAAAAGAGAGTGAAAGGTATAAGTGAAATAAAGGATTTTACTGAGAGATCTAAATATGATGAATAAACAAATCTGAAATTTAGGTGTTAAATTAGTAAAGATGATTTGATAAGATGGATAACATAAAATAAAATTTTAGATTATACTTTATTAGGAGATTCTGTTCATCCAGAATTAATTAAAAGATCAAGTGATATTGCAGTATTTTTATGTAGGAATTAAGCATTCCAAATTGATTATATTGATAAAATATGGATTAATAATCATGATAAACATGAAACTACATAATTAGCTTTATATGAATTCTTTAAGATTGTATCACCTTATTTGAATTTTCAAGGAATTGAAAAATTATATAATCATATCTCTGCTATTCCATATTCTAAATATAATGAAAATATTGTTAGCATGATTAAAACATTTACTGAATCAGCATTATCTTAGAAATTTCATGAACAATAATTATAATTGATACCAGAAAAGAGATTCATGACATTTAATTAACTTTGGGAATTATTGTAAGATAGGGATGATCAATTAACTAATAGTATTATTTAAGAATAGTGTTTTTCTGCTGCCAGACTCATTATTTCATAAATTCCTTAAACTAAATAATTTATTTCATAATATTTTGGCAAATGTTTTGAATTAATTGGTAGTCATTAATCTGTTTATTAAGCTATTAGTTTTGTACATTATTTTCTTGATAAATAATTTAAAGATAATATGATTGGCAAAAGAGAATTGATTTAATCTACTGATGATAAATATAATATTATTGAACTCTTTGTAAAAGATATAGAAGTATATATGGAAAAGGTTAGACAATATTTTAAGAATGAAATACCTTAAGATATTATAATTAATGGAGTATAAAAGTTTAGTTAAAATGTTTTCTTCAGATTATAAATGTTAAATTATCTCCTTTCATAAACTCATCTTAAGATTACTTATGAATAAAGTGTTAGATTATGGGATGCTCTCTCTTTTAAAACTAAAGGTGGTATCCAAAAGAAAGAATTAAATAAGATATTCATAACCAATTATTAAATAGATATTAATTCTATTAGAATTTCTCCAATATATTTTGATAAAGAAGGTGAAGCTAAATTCTTTAAATAGGTCTTATGTAATCCTGATAGAAATGATTATGAAAAGTAATTTCTTTATAATTTATTATTAGCTATACTATTGAAGATTTTGAATTGTTCCAAGTATTTTTTAAATCATATAATCAATCTCATCAAACTTTGAAATATTTTAACAACTCTTCCAGATTTTTAGTAAATGATCATAATTTTGAAGGGAAATCTGCCATTTGGCATATCTTTGCTAAAGTTAAGGATCAATTATTATTAGAATAAATGTCCTTCTTTATTATTAATTTATATACATAACTAAATTCAAATCTTGATTAATAATGTGATAGAATATATTAAGAAATGATGGATAAATGTTTAGATTTGATATAATAATAATGTCCAAGTTTAACTACTAGATCAATTAATCTTTTATTACAATTATTCAACTATTTCTAGAGTGGCCCTCCTTCTAAGAAATCTGCTAAACCAATTAATTATACTCAATTTAAAGTTTAAATATAGTAACCTAATAATATGGTTAAGTATCTTGAATTCAAAGAAGGTGATACTACTACTATCAATTAATGGAAATAAAAATTAGCTGAAGAATTATAAGTTGCATATTTACAATTAGATATTACTATAGAAAATAGACCAATTGAATAATAATATGATATTGTTGAAACCTTTGTAAGTCAAGCCTTTTATTAATTAGCCACTGTGAAAGTAAAGATTAATAATAAGAATCATCCTAAAAATTATCTTTCTTAAGAATAACGTACATTTGAAATATTATTTAAATTATTAGACAAATAAGAAAGTATTGAATTTTTAAGTTAAGTTTGGGATTTAATAAATAGATTGCCAATTAATATAATAAAAAAAAGATAAGTAGAAAATTGTAAAGATTGGAAATAATACTTAGATTATTAATTCTTTGATATGTTTTATATATTATAGATTATATAAGCATTATTGGAAAATGAATAATGGAGTGAATAATTTAATAATTTTGATGGTGTAGATTTAGTTATTTTAAAATTTTTAGGATAACAATTATAATTTTAATAACGTCCTCTTGAAATTAAATGTTGTTTGACTTATTTAGAAATATTAAGTTATCCAAGAATCAAAATTAAAGAACCTCAATTTATTGAATAAATTAAATCAAAAATTATAGAAGTTATTCAATAATTATGTTAATACATAAAAACCAAAAAAAAATTAGAGTCTGGATAAAGAAAATCACCTTAATAAAAAGAAATGAATGAAATTGAATCTCGTCTACTAAGAAAATGCTTTTTCTTTTTAGATGAAGAAGGATGTAGATAATATATTTAAAATTCTGAATTAAATTAATAACTTTATGCTTTCTTTGTTGAACATGAAAATTAAGAATTAAAAAGAGAATATAGTTTATAATTATTAAATATGAAAAATACTCCAGAAAGCTAAATATTAATTAAAATAGTATTAGAAGATGTTTTAAAAAATGTAATATCAAATAAAAAATTAAGATGTGATCATTTCTTTGAATTTTGTTGTCATTTAATATATCAAGAGTAAAATTTGGATATTCCTAAATTAAATTTTTAAGAATTATTAATTTATATTAGATAGAACTTGGAATAATTACCTTATAATGAAAATACAGTGAAGGATTAAGATCAAATTTTGATTGGATTACTTAAATTGTTAAATACATTAATAGATAGAATTGAGTCACTTTCAACTCATCAAGGTTTATTTGAATAAATACTAAGTTATTTATTTGAAAATGAAGGAGAAACAAGATGTAAATGTAAATCACAATTATCCAGAACTGCTGGTTTCAATTGTTTTTTTACCTTATTGAAATCTCCATAAAATATGTAAAAATTCTTAGATGTAGTATCCCCTCTTCATTATACACATACATGGAGAACAAAGAATTTCAATGATTGGAATATTCAAAGTAAATTTCATGAGAAATCTTCAACTGGTTATGTTGGTCTATATAATTTAGGATGTATTTGTTATATGAATTCTTTACTTCAATAATTGTATATGGTACCTGCTTTTAGAGAAAAACTATTATAAGTTGAAGATAAAAGTACAGGTGCATTAGAAGAGAATTTATTACATTAATTAAAGTGTTTATTTTTGGCTCTTAAACATTCATAGAAATAATATCATAATCCAAAGAAATTCTGTCATGCATTCAAAGATTTAGATGGAAATCCAACTAATATTTTTGAATAAATGGATGTTGATGAATTTTGTAATTTGTTAATGGATAGAATAGAATTAAGCATCAAATCAACTTCTGATGAAGATTTAGTTAAAAGAAATTTTGGAGGAGTGATATCTAATGAAATAATAGGAAAGACATGTCCTCATTATTCAGAAAGAGAAGAACCATTCTTTGCTATATCATTACCAGTAGCTAATAAAAAGAATTTAGAAGAATGTTTATAAACATTAGTTTAAGGTGATTTATTAGAAGGAGAAAATGCATATAGTTGTGAATAATGTAATAAAAAGGTGAGTGCTTTAAAGAGAACTTGTATTAAAAAGTTACCTGATCATCTAATTTTAGTTTTGAAAAGATTTAATTTTGATTTTGACTTAATGGCAAAAGCTAAGATAAATGAAAGAATAGAATTTCCATTTGAATTAGATCTTTTACCTTATTCACAATAAGGACTTAGACAATAAGAGAATAGAGCTAACCCATAAAATGAATAAGATAATCCATAAGAATATTATTAATATAGATTAACTGGAGTTGTTATTCATATAGGTTCAGCTGATTGTGGACATTATTACTCATTCATTTAAGATAGAAATGATTTCAACAAATGGTATGAATTTAATGATATAAATGTTTTACCTGCAGATATAAAAGATGTCAAAAATGATGGTTTCGGAGGAGTTGATAGAATGCTAAAAACAAAATATCCAAATTAGTTTAAAGATAAGTCAAAAAGTGCTTATATGCTTTTTTATGAGAGAATTAAACCATTAAATAATTAAGAAGAATTGATGGATATTGAATTAGATTAAAAGACTTCTCAATTTTTAGATGAAATAAAAGATGAAAATAGAAAATTCTAGATTTAGAGATTTATTTTCAGTCCTGAATATTTCATTTTTATTTAAAATTTGATAAAATTTGAATTGTAATCAAATAAAGTATCAGAACAAATTGTTAAAACATTAGTTTTCTTTTATTTGACTTGTGCAGTAAGAGAAAATGACAAAACTTTCATTTCTAATAATATTTAGGATATTTAAGAACTTTTAAGAAGAGCTCCTAATACATGTGAATGGTTATTAAAATGTTTTAATTAATATCATTATATAAGAGAATTTTAATTTGATTGTTCAAAGAAAATGGTGAGAAAGTTTGTAATTACTATGATAGTGACAGCAATAGAAACAGTTTAAAAATAAGAAGGATATAAAATTTTATAAGAATATATAGATGATAAACCAAAGTCTTTGGTTGCCTCATTAATTAATTCTTGGATTAAAATGATTCCAGATTTAAAGAAAAGTCTTAAAAATTCTATTGAATATTATGATCTATTCTATAGATTTGCAAAATTAAGTTAATAAAATTCATAATATTTGATATCTAAGAAAATAGTTGGAAAATTTTTGGATTTATTTATAGATGCATTATAAATTAATATAAGTAAAATATAAATACCAAATAAAGAAATTGCAAGAAAATTGGATGATCTTAATGTAATTAAATTTACAGAAGATCAAAATAATTTATTAGGATATTAAAATATTTAAAATGTAGATATAGCATCTAATTATTATGATGAATTACTTGAAAAGAAATTCGAAAAGTCTATGAATTCTGGACCATCTACAAGTAGAGTTTATATGTGGAGATTAATTGCCTTTTTACTTAAGACTGAAGGAAAGAATGCTTTGAGTATAGAAGAATAAAATCTCTTGTAATTTGATAATTCTACATTAATGGCAATTTTGGAGGAAGGTGATTGTAAATTAGCCATTAGGATGATATCTGACATTCTTTCAGTTCTATCCTATGATAATTAAAAATAAACAGATTTAATTATTACAGCAATTATTAAATAAATAATGGATAAAGAATATAAGGAATATAGAAAATATTTGGTTGTTTTAAAAAGATTATTCACATTAAAAGATTCTTTATAATAAATGAGAGTAATTATAATAAATTATTTAATTAGATTAATTAAGGAATGAGTAGACTATTAGAAGTTATGCAAAAATAATCTCAATATTTCTTTGAAACTGATGTTTGTTAATAATATATTTTGAGGGTATTTTATATATATTATAATACATTTTTAGATGGTATTTAGAAATCAAGCAGTCTATTAATGGATGGTTAAGAATTAAAGAGCATGGTAATGGATTATTGAAACAAACAATACATAAGCAAATCCAAATGAGAAACTAATATCAAATAATTCTAATTCTTAAAAATGTAATCACAGATTGCATAACATATATTTGCCTATTACATCATAAGGTTATGCCAAATTATTGAGTTGGAAAAAATAACAATTTTTGAATCTGACCAAAGAACCATTTAAATAAAATGAAGATTTTGATACTGATGATGATTTAACAGAAAAAAATATTAAAGTGGATGAAAAAATAGATTATTAGTAAATAAATTATTAAATTCTTTTAGTGATTAAAATTAATGGCTTAATGCAACTGTAAGTAAAATTATGGGTGATTATGTTCATTTGACTTTCAGTGGTAAAATGACACCTCAAAATATTGATATAGAATTAGATAATGAAAGATTGGCTCCATTTAATACATTATCATCAAACAATAAAATACCAGGTATTATATATATATAATTAATATTAATAGGATATAATAATAATAATTAAGAAATGACATTTGAACTTTAATCTGATCCTGATAATGATACTGAAGAGGGTAATAATAATTCTATTAATTAAACTGATTCAGATGAAGAGTGAAATTAATAATCAATAAAGTATTATAATAAGCAGTTAAAATTATAAGTTATCTTATTTTTTATTAAATTTAATTTAAAATACTCTAGTTTAGCATCATAATAATAATAATAATATATATATAAATAAATAATTTAGATGTCTAAATCGTGGCAAATTCATCAAAGTTTATAAGAAAGTTTATGTTCACAATTGAATAAAGATGAAATACTTGAAGAATTTTTATAAGTTTGTAATCAAATAGCAAATGAAGATTAAAATAGTATCAAAAGTTTGAATTCAAAATTATAAACTATTAAAAAACATTATGCTTAATAAAAATGCAGGATTGATCATTAATTTAAATACATACAGACTTTATTAGAATAAAAAAGAAAAGAATTAATCACTTAATTAAATAATCATGAAATGGATTTAGATAAAACATTTAAAAACCTAAGAGATGAAGTCACTTAAATCTAATCAGTTGTCTTTAATATCTAAAATGACATACTAAGTAATAGATAAGAAATTTTATCAGAAGTAGATGAAGAAACTTTTTAGAATATCCTCACTCAATTTGATTAATAAATATAAATGGCATAAAATTATAAGAAAGAACTATTATCAACAAAAATAACATTAATTATAATTGAAGAATGGAAAGCTAGTCATTAAGATGTGATTAAGCATCTCCTTAATTAATCAATTACAATCAAAGATTACTAAAAATAAATAGAACCTCATCATTCAGAATTGAGTGCCTCTACTTGCAGTGATAAAATGTATTCATCAAATAGATCAAGTTAAGAACTTCCAATTAAATAAACTCCATTAATTATTAGTTTTGATTAAAAGTACTATATGCAATCAAAGTAGACTGATATAACAAAATCTGAATCAGATATACATGATAGTTGTGAATCAGATTTCTTAGAGGAATGGGCTAAACAATGATTTCCTTACTGAAATATCAAATTTTGTTTTTATTATATATAAATCGATTACTAAAAATAAATAAAATTTCTTTTTATATTTTTCATAATAAAATCATTTTTTATATTATAGAATCTATACTCATTTTAAATCTAATTTCTTACAATCCCTTCTTAATATTCTTAGTTCTAATCATTAGAATCACATTATTCTCTATGAAGCCTTGACTTTTTGAAAATGTCACGCACTGACTTTTGATAGATTAACAATAACTTTAATATTAACAAACTAAAAGATAAATTCTTTAAAAAACCTTTGTTCCTTGTTTAAATGGAGTAAAAATTGATTCATTTATTAATTTAACATTTGACTTATGAAAAATGTGACATTATCATATAAATCATATATTGATGCATAAATTAATTTATATCTTATTCTTTCAAATTATTTATTCAAAATTCTCTTAAATTAACACATTGAGATCTTGCATTCAAATATTTTTATATCAATTTGTTAAATAATTCATCCATTTATATAATTTTACTAAATAACTTCTGATATTATTATTTATTGCTGGTTCTAGAGAACTTATTTTTATGGTAATAAGTTGATAAGCTTTGTTGTTATTACTACTAAATTCTGGTAATTTAATATGATTTTAATAAATATTTAAATAAAATAAAACAAGGCATGCCAAATCACTTATTCAGAACACATCCAAGAACTTATGGAAAAGATTCCAGAGGTAATTCGCTTCTTAATTCTTTAGAATGCAGAGTATGTGCAGCTAGATAAGGTTTGATTAGAAAATATGGTATGAATGTATGCAGAAGATGCTTTAGAGAAAATTATGAATTGATTGGCTTTCATAAGGTAAATATTAATTATAATTCAGTACAATTGATCAGCTTTTTGATATATTAATAAAAAATATGTACATTTATATACTATCCCAAATATTTCTTTATTAATTTTAAATAAACAATTCATGTCTCTGATTCTATAAAATCTTTACTTAGGAAGTGTTAGCATCGCCAAAGATATTAAGTTTATTAAAGAAAAAAACATAAAATACATTCTTATTTGTGCAAAAGGATTACAATAATATTATCCTAATAAAGTTTAATATAAGCAACTAAACATTTCTGATAATCCTTGTACAGTGATAATTACACATATTCCAGAATCTATTGAATTCATTCATTAAAACATAAGTATATTTTTAAATGTAATTTTATAGAAAATGCTGCAATTTTAGTTCATTGTTTAGGAGGCAAATCTAGATCAGTTTCAATAACAATTGCTTATGTTATGTTTTCACTACGTGTAACCTATGAATAAGCATTTTAACATGTCAAATAACGCCATTTTGAAGCCTAACCTAACGTAGGATTTATTAAGTAATTGAAGGCTTTTCAAAAAGTATTAGAAATTTATGGCAAACCAAAATAAAATGATTTCAAAGTTTTAAATTAAATTTTGTTTGATAATAATATTGAGACTTAAGTTAAAGATAAACTTAGTTAAATATAATTTAAAAATAATTATGAGATTGAAGAAAATTAAAACAATGAAGATATTTAAGAAGATTTAGATATTTAATTTTTTTAGTAAAAATAAGATTGAAGATGAATTTTGTAATTATATATTTTTTTTTATCCAAAATTTACATTATATTTAATTGTTAAAAAAATTTATGATCAAAGGTTATTAGATCGTCCCTTATTCATCTTTATTTATTGATATGTAATATAGACATTTATTTAATACTTTATAAACATACTTAAAGCCTCTTGATTAAAATAAATATTTAAGAAAGTAATGTTGTGCTAGAAGTTCTATATTACATATTGAAGAAATTTGGTTAAGAAGATTAAAAAATTAAAAATTATAATCACTTTATGTGTTAGTGCTTCTACAGATTTAGTTTTACAAGTAAACTTAATTTTAGTATCAAGGCAATAAATTTGTCACTAGGATCTGAGGTTATTATAACAGGAATTTATATTCCAAACATGATATAAATAATTCGATTAAATATAATAATACCTGTAGAAGTAATGCACATCAGTTTAATTTAAACAATTTTCTAAAGAAAAAGTATCAGTTTTCTACATATAAAACCAGAGGAATAATGATTTCATAAGTTTTTTGAGAAAATTTGATACTTCAGAAATTATTGATTAGGTAAAATCGAAAGGATTGTTTATTATGTGGAAGATGAAGCTTAGAGTTTTGTAGTTCCTAATTCAAAATGTATAAAATTATTAAAATCAATAGTAAATCCAAATGTTGATTTTTCTACTTTTTTTTGTTGGTTTATTAAAACTTGTTCCTTTTTTGGTGGATCTATAAGTGTATATTAGAAATAATGAAGTTTATTTAAAAAATGAAAGCCTTGTAAGAATCATATCCAAAAGGGTCTCAAAGAAAGTAAAATTTATATAAAGTTCTAGTTATATTAAAAAGACTTTAATAAATTTAATACCTATGAAATTGTTAAATATTAGAAAAATAAATAGAAGTTCAAGATGGGTCTTTATTAATATTTTTCCAAATTAAAACTATAAAGAATTTGTTGTAAATAGCATAAATGGTTTTCAAAAGAATGAATCAGATATTCTTAAAACCTATAGATTTAGAGTATCTGACACTATGTTAGTGATGTTTAGCTTTGAGAATGAAACCATTTGATGTTGGTTAATTTTTATATAGCAACTTAAAGATAATTAATAGGTATAAGCATTCTTAAACAAGGAGGTCTGCTTGTATGATAAAAAGTAAGTATATATTAAACTTATCAATACATGCAGTTGATTATAGAAGGTTCTGGTATTCTTAATCTATTAAATGATAAATTTAGATAATGTCCAGTTATAGTACCAAACCTTGAAATGACAAACAAAATTTTGAATGCAAGAGGAATTGATGCTTATATTGAAGTTACACAATTATACATAGTTGAAAGTCTAATTGGAAGTTCATATTAATACCCAGTTAAAACTTAATCTTATTTTAACAATGTAAATATATGACAAAATAATTAGATTTTATATATACCTATTCACTAAAATACAGATTTGAAATCAATTTATAGAATTTGTAAAGAGGTTGTAGAAGTAGTTGATATGTTAAAATAATAGAAGCCCAAAATTATGTTTAAAATTATTATTATTAATAATGAAAATTCAATTAATCAATTCAGTTTTTTTGATATCCATAAGGAATAATTATTTAAATAAGTCTTTAATATTTTGATTAAATAGGAAATGTATAATTAATCTCGCAATCTCATTAGAAAAGCCTAATAAATTGATTTGGAATTTATTTAAAAAATCTTTTTTTAACACATCTAATTTACCAGATAATAATGAACTTCGATGATGCTTCTTTATCTTCACTTCATACTTATAGAGTAAAGACTCGTTAACAACTCAAGGGCATTTAGCATTCAATCTAAAAGTCTAAAAGAAAATACTGTCACATTTCTCCCGAAAGAAAGAATTAATTAATTTCCCTTGTCCTTGATAAAAAGCTGAGAATCAAAGATGTATATATATACATTATTCCTTCCATAGGCTGCAATAATTTGTAATTTAAATTACTCCACTGCAAAAACAATACTTTATACTTTGAGACATCGACCACCTAAGATAGCAGGATTCAAATCATTTTAAGATAATAGTAAACCAAAACTAACATTGAAAACTCTAATAAAGGGAAAACTCATACATGAATATGATTATTATTCGTATTTGAATTAAAACTGAAGAAATTTCATATTATCTTTTTTATATAAAAAAGCTAGTAAATAAATACATTTCATCTCTTCAGAATAATTCAAAGGCTTCGGATCATAATCAAATTATGTAGCTTATTAATCGATTTCTTGATTAAAAATTGAATATTAAACAAGCATGTAATTTACAATAATAACAAAAATTGTGGTCTAATTTCTAGATAATTTCTTTTCTTTTTCTTTTTTGTCAATCTCATTGATTTATATATAAATTAGAACTAAAAATGATCTCATAAAGATTTATTTATAATAAGTCGGTTTCGATGGACAAAATTATCATACAACTTATATAAATAATTACAACCATTATTGTATATGAGAAATCAATAGAATAACATATTTACAACTTATTAGATGTTATAATATTGTAATTGATAATTTTTAGATTATTCATTTAGTTAATATTATTTTAACAATCAGAATATTCAAATATAATTTAAAATTCATTGATAATTAGATTATAAAATATAAAATATAATTAATGAGTGCATAACCATAACAATAAATAATATTTGGTGCTTGCAAAGTTAAAGATGGATTGTACATAGGTGATGAATATGCAGCAAAAGTAATATATATAAAATTTAATTATTAAGGACATAGAATTTATTGTGGCAAATAAAATTGGCTATATTGTTAATTGTTCCTCTGATTCTATTGAAAATCTATTAGAAAACATTGGTATCATGTATTTCTCATTTTAATGGCCAGAAGATTAACCAGAAGTAAAAGTTTTTTATTTTAATCAAGATAGTTGTATCAAAGGATTTTGTAAATAATGTTCATGAGTTTATAGAAGAAAGTGTTACTTTAGGTTAAAGTTGTTTGATAACCTCTTTACATGGATAGAGTAGAGCTTGCTCTTTAGTTACAATTTATTTAATGAATAAGTATGATTGTTAATTATTAACTTAAGATTCAAATGGTCACTTTATAAAACACTAGAATATTTGAACTCCAGAAGAAGTGATTTAGAAATCAAAACATCTTTTTTCACTGTTCTTAATCAAATTGAGAAATTACTTAATCCAGAAACTCTCTCTAAAAAATGGGAAATGTTTAATTTATTTATTATTAATTTTTAGATAACCTAATACAAATCCAGATGAAGTTATTATTACTAATACATTTTTCAATGCTCAATCATAATAAATAGATTAAATTTATATTCAACCAACAGAATTCTAAAAAATGAATAATAAATCTTACATTTCCTTAATTGGTTGGACAGAACAACATGTTTAATAAAAACATAATCCTCTTAATTAATTTAAATCAATTCTAAAAGTATCAAAATTAATATAATTAGGGATCAAATGCTGTTTTTACTAAAGATGGAGGAAATAGAAAACTTGCACTTAAATCATTTTCTGTAAATAAAGAAAACATTCCTGAAAGTGTACCTTAAAGGAAAAACACTCCTTCTTAAAGATCTACATAAAGAAGCACTAGCAATCCTAAGTAATTATAATAGCCATTAATTGCCTCTCCATTTATTAATTAATCTCAACTTCCACCTCCAAATCTATAGAATCAAATTTCTAATCAAAGTTAAAAAATTCCACCAAAAACTACATAACCACTTCCTCCTTCAGGATAGAATTCAAAAAAGTCCTTAATTATCCAAAAAGAAAATAGTTTACATAAAAAAAATAGTGGCAATTAAGTAGTATATCCAGTTAAAATCTTAAGACCAAAAATGCCTAATTTTGATAATATTTGATACAATTTTAATTTATTTAGTTCTTTATAATGTTAATCTATGTAAAAACTAAATACCATGTTAAATTTTTCTACATTTACCTTAGAATGAAATCCATAGTATTTGTTTAATAATATATAAATTTTTATCTATCTAAATATTCCTTAAGATATATAATTCATTATGAATAGTATGTATGATTTTGAGGGAAAAATAAATATATTATTTATTTATTAATTAAAAGCCAATTAATTCTTATTTATAAACAATAATTTCTTCATAAATTACGTCAAAATGGCTTCTTTAAAAAGTTTTTTACTTTTTTCTTCATTGCTACTCCTCGTTTTTGGGTAGACCTGCATTGATCATAGTGGAAACGCTATAGATTGGTGGTTTATTTTGAAGATGCCAACAGATAAAACTTTTAGTGTTAGAGGTAAATAAAAATTTTCAATATTCAAGGAATGGATTATTTGTATTGTGATGCCAAAAATAATTGTGGTACTTTTGATTGGCAAACTGATTAATTGGATGATCTAACATCTCCTTTATAAAGAACTATAGCTTAAATTGATTTCCATGATGATAATGTAATGAGTGTTCTATGGAGTGATTAACCTTGGAACAAAAATACAATATCAGACAGAGCCCATTCAAAGGGTATTTTAAGTGCCAATATAAATGGAGACGCATTTCTTATCTCTCATTCAACACCTACGTTCCCAATGCTTGATGACGCATACGAGTAAAAAATTCAATAACAATCTTATTAGTTAAATTGTATTAGGCATGCCTTCTTCTTCTTAAGTATATGGTCAACATTATATGTGTTTGTCTATTACAACTACAGAGGCTAATAGATTAGCAACTGAATATATAATTGCTGAAACTCTAACAAATAGAGCCAATAGTCCTGCTGCTTTTGCAACAGCATTCCCTTAATTATATTAGCTTAAAACAAATTCAAGAACCAAAACATACAAAACAGAATCTGGAACTGTTTTATCAGTAATTTATTAAATTATATTATAGGCTGCACTATAAGACTCAATAAAAATATCTTCTAAAGGTGGATTTACATTAACAGCTTATTCAAAAAATGAAAACCTTGTTGAAGATTTCTATGCTGATGTTGTAGCACCTGCTTTAGGCATCGACTTTATTATGGAAACCTGGGGAAATGGAACAGGTGGACTATAAGACCCTGTATGTGATTAAGTGCCTAAATCATATTCCAATTTAGTCAGATAACATGGAGTATACAATAATTTTATCATATTAGGCTTTTACATTTTCATATACCAAGGATCATTCCAAGTTTGGTATTACTGCAGCTTCAAATAATGTATGCTTTTGTGATTTGAACAGATAAACAACATAATAAAAGAGAGGAGGTGTTATTTATTGCTTTTAACATGATAGTTTATGGAGCATTATCAACAAAGCATTCATAAGTAGGCAAACATGCTGATTTAATTACAAAAATAAAATTATTTTTTAAATAAAAACCATATTAATTTATTGTAATATTTTATAAAATGTTATGCTGTTCAAATGCAAAAAAATAAAAAATTTCATAATAGCAAAATGCCATTAACTTATAAACAACTCATCAAATTTAACAAGTATCAATAAAAATTATTCTAGGAAGAATCTTTAAATATAAATGATGAAGCTTGTACATTTCATACTACAATATAAATTCAACAAATAAACACTATTTAGACATACAAAATTACTTTAGATCACTAAACCATAAGGTATTGTTTTTATTAATTAAACATAGTAGATCAAATAGTCGTGGAAATAATGATCACATTGCCTAATCGATTATTATTTAACCAATTAGAAAAACACCATTTTTTACTTTTAAAAAAGGAGGAACTGATTATTCAACAAAATACCTATCAAATAAGTAAGGGTATACATTACTAGTAACAACTCTTTCAAAATGATCTCTTACTTAATTTTTCCTATTTTTGTGACTTTCATTAATGCGTAATATAATCTATAAAGTCTTAATATATAAATACTAATAATTTTGTAATATGAAGTTGTTGATTAATAATTATTCTAGCACAGTTTAAATTACTAATTTAAATTCTATAAATTCAAGATACATAATAGTAATAAATTTGATCAATTTCATTTTAATTCCAAGTCACAAATCAAATTTCAATTAATACATTATTATTAACTTAAATACCTGTTACTATTAATTATAATCATAGTAATAAATTCTAATTTGATTTTTTGTTTTTTTAATTATTTTACTTTTGTTTTAAATCAATAAATGAAGTCAAAATAATAGAACATAAATATTAAAATAAACTTCAAATAAAAGGATTATTATCATAATTTATTAAAAAATACACATTTTCATATAAACAACCTGTTATTCAAAAATATAAATATTATAAATTATGAAAAGTTTATTTTATCATTATTCATTAATACTTTCAATAAGCGCAGTCATATATAAAATAGATTAAATTACAGCAGTGAAAAGAATAATGGCTAATTGGAATGAATAAAATTTATTGATAGGAAGCTTTTCAAAATATACACCATTTAATAATTTTGAGAATGTAGGTGAAATTTCTAGAAGTGAAACTAATTCTCAATTAATATATGCAGGTCTTGATTTAGATAATTAAAGTGCAAGGATTCTGCATTTTTTAGAATTTAATGAGTAATTTAAATAAATTAAGCATGTAATAAAAATTTTGACATTATCGCAATATATTTAAGAGGAATTTTTAATAGATTATTAGAATTATGAAGGACATTGGATATCTTAATATATGTACTTTAATGAACAATAATTGATTATTGGTATTAAATAATAAAATGGTTATCAATAAAAATAAATTTTTACTAATTAATTTGGGAAAAATGAGTTTCTTTTAATTCTTGGTGGTAGCTTAAAAGTATAGAATAATTTTTATTGTAGATCTTAGATTCAATACCTAATTAAACACTTTTATTAAGTAGTTTTCAAGGATTTTTAACTTTTTATTTAGAAGAAGAGATATCAATTTTAGATGATAAAAATTTTATCTCTAAATGTGTCCCATAATAAAATGATTAAATATCAAGTTATTTTTCTAATGAAGGAGGTACATACACAGAATTTTCAACTGAAAATGAATATGTGAACTCATTCTTTTTATAATTTTGGATGAAAATATTACCTTCAAAATAATCATTAAATTAAATTTTAAGATTGTCAATAAATAAATCTTCTAATTTTATAGGAAAGATAGGAAGTAATAGTGTTATTCTTAATTATGAATATTTAGAAGAAAATTTGATTTATTATTTTGAATATTATTCATATGACTTTCCAATAATAAATCAATCTGTTGATGATCCTTATAAATAGTTTTTTTAAGAATCTATATCAATATAATTTATAAATGAATGGCATTTGATTTAAGTGAAATATCTTGAAAAATAATTAATAATTTAATTAGAGAATTTTATATTAAAAGAATAGAAAATAAAGATCTTTGAAAATGTAAATTAATTTACAAATACAAAAATGAAAATTTATTTTGGAGGAAATCAATATTAAATGAATTAAAACAGATTAGAAATTGGATATGTTAAATTTTAAAATTGTTTCGATAATAATTATTAAATTTAATATTGTCATAATACTTGTAAAACTTGTTTTGGACCATTTAGATCTTAATGTTTAAGTTGTTTTGATTATTAGAATAGAATTTATGATAATATTCAAAAGAGTTGTAATTGCAAATCATGGCATTATGAAAATTAGGCAGATCATATTTGTATAGGATAAGAATAAAAATAGTATTTAGAAATAAAAGAATATCTTAAAAATGATCCAAAATTTGATGAAAATGATAAATTTAGAACCTGTGCTTTTGGTTATTTTTTATTTAATGATGAATGTATTTAATGGTATAAATTAATATTTATTACATAGTCCATCAGCATCATAAAAAAATTATATTATTTGTATTAATTGTTTAATAAATCATGATACTTGGATTTATGAAGGTAAGTGTGGTAATATATTTATTTAACAACCAGGAATTGAAAATGCTGTTTATAATGAATTAGGTGTAAGTTCTATTGATATTTTAAAAGAATTCATTCTAATAGATAATGAATTATCATCATGTGGGTATTGTGATTAATGTTCAGATTTTGAAATTTAGAATAATTATAATGATTGTTTTTTGTATCCTTTTAAACATGCAGAAAAACCTTATTATATAACTTGTCGCTATGGATATGATGCTGAAACTTTTAAATGTAAGTATAATCCAAAACCCTATTTTTAAAGATTCTGTGAATCAAATTGTGGATAATGTAATTTTGATGGTTCTTGCAAATATTGTAAAAGTCCAACTGAATATTTCTTTACTTGGGAAAGAAAATGTAGATTATGCAAAGTTAAAAACTGCAAATATTGTTTTTAATATAATAGATATGATCATAGTTAAGTTTCAGTGAATTCTGATATAGAATAAATTTTAATATCTTAAAATGAAGAAGATTATATTATGGCATGTGCTTTATGTAATTAAGGTTATGTATTCAATTTTTAGATAAATGAATGTGTTTTATAATAACTAAATTCTCCATGCAATAATGGCTATATAGATGAAAATTTATAATTTGTTTGCACTAATTCATTAGGAATTTTCAATCAGCAAGAAAATAATCTTGTTTCATAATTTCATGATTGCTTGAAATATTTTACAAATTGTTAATCTTGTATTTAAGATAGTTTAAAAATGATTTATTGTATCAAATGTTTAGATGGATATTATTTAGATTATCATAATGGTTTATGTTTCACATGTTCATAAAAATTCCAAAATTCAAGAACATGCAAAACTGAAACTTCATCATAAGATTCTTGGAAATATGATTTAGTAAGCTTTTTTTTGAATTTTATACCTAATAGTACTCCTATATAATTGATTGGAAATTATTATTTAACAGACTATATTCTTTTAGAATGCAATGAAGGCTTTCTTTTATCTGTGGCTTCATGTATACCAATGATAGAGAATAGATGTGCTAATTGGCATAATAAAGGTTATTGTTCTAAATGTCAAAATTTAGATCAGGGATATGATGCTTAAACATTTTTTTATGGTAGATGTTAAATTTGTCCATATCCATGTAGATTTTGTGTTCCTATATCTGATTTTACAATTAATCAAATAAATCCTTATTTTATAATTAATGAAGATACAAAGGCTTAAACTTATAAGTGTTTATTAAACCAAAATCAAAATGAAACTTTTATTCATCAGTAATCTGGGCAACAACTATCCAAAGACACAAATAACCAAAAATTTTTACTTTCAATATAAAAACCTTAATTTCCAGATTCACCTATTTCGAATGCTCAAGCTTATATTGATTTTGAATATTTAAAAAGAAGAAAGGTAAGTACTTATATTGATAATTATAATGCCTTTAGAGAAGAAGATCCTATAAACTTAAGAGCTTTCCTATTTTTTATTTTCAATTCAACTGTTCTCTATGATGGATATAATGATACATTTCATGAAAAATAGATATCCATTATTAATTAAACAACAGTTAACATATAAAATGTTTAATTTTATTCTTAAAAAAACAAAATTATTATTTCCTCACAATTAGGTGTTAGTATTTACATTCATAATATTACATTACATAATTAAGTTAGAGATAGTCCCTTAATAATAATAACAAATTTTACATATTTATTTATTTAAAAATTAGATATTTAAGATATTACTTTACTTAATACTTCTCTTTTTAATTTAAACTAAAATGATAATTAAACTAAATTTTATTCAGTAGTAATTTAAGAGATAATTTTGAAAAACTGTATTTTTCTAAATAGTTCTTTTATTTATCTTTTTACTAAATTTTATTATATTGATTAATTTAAAATCAATAAAATAATTTTAAATAATTGTTCATTTGAAAATTCTTAATTCAATAAATTTGGAGATTAATTAATCGTTGTTAATAATTTTGTATTAGAAGATTTTAAAATTATCAATTCTAATTTAATCAATAGTGAATTAATATTACTTCAAAATTCCAATTTTAATTTAATTGATGGAATAATTTTACAAAATTGCAAATTGAATTTAACTACATTAGTATCACTTAGCCCTTATAGCATATTAAACCAAATGGAATTTTATAATATAATTTTGTATAATTCAGTATTCATAATATATACAGAAACTATTATTTCTGGATACAAACATTAAATAAATGAATTGTATATGGAAAGTATCTTAATTTGTGGTAAAAATCCAATTAAAATTTCTCAAAATTTACTTGAAACTTCTTTTATTGAAGTGAAAAAGGTTACATTAAATTAAATACAGTTTAATTGTCAATTTTAATAAGATATGCAAGAAAAAAAATCAATATGTATATTTGATTTATAAAGCAATAAAATAGATATATCACTAATAAGGAATGATTAAATTTATAATTATTGGATTTTATGTATTAACAATTCAAATATAATCAATATAGATGATATTCATCTAAATTCTAATCATAAACTTAAATATGATCCTAATAAAAATTACTCAAAATTAAGTCCTTTGAATTCAGGATTTCTATATTTAAAATAAGTTATAACAGCTACTTTTTCAAACATCATTATAAGATCTTAGAGCCTATTAGATTCATCTATGATTTATATCAACTCAAAAAATGAATAATAAATAAAAACTTAATCACTTAAATTTTCAAATGTAGTATTTGAAAATAATTTGTTGATTAAAATCTAAAGTTTTTCAATAACAACTTTACTTTATGTAGAATTCGAAGATAAATGTATTATAACAATTTCTAATATTACTTTTATTTCAAATTACATAAGACATCTTATTTTTGATTACTTTACAATCTCCCCAAGTCTTATTTGTATTATAACCTAATCTTTGACTTAATTATAAAATGCTATATTTTATTAAAATGAAAATGTAAATTCCTGCTTTCCATCTTTATATATTAAATCTTCAGAGATTTAAATTGAAAATATAACTGTATAAGGTATTAATGTATTTAATTTTGATTTAATAAGTTATTTTTCTGAAAATAATATCTTTAATTATGGAGGTTTCTCTTATTTATATGGTTAGTAAATTACAATTATTGATTCAAAATTTGAAAATGAATTGGCTTTAGAAATTGCATATTTTTATATTTATCTATATAATTAAGGTAATATGAAAATTATTAAAACCTCATTTCATAGTATAATAGTTTCAACTGAGTAGGATAATAATTATAATAGAGCAGTATTTGAGATAGATGCTACAAGTTCAAATTTAAATTTTGAAATGAATTATGTTTAAATTTCAAATGTTTTAAGTCGATATTCTTCTGGTTTCTTAAAAATTAGTCCTTCTAGAATTAAAAATTAATTGTAATTAAATAATATTAAGGTAAAAAATGTTTTATCAAAACACCAACACATTTTAGATTTAACTTGTATGAATTATGTTGATAATTCAGTATAAATTACTGATTTTTCTTTAAAATTAGAAAAAGAATATTATAAGAAATATAATGAATTTGTTGATAATAAAAATAATCTAAATTAATTATCTTATATAGATATTTAAGGAATGATTATAATAACTAATAGGTATAAAATTAATTAATATATATAGTTCTATAATATTTAAAAAATTGCATTTTAGTGGTTTTGCTCCAATAACTATTTTATGCCTTTTAGATAATTCTAAAATTTTGATCACTAATTTAGTTATAGAATAAATAGAAGTGGCTACAAAAAAGTTAAATATTATATAACATGAATATTCTGGAAATTAATTAAAGATAATTAATTTGTATCTTTGTTATTTAATAATAAAAAATGCATATAATGAAATAGATACTAATGTTGAATCATTCTTTGAAATCTTATAAAATTTTCCGAAAAGATTAATTTTAAGAGATTTTCTTATCATCAATAATACATGTTAAACCTGTAAAAATGGATTGATTTATTTTCAATAAATTGAAAAACTTTTAATACATAATTCAATCATTTACAATAATCAATGTGGTAAATTCACTTGTTTGATGCTTAATCAAGTGAATCAGAGTGTAATTAAATAAAGTAAATTTATTAGAAATTCTGGAACTTAAGGTGGAGCCTTAAACATAAAAACTACCAAAATATAAATGAAAAATATTTTATTTTTGCAAAATGATGCTGAAAATGGTGGAGCTTTGTATTTATCATCTACTTCAATGAAATTAGACATATTAATATAAGATTTATATCTAATTTAAAATAAAGCTAATATTGGAGGAGCTATTTATTTAGAAAATCATAATTTTAGAAAAGAGGAGTTGTTACAAGTATATTTCTTGAAAAATATTGGATAAGAATATATAGATAATATTAGAGAAAATCCAATCTAATTAAAATTATCAATATTTAATTAAGAATTGGATACTAAATCAATGTCTAATATTGGATCACCTAATTTTGAAAAATATAAACTTAATACAAATATCATTTATATACCAAGTGGACAATAAATAAATAATTATAGTATTTAGAATCTAGAAAGACAAGTTTTCATCATTTATAATTTAAATCCAAAATTATATGCAATTAACAATTTAGGAGAAAAATAAATAAATTTATAAAAATACAAATGCGTTTTAAAATAATAATAAAATTAAAAAAATGATTTATTCTAAAATCAAGAATATATTATACCTTTTAATTAAGACACCCAATCATTTGATTTTTCAAATTTAATTATAAATTTGGATCCTTATATTAAAAATGAAACAATCTTTGTTTTTGATTGTGATTGTTTTACTGAATCTTAATATAAGTTTTATTTAAGTGTTAAATCATTTCCATGCCAAGTAGGTGAATTTTATTATTTTAATTAATGTATTAAATGTGAAGAATCTAAAGGTTTCTATTCAGTTGAACCTAAAGCTACTTTTTGTTAGAAAATAGATCCAAATATTATTTAAGAAAATACAGCAAGTGAAATCTCATTATAGCCAGGTTATTGGAGGCCAAATTATAGAAGCAAATATATCAATAAATGTACAAGATAGAAGATATAATGTCTCGGAGGATGGAAACCAGGAGATCAATCATGTAATTTAGGTTATATTGGAGCTTTATGTGAAGAATGTGATATATATAATATCAAAGGAGATGGCCAATATTATAAAAATAAAAATAGCAAATGTGTTTTTTGCAGTGATTTTGGATTTTCAATATTCATATCACTATTATTTGGATCATTGTATCAATTTTCATTATTTCTTTTAGAACCATAGGTTCAATGATATTAACTGTAAGCAGTGTTAACACTATTTTTAAAAGCTTTCTGAAATTAAAATTAACATCAAAGCATTATAAGGTCTTATTTAATCATAGTTTAGGTAGAAAATATATTTTATATATAGATTAATCGGCTGCTTTAATTAAAACGGTTGTCAATTATTTTTAGATCTTAGTCAGAATTAAATCTTTTCAATTAGAACTTTATTTTAATATTATTGATGTTCTTACTCCTTTAAGCAATCCTATAAGCACATCATCTTATACATATGAATGTTTTTTAACCTAATAAACAGAATTACAGATTATTTACATTAGTCTCATTATTAACATTTTGGCACCAATCTTTTTCTATTTTATATTTTTAACAGTTTATATGCTTTTAATTTTTAAAAAGAAACTAAAACTTACACCAACTATCTATGCAACTGCCATATTTTATTTATTTTTTTATGCCCAACCTAATATCATTCTAGAATTAGGAGAATTAATTACATCAAGAAATATTTCTGAAATTTAATACATAAATCGAAATGTCTCTATTCTATACTTTACAAAAACTCATATTTCTTGGGTTCTATTTTTTATTACACCAGTTTTACTCATAATTGGTATTATAATCCCACTTATTTTATTCCTAATATTATATAAGAAAAGATACCATTTTAATTAAGAAAAAGTTAGAAAAATATGGGGCTATATATTTAATGATTATAAGGAATCCTCATTTTATTGGGAAATTTTTAGAGTATCTGAAAGAGAAATTATATTATTATCACTTATAATATTTGAAGAGCAAATTGAAATTAAGGGTATATTAACATTTTTGATATTGTTTTTGTATCATATAATTGTTTAAAACAAAAAACCTTTTAATATGGAAACACTAAATCGATTTGAATAAAAATGCATTACATTATCTAGTTTGATTTTTCTGATTTGTGGTATTAAATATCAAATTTAAATATTACAAATAGTATCAATAGATTTCATATTACAAACACTTCTATTAATTGTATTCATAATCTTTTTTTACATCTTAATAAGTTAAACAATTTCAACATACTATCAAAAATATAATGATAGATTAGATGGTATTCGAAAAATCTTGTTATAAAGATTCCCAAAAATCATTCAGATATGCCCTTAATTGAAAAATTATCTTAAATTGAGAGTTGAAATCAAAAATAAATTGAAATCAAGAGTTAAATTAGTTAAGGAAGCCTTAATTATATCCAAAGGCGAAAATATAATGTAAAGTTAGCATAACAATCTACTCTCGTTTTCTTTATAAAAAAGTATTTATCCTGAAGAATAAGCTTAAAATCTTTCAAATCTATTGACAAATTAAAAAAATAATGAAAAAGAGAAAACACATTTTGTAAAAGATTTAGTATCTATTCATTGATAATATTAAAAATAATCGATATATAATATAAAATAATTTATTCACTAATTCTAATTTGTATATATTAAAAACTTTTAATAATTTTAACAAAGAATTTTGACAATCAAAATATTTTAATTAAGAAAAATTTAGTAAAAGATAACTTTTATTCATTAATAATTAAATAATACAAAATAAACTATTATCATAGATGTCTTAATTTATAAAATATCTTCAATAAAACTATTTTAGGTAATCTCTTAAGATCCTAAATCTTATTTTGTAAATTGTTGTTTTTTATTTTAAATTTATTTAATAATATAATTTTTTTAATAAAATCAAAATAATTTAATTAGAATAAATTTGAGAAATCATTTTTTTATCAAACTTTTATCAACAATTATCCAAACGTAATGTTTTTTTGGTGTTTTTTTTTGGGTGCATTAAAAATGTTTCTTTAAGGACCTTTTTTAGGACTTGGTTTAGTTCTAGATAATGTTGTTGGGGAAATATTAGTGAGGGTGAATTGTTAAAATGGTTTAATTTCTAATGGGAGTAGTTTAATTTAAGGTTTTTTTCTTTTTTCTTCCAATAATTTAATTGATGGTATTGGAGAACATCTATTAATAGTATTATTGAAAGGAGACATATTATTTGTAATTGATGTATGACAATGTTCTACATGATTTTAGGTAAGATATTTTGGACAGGCTATCTTAATATCTTTAATTTTGCTTTAGCCTAATTATGATTTATCTACTAAACTTTAAAGAGTTCTTGGATTATATTTCAAAATATTTTTATAAGCTTATTTTGGATTTTAAGTTGTTAATTATTTAATATTAACAATGTTTTCATCATCTGTTTAATCATCTTCTTCTTCATCTTCTTATTGTAAAGTAGGAAGATTAGCTAAATTTTATGTAGATTAATCTTCATTCTTTTTATCATCTTCTTCAAATTTATTAAGTCTAATATTAATGTTGAAATCATCTTAGGAACCTGTTTGCTTGATTAATTTTATTTTACCATCTTCTACTAATTCTAATCTGAATATAAGTTATGATTCAAAAGGAGCTGTAATGGGTAAATAGAATGTTTTAAGTCTCTAAGAGAATGATTAAACCTTAGAATTTTTTTTATCAGTAAAGAGTTTTCGAGGGGATAATGAATTGTACCTATGAAAAAAGATGGAGGATCTTGAAATGGGTTTTTAAGGTGTTTAAGCAACTTCAATAGAATAAAGACTTGATAAATTAGGTATACTAGCCTAATGATTGTAAAATACAGTATTATGATGTCTATTTTATCTTTTCTTTGGTTGATGTTCTTGTTGTTGCATAATATCGATGATAGTTTTCTTTTAGATTAAATGTCTTTTATTCCTTAACTTCATACGCTTTCTTTACTATAATATTTCATTTTGCTCTTTGAGTTTTGTTATAATATGTTGGTAGGGTTGAAATTATGGAAGTACTGTTGTTACATAGAGCATTTTTTTATTGTGTAATCCACAGTCTAAACATTCACAAGAGCGTTTCCTATTGAAAGTAAGAAAGGAATGGATAGGGATTTATTTGGCTTGATTTTTGAAAGAGCTTGCAGATAATCGATTTCTCATATTTATTAATTATTATGGTAAAAGTGGCTTTTTAATTATAAATTAATATTAAAGTACATAATAATAATAATAAATTATTAAATGATTATATAAATTTCTTTTATAGCAATCGAATTTCTCCGGGTAAAGCAGTGATTAAATTTTAAAAATATTTATTTAAAATATGAGTTTGGCATTTGATGACTATGGCAGACCTTATATCATTTTGAGAGATCAAGGATAAAAGAAAAGAATGAAGGGTTTGGAGGCTTATAAGAGTAATATTTTAGCTGCAAAGGCAATTGCTAATACTTTATAGTCTTCACTTGGTCCTAAAGGTATGGATAAGATGTTGGTTTCACCTGATGGTGATGTGTCAGTCACTAATGATGGTGCAACAATAGTTGAAAAAATGGTAACAATAATCAAATATTTAATTATTTAGGAAATATAACATCCAACAGCAAAATTATTAGTTGAGTTGTCATAATCATAAGATGCTGAGATAGGAGATGGAACAACAGGAGTAGTTGTTTTAGCTGGAAAATTATTGGAATAAGCATTAACATTGTTGGATAAGGGAATTCATCCATTGAAAATTAGTGATGGTTTTGATAGAGCCTGTGATGTTGCCATAAGTATATATTAATATCTTAAAATTAGAACATTTAGAATAAATTGCTGAAGAAATAGACATTTAAGCAAATGACCATGAAGCATTAATTTAAGCAGCTTGCACTGCTTTGGGATCAAAAGTTGTATCTAAGAGAAAAAGAGAATTAGGAAAAATAGCTGTAACTGCTGTTTTAGATGTTGCTGATCTTACAAGAAAAGATGTCAATTTAGACCTTATTAAAATTTAAACAAAAACTGGTGGTAGTGTTGAAGATACCAGATTAATATCGGGTATCCTTATTGACAAAGATATGAGTCATCCATAAATGCAAAAAGAAGTTACAGATGCTAAAATATGTTTATTAACATGTCCTTTTGAACCTCCTAAACCTAAAACAAAGCATAATATTAATATTTCCAATGCTGAAGACTATAATAAACTTTATCAATAAGAATAACAATACTTTATTGATATGGTAAAGCTTGTTAAAAATAGTGGTGCCAATATAGCTTTATGTTAATGGGGATTTGATGATGAAGCTAATCATTTATTATTATAAAATAATTTACCTGCTGTTAGATGGGTATCAGGAACAGATGTTGAATTAATTGCTATGGCTACTGGAGCTAGAATTATTCCAAGATTTTAAGAAATTACACCTGAAAAATTAGGAAAAGCAGGTTCTATAAAAGAAGTCTAATTTGGAACTTCAAATGAAAGAATGTTGGTCATTGAAAATTGTTAATGCACTAAAGCTGTTACTATTCTAATTAGAGGAGGCAGTCAAATGATTGTTGATGAAGCTAAAAGATCTATTCATGATGCAATTTGTGTTATTAGAAATTTAATTAAAGATAACAGAATTGTTTATGGTGGTGGATCTGCTGAATTGGCTTGTGCTCTTCAAGTTTTATAATATGCTGATGAAGTATATTAAAATATAAATATAAATTTTAGGTTTCTTCAGTTGAATAATATGCAGTAAGGTCATTTGCTGATGCTTTAGAAGGTATTCCAAGTTGTTTAGCAGATAATTGTGGTCTTAATCCAATTACATCTGTAGCTTAAGCAAAGTCTAGATAATTGTCTGAAAAGAATCCTAGAATTGGAATAGATTGTATGGATTTGGTATTTCATATAATATAATCATATAGGGTACAACTGATATGAAAGAGTAAAGAATTTATGAAACTTTGAGTTCAAAGAAATAATAAATTTAGTTGGCCACTTAAGTTGTTAAAATGATATTAAAAATAGATGATGTTATTGCTCCTGATGACTATTGAGTATTAATAAAAGTATATGTTCAAAAGTACAAATATTTAATACATTTTTCAAATAACTAAAAATTAAAAACCCACATTAATTATAATCAATATTTTTTCTTAGATGGTGTTATTTTAGAAAGTACAAGATTATTTTCCATTATAACTTTATCCATTTCATTTTTCCAATACTAATTATATTGAAAAAAATACTTTCACTTCAGTTTACAAATCTTAATATTATTTATTCCATTCATCCCTTAACCTTCTCTCTTTATCTTCTTTTCTCTGAATCTGTTTTTCCAATTATTATACTTTACTTTAAAGGGCTGTGTTTTCATATTCTAATGATTTGCATCTATCTAAATTATCATCCCAATCTTACAATTTTAATTCTAAATCAATTAATTTTTATCTTAACTCCTATAATTTATAATTTTTAAATACTTTCTCTTTAGCAGAAGACTTTTTTTAAATTAATTTATTTTTCAAAATCTCTATTTCTTCTAAATAAAATTCTTGTTTATTTGTCATTTCTTTTAATTTCTTTGAAAGTTCTTAAGTTACTTTTGGTTCTGATATTCTGGAATGCTAATTCATATTTTCCAATTATTGCAATTTAAGTTCATATTTTTAACTTAATTGTTTCTCTTTTTCTTTAATCATTTCTAAATATAATTTCATATATACATTCATAATGTTATCTCAATTATTCTTGTTCAATATTGTATTCTTATTAAAATTAATATAATTTATTCAAAGCATCCTTTGCTATTTCACTTTATCCTTGTAATTCCTCTAATAAATTTAATTCTGTTTATTTAAGTTAATGAATAGTTTCTTCATACGTTTATATTAGTTTTTCATATTATTCTCTGAATTTAATAATTTGAATATTTACTTTGTATTATTGAAATTATCAATATAATATTAATTTGCTTAATCATCTTATAATTATTATCTTAGTTCTGAGATTTATTATTCATATTCTTTCATTTTTTTGGTTAACTTATTTTCTTGTATTTTAAGATTTGTTTAAGATTTCTTTTATGTTTGGCTTTTTGATTTAGCCTAATTCTTTGAGTTTTATTATTATTTAACATTTCCAGATTTATTTAGAATGGGCCCTAAATTTTAATAGATTTAGGATTCAGAATGGGAAGTATCAATTTTCCTTCCTCTTGATTATTTCATAAAAAATTATCAAATTAAATAATTATTTTAATTATCAATTAATTTATTCTATATTTTGATGATAATCAAATAAGCTCAACTTCAAATGATGATGCCTAATGATTGTATACTAATAATGCTGGGAAGACATCTGATTCATCATCTGTTTATTACAAATCACTAATTTAATTGTTTAATTAATTACTTCCTTGGCAATCTCATTCCTATCAATAAGCAAGTTATATTATTCATACATTTTTATGTAGAAACAACTTTAATAGGTTACATATAACTCTGATGATTTATTATACTGATATCTTAGGTTATGGGAGGTGTTTATTAAGCATAGGAGAGCCAACTTGTAATAGATATAATTTAAGATTTTTCTTTATTTAATTCCTATGTTTAAAACAAAATCATTTTATCACTAGTTGAAAAAAAATTATCAAATTTTTAATAAACAGGAAGTAGTTATAAAGTATTTTTAGGATCTTGTTAATAATTTGGTTTTGAAAGATCATAACAAAAGAAAAGTAGGTTTTGTTTATAGCTCTATTTGTCTTCTTCCTAATTCACAATAAGAATTTAATTATTATCAAAATAATTACTTTAGGTATTAATAGTCAAAGAATCCAAAAAATGTGCATAAGGTTAATTTGTTTGTTTAGTAATGTTAAAATATTATCTATCTAAAATAATATAATTAATATATCTTACTTCCCATCATGATAAGTTCTTTATCTTTAGTATAAATTAATTTAGATGGGCCATCAAGTTTAAAAATTGGCATTTATTTTATTTGAAATTAAATTTCTTCAGTATTTTGAAATGTAAAAATTTATTAAAAATCTCCTATGAATAGTATTGATACATTCTATTTCAAATAAAGAAAATATATATTGTTTTCAACAAGCATCATTTATTATAAAACTCCATGATTTAATCCTACTCTTTATCTTATTTTAGGAGTTGTTACATCCAATAAAGTTAATTCCACTTTCAATTTGTACAAATGATAAAATAATATTAATCTATGATTAATTACTGCCATTAATATAGGTATTTTTTATGAATCTGAAAGATTTTTCAAACAAGAAATATATTATTGATTTCTCTATAATAATAAATATAATATACTTATAAACTAATTTCTTAAATTTGTTATAATGTAATACGCTTTTTTCTCAAATTTGAATAAAACTTCTTTTATAAATCTTTTACTTCTTCATTTTTGCTGATAATGTCATTAGTATAATTTCTCCTTTTCATAAAGAAGAGAGTATTATTGGTTTTATTATAAACTAATTATCTCTCATTTTTTTATTCAAGCTAAATTAATAATTGATCATCCTATTGGATTTTATCATCACTAAATATTAATTGAGATTATTTTTACTAGTTTTAATTATTATTTTATTTGTTTGTATTAGATTCGCAAACTGGGCAATAGCTTAATATTTGTTAATCAATTTAATTTAGATTGAATTAGCACCCATTTTAGATATGGATATAAGGATTATTTAATTCATCAAGAGTAAGTTGGCAAAAGTTTAATTTTATCTGATAAATGTTATCACTCATACAACTTATATTTCTAAATATTTTAATTAGATAAAATCATTCATTTTTTTTATTCAAATTCTATTAATTAGAATCTTAATATAAACATATTTATATACTTATATTATTTTACTTGTTTGATTCAATTAGACTATATAATAAAAATATAACAAGAGGTACAAAAATATGATGAGTTTAATAAAAAAATATATTATTTATATTGTAGAAATAATAAATTCATTTTGATAAATATAGTATATTTAAGTATTTATTTTTTTACTTTATAAAAGATTAAGTGTGTTATATAAAATTACATCATTTCAAAATCAGTAATCTTACATCATCAATTGTTTTATAACCATACTTTAAAGTATTTTTGTCTCTTCATTTTAAAAATTATTTTGTAAATTCAAATAAAGATTACGAACTTTTTTGCTCTATTTCTATGATTTCCAAATATTATACGGATATTTAAAGGCTTCAATTAAATGACAAGTTGTAGATTTTGTTTAATTTGATGTAATATCTATAAGTCTATTAAAGGATTATTGTAAATCGTGTAATAAGGATGAATTTGTTAACTTTTAAAAGAAAGAAGATTAATGTTATTTTTAAAGAAAATCTTTTTGATTAAGACTTTGTTTAAATAATTATTAAGATGTATAATTAATGATCCTGATTATGGGATTAAATAGAAATATTACTATAAAAGAAGTGATTAAAAGTGATGAAAGCATATAAAGAAAAAAACCTAATATAGTTGCTATAAATATTTTGTTTAGTTCTGTTTAGAAAGTATTAAACATATTTTCAAATTCCATTTAATATTTAGTTAGTTTGCTCTACCTAATTAATTTTAATTAATTTTACATAATTAAAATTAATCCTGCCTCTTCTATATTTTTAGTACTTATTAGTTCTTCTTCTTATTATAAATTCGTTTTTCTACACAAATAACCATAGTCTTTCCATACAGTAGAATTACAATTACTTTATGTTTCTTTACCCTATGCTTAATTTAAAATCTACTAATAATCTTCATAACCTAAATTAGTAATGTTATAATCATATATATTTGAATATTAAGTAACATTTAAAGAACTTAATAATATTCTACCTTTAGGATTTATTATAGTAAAACTTACTTAATCATCTGAATAATTAAATTAGCTGAAATTGACATGAGAGGCTATTACACCATCAAGAGATCCATTAATATTTAATAAACTTTTTGTTTAAGCTATCATTAATAATTTCCAAGTCCAATGGATATGAGGTTCACTAAAATATGTTTTATTATTATTATTTTGCAAAGAAACTTGTTCTTAATGTTACAAATACCAGATTCTCTCTTGAGGATTGTAATCGGATGATAAAAAAAATCCAGGCCAAACTGTTAAAAAATGGATATCATTTGATGAAGCTATCATAATATCAAAATCTTAATCTATCATTATTACAGATTATGTTAAAAATGCACAAAGATCTTTCAAATTTTGTAAGATTTTATTTGGTTTAGTTTCTTTATAAATCATATAACAAAATGAAGCACTGTAAGTATATTCATCTAGAAATTATAACTCATTCAGACATGGAATCGGTTATTAAAAAGTGCTTTATTTGATTAATTGAGTCATTTAATACAAAGCATTTACCTTAACAATTTATTATTGACTTCTAAATAATGTTTATTAAACACGATGTATGTTATGAGACATCATAATATTTGTCCATTTTCCAAATTATTTTTAAAATACTTGTTCTGATGCTTCCATATAAAACTCAGAAATATAATATGTAAATGAATAAGTTGAGAGGGCAATTAATCCAATAGTAATAATTGAAATAACAAATTATATCATACATATTTGAGTTCGTAAATGCCAATTTTTCCAAAATTTTTTGTTCATAGTATTAAATTATTATTATAAAAAAATAAGATAGATTTGCCAATTAAAATAATAATGTTTAGGTTATTATAAAGTATATTCTAATTGTGGATTCTAAGATATTCTATATAATTTATAACTTTTGATTTTTTTATTATGCAAATATTTAATTAACATTGGGATCGATTTATATAATTATAAATTATTAATTATTAATATTGAAAATAAGTAATGTTAACATAAAATTCAATTTTCAAAAAAAGACCAATCCTCCAATTTATTTTTCATACTGATTTTGCTAAAAGTAATTTTTCTTGGATCTTTTGGTTCATGATAAATAAGAGGCTTAGGAGGTTTTAATTTTTTATTATAACAATCCTACCAATCAATATCATTGAACCAAGGATGACATTTTATTTCTTTTGCATCCTCTTTACATCCTAATCTTTTTTTAGGATTTCTAATTAATAATTTTATTATAATATCCTTGGCTTCTTCACTTAAGAACTTTGGAATTCTTAAAGGAGCCTTTTTAATATTTTCTTTGAGAACTTCTTTTTCTGAATCATAATAAGGAGGAGCTCCTACTAGTAATTCATAAATAAGAATTCCTAACATATACCAATCAACCTATCTACCATGACCTTTTTTCATTAACATTTCTGGAGCTAGATAGGCCAAAGTTCCACAAAAAGATTGATTTAGAATTTCCTCATCTATTCCTGACTTAGATAATCCAAAATCAGTCAACAAAGCATGACCATTAGCATCTAAAACAATATTTTCAGGTTTAAGGTCTCTAAATATAATTCCTTAAGAATGCAATGCTTCAAGAGCTAATGTAATCTCTGCTGCAAATATCTTGACAATATTTTCAGGATATGAGTTTAATAACTCTAAATGAGTAGCTAAATCTCCTCCTGGACATAAATCCATTACTAAATATAAATGATCTGATGTTTAAAATGCCCAATTTAATTTTACTATAAATGGATGATTCATCATTTTTAAAACATCTTTCTCAATTTAAGCAGACTTTATTATATTTGATGTATTGATATCTTCTTTTTTTAAAATCTTCATTGCATAATATTTTTTTGGCAATTAACCAATCTTTTCAACTAAATATACCTCACCAAATCCCCCTTCTCCTAATTTTTAATAAAATTAAAATGATTATGGTCCTAATCTATTCTATTCAATTTCTAAAATTGTATTTAAATTGTTTCCCTTTATTGAAACTCTATAAAATGATACAGCAAAATTCACAATCTTATTCCAAGTAGATCTAGTGTCACTTGTAATAATCGATATCCTTTATTCGTTATTGTCCAAAGGTTCAGCAGCATTAGATAATTGTTTTTTAGATCTTCTTTATGTTAATTTTAATAATCTTTCTACATGATCTCTCCTACTATTTTGTAATATTAAATTCTATTCTTTTATTACTGTTCTAGTATAAGTAAAATTATTTAAAGATATTCCATATCTATTAAACACCTCAATAATATTAATATCTGAAGCCAATTCTATAGGAGTTAAATTCTAATTATTTTTTTATTCATGATTTGCATTTTTCTCTAATAAGATTTAACAAACTTTATCATTTCCATACTTAGAGGCTATGTGTAAAGGAGTATTTAAGTCTGAATCTTGTTCATCTAAATTAGCTCCATAATTTATCAATAGTTCACAAATCTCATAGGTATTCTTTATCGATGCAATATGCAATGGAGATTTTTTATCTAAAGATAATGACTTTGGGTTGGCTTCTTATTTTAGTAAAAATTAAACTATTTCTAAATTGTTATATTAACAAGCAAAATGTAATGGAGTCCAGTCATCTAAATCTCTTTAGATATTATATATTAATACTTAATGTTAATATCAATGTAGATACAAGGATTACTCAGTAATTCAAAGACTTTATCCTTGTCATTTTGCTGTACATGATGGAGTAATTACTCACTAATTTCTCTACTCTACTTCCAATAATTTTTCCAAGCCACTTCCTTTAAATCAAAAACTGGAACTTCAAAATTTTCTAAATTCCTACAATCAATCTGAAGTCCAGTGTCTTTATTTAAAATTAAAAATTTGCGATTATCCTCACTAATTTTTTCTATCGACCTTGGCTAATCTTTTGAGTATGCCTTTTCAAAAGCATCATAACATTCTTGTGAAAATCTAATTAGAAATTTCTATTACTATTAGATATTCGGAACAGCAAATTCATTCTATTCAACCAAATCGAACTAATCTAATGACTCTGATACTTAATGAAACCTTTTTAATTTTTGCTATAATCAAACTCACTTAATTACTTCTTTAGACATTATGAATATATATTAATTTCAAGAGAAATAAAGTTATTTAATTTTAATTTTCTATTTAAATGAGAAACTTATCAATCAGAAAAATTATATTTTTTTGAATATTTGCTCATTTGTATGGAACAATTGTTGAAAATTGAAAAATTTTATAAATAACTAGGTGAATTTTACAATAAAACATATGAAATTCAATTTTATTAATCTTATATTTTTGTAGTTAATCCTTTAGCAGTAGAGCGAGCAGCCATCTAATTTAAATTAATTTTATACATTTTATGAAGCCATCATCACAGATTTTTAAGAAGGACTTGTAGTCATTCTACCAAGAGCATCTTATTGAAATTTTCTCTTCAATTCCTCAATCTCTCTTTATTTAGCTGCTACTTCATCAAATTTTTTATTTAATTATTATTCCATATTGCCTAACTGTCTATTTTTAGTTTCCATATCATCATTCCTAATAATTAAATATCAATATTTACAATCTTTATATTTCTCTCTTTTATTTAATGACTTATTCACTATTCTATTAATCTCTTTATTCAATATCCTTTAATTAATTCAATGTTCTTTGTTATTCTCTTTTTAAATTTTCTAATTCTGTACTCATATTATCATTCTCTTTTTTTTTATTAACTAATTATTATTGAACATCTTGATAATTTGATTTATATTATGATAATTCTTCTTACAAGTGATTAATCTCTTTATAATTAGCTTATTATTATGTTTCTAATTTATTTATTAATTATTCTTGATCCATTGATTTAGTTTTATATTGTTCAGCTTCTTTTTTTACTTAATCATAGTCAGATAAAGGAACATTATTTTATTTAAATTATCTTTTCCATTAGTCCATTTCTTATATCTTAGCCTCTCTATCTTATCTAGTTTCTTCTAATTCATCATTTAATTCTGTAACTTCCTTAGTTAATTATTAATTTTGAGCATATTATTCTTCAAGTTAGCTTTATAGTTCTGCAATCTATGTTTCTTCGTTTTATATTTGTTCTTCATTTTGAAGAATTGTTTATTAGTTCTCCTCAATTTATTTACTAAAGTTTGTTATTTGTTCTTATTGTCTTCTAATTTACTCAGAAGTTGTAATATTTAATTATTTAAGATCCTTCTCTAATTTATCTTTTTCTACAGAAAGTTTTTGAATTTGACATTATTATTAATAATTTTGATCATCTAATTCTTAAATTCTTGATCTTTACTACCCCATCTTCTCAAATATAATTTTGATTTACTGTTCTAATTCATTTTTCTCATTAACAAATTAAATTCTTTGACTTTCTAAAATATCATCTCGTTCTCTGACATCACTTGATAATCTATCCACTTCTACTTAATATTCTTTTAATTTTTGTTACAAATCAGACATCTAATTCTTTTATATTCTTAAAGTTGTTTAATTATAGGTTTTTTCTTTGTTTAATTGTACACTCAAATTTTCAGACATTGTTGATTTTTGTAACAATTCTTGTCTTGTTTCTTCTAGTTATTATAATAAAGTAGAATTCTATTCTTCAATTCCAGCAATTTTCACCTATAAGGACTTTATATTAGATTCTCCCATAAGTTTCTCTTGTAACTATTTAAAACTTTAATTTTAATGTTCGTTCTCCATTCTCTCAATTTCCTAAGTCAATTCAGAAATTCTTTGTTCATTCAACTATTGAATTTATAAAAATTCTTATTCTTTTTATCTCAATATTCCTTTGCTTCTTTCCATCATCCTTTATTCAAAATCACCTCTAGTTTATTTGAAATCATCTAATTAAGATTTATATAATTGTAATGCTTGTTCAGTTTAAAGCAAACGTTATTGAAGAATAATACATTATTCAGATGATTAATTTGTATTTAATGATAAATCTTTTAATTTCTTATCCTTTTCAATTAAATCTTATTCTTATTATTGATTTGTATGTGACAATCTTGTAATCTCTTTCTATTACACTTGATTTATTGATTTTAATTCTTATAGTTATTTCCAAATATCTTGATTTTGTTATGTCAAATTTTGAATAGATTATTCATGTTATTAATATAATTTGGTAGTTTATTCTTCAGCTTATTAATCTTTACTTTATACTATGTTAGTAATGCTTTCTTCATATTATTTTTCCAATCTGATGTATTTCTCTTTTGAAATATCTAAATCTGTAGTCACTCTACTAAGTTCTATTTGAATTTATTCTATTTTTTTCAAGAGAAGCTATTCTTATAATTCTTTATCAGCTATAATCTACTTTTCAATATTGGATTATTTTTGGAGTGATTCAATTTATTGTTTTTATTCACTTATTTTAATTAAAAATTCTTAAATTTATTATTTACAATCTAATAGTTATTCCTGTGTCTATTTTTCCTAATGTTCATTTTCTTTTAATCTTTCACTTTGCAATCTACTAAAATGATCATATTATTGCTTTTGATCTTGTAATTTTTAATTCATTTCAATTATGTACTTATTCATTAATGACTGTTAGAGCTATTCATATTAATCTCTAAATTTAAACGCTAATGTATTACTTGAGGTTTTCAAGGGAAGATTAATATTATTTATTCTATTATGTTAACTTCTACTTATTAAGTTCGTTCTCTTGAAGCTTAAATTATAGATCTCCTTTTAGTAATTCATTTTCCTTCAAAAGTCTCAGATATTCATTGTCTTAAGTTTCCTTCATCTAATTCTAAAGATGTAGGTTTTTATTTGCCTTTTCTAATTCTAAAAGGGTCTCATCAAGTTAGGACTACAATTCTAAAATTACAAATATGTTGGGTACTTGCGTTTATCTTATCCATTTGCAATAGTTTCTCCTTATATTTTAGGTCTTGTAATTTGAGGGTCTATTCAGATTACATACGAGTTCTAGATAAAGGAGACACAGAAGGTCTATTTGGAGAATGATCCATGCTGTTAAAATATTTTGAAAATTATTATAAAAATGAATATGAAAATTGATGTAATTTTTATATACTATTACAAACTAAGTGTGAATTAGTTGTCATTTTTAATAAGAAATTAATTAATCCATTTTATATAATAATTGGGATTATGGCATATTTAGTTAAATTTGTTAATACATTTAATATATATTAACATATTACTTATATAATTATAATCAAAATAGACGATATACGATAGTGATATTTCACATAGTATTTAATAATTTTTATTCAAGTAATTTGATTGTCTCAATCTATAATATATTTTATTAATATATATTACATATTATTTAATTTATTATTCCTAGTTTTAAATTATTTTACTTGTTTATTCTTCTACTAAGAGTCTATTTTTTTTCTCTTCTGCCAATTATTTTTACAGTTAATTATCATTGTTGATAATAGGTTAATAAAAATTAGAAGAGGAATTTAATTCAGAAGATAAGATTTTCATTAAATTATCACAATTCTCATTCAATTAATTTTACCATTGTGACAACAGACTTGATTTAATTTATGTTAATTTTTTATGGGTCATTTGTTCTCCAATAAATCTTAGATTTTTGAGAATTTTGTTGATTTAATCATCTCGAGGACTTCTCAATCTAATACTTACATCTCCAAGATCATCACTTGTATCTTGATTTTTAGATTTTGCTTACTGAATATTTTGAGAAACATTATTAGTTTCCAATTTAGACAATTAAGATAGAGTATTAAAATGATATTTTGTTTTAAATGGAGTTGTTTTATTAGGAGAATTTGGAGTTTCTGCTCTAAATGTTTGAAATTCACATGTTGTTTTAGATACCTTATGTTATTGAAATTTTGATTTTGCTTTAGTTGAAAGTAATTAAGAAATGATAGAATTCTGATTAGAGAACATCCCAATAGACACTTTTGGATTATGTATACAATTAGATTTGTTCTGTTTACTTGAATTTTTGTTGTTTAACATATTAATATTTATATTTTGTTGTTTTAATTGTTGTAAAATGTCATAAGTATTTGTTGATTTCTACATTCTCCCATTTAGAACATGGATAAATATGTTTAATTTTTTCATATCTAAACTTCTCTATTATTTTACATGTTGTGGATTTCTCAACTTCTACTTCATATTCCTATCCTTTTGCTTAAACCTAATTAAATCAAATTTAAGCTAAAAAGTAATACCTTTCTGCGATCAAATTAAAATATTAGAGTACCAGATCTATTCTTAACTTTATGAGCTATAAGATCATAAAAACTAAGTTTATGTGGTAAAATCATTCCATTGGCAACTATTATCAAATCTTCTGGACTAAACTCTGTTAACTAATATTTCATTTAAATCAACAAATACAAAACCAAAATCTCTAATGATTTCTCTTCTAGCCATTTCTAAGAATTCCAATATTGTCATTTTCTTCTTGATTCTCAAAGATTTGGAACATGTTGAAGCATCCCAATATTAGAATTAAATATCAATAAGAGAATCCTTTTATGATTCAACTTCCTTCTAATATTATTCTAAACAAAAATTACAATAAAAATATATACCTGTTAATTGTCTGGTCATTTCTTCAATTTTTCTTTCTCTATTCATATCTGGCAAATATGTTGTATCTACATGTTCATTTTTACCATAACTTTTTTATGGACTACCTTCTTCATCTAAATCAAATGACAATAATGTAGTCTTCTTCTAATATTCTACTTTTCGCTTTTATTTGAGTTCCATTTTTTTTTTAGTTTCTTCTTCTTATTTTTATTTCATATCCTGCATCACAAGATTATCAATATTCTCTCTCTTTCTTTTAAATTCTTCACGAGTAACTAGACCCACAGTCTTTTATTTAAATTCATCTTCTAAAAAGTCTTTATTTGATTAACCAAAACGCTCCTAATCACAGAGATTTCAATTTTCCTTACTTTTATATTAGTTGGTGCTCTCTTTAAAGACATCATTTCTTGGTCTTTTTTCAATTTTTCAATCTCATTAATGTCAATGTCTTTATACATTTAATATTTATATATAATTCAGTGATTTATACAATGTTTAGTAGGCAACCCCATTGATAATAATTGAATACATTATTAACATTTATATTTGCTTATCTTATTCTCCTTTTGCAATGTATTTTTTACTGTTCTAACGGGTGAACCTTTTTTCTTCTTAGTGCATAATTACTATCTGACTTCAGCCTTTATTTAATGTATATTGACTCTAGTTAATTATTATGAAATTACATTTCAAGTGCTTTATGACTAGGCTTCAATTATGCATTCTTTTCAATTTCCTTAGTCTTTTATTCAAATCGTATTCTTGCCTTCACTTCATTTAGATCTTCTTGAGTAAACAATTGTGATTGTACTTTGATATTTTCTGTTTATTATTTATTATCTTCTATTTAAGAAAATCGTCTAGTCATTAGTGATCGTTTACTAGATTATGTATATCGAGCCCAACGATCAATTGTTTTACATTCTTCCATACTATTATCCTATTATTATTGTTTCTATAGCAATTCATCAAAATCATTAAGAATAGCATTCAAGGATAGCATACTTTGTTTCTCCGTTATAATTTTCTTATTCATTAATTAAATGCACAATAATACACAAGCTCAAATAGTAACAACAGCATAGAATGCTCGTTTATTAGAATTAGTGTAGAATAGCAGAAAACTTATACATGAAGGATAAATCTAAATTTGTTATATGCCAGATGCTAAAATCTATTTTGTAATGATCAACACCTATTGTCAAACAATCTTTCCTAGCACTCCTTGGGTTATTCTTAAGTCTGATAAAGGATATTCCCTTCTATACCCTAATGCCACTGCTGGTATGGCTATCATTAATATTTAGGATTAAATGGAATTTTCATTTAAAAAGGACAAGAAGGAGATTTCTTTTTAAATACACTTCAACAATTAGTGCAAATAATTCCATTTGAAAATGCCATCCAAATACCTTAATTCAAATAAAGCATTCAACTTCATTGTAAAGATATCGATATCAATCCATTGGAGAATAGTACTGTAGCTGTGGGTTATATCAAGGCTGGAGGAGAGTAAGATTTGTACTAATTATTAAAGAGCTTTGAAAGAAGGTTTTAATTGGTTAGGTGATAAGATAGCAAAAGGTGTGGCAGCAGGTGGAGAATACATCAATTCAAAAGTAGAGAAAAAGGAGGATGTTGAAGTTAAATAAGAAACAAAGATTAAAGTGGAAATAGCCAAATCTAAGATTTCAGAAACTGTTGATGTTACAGGTGCATATCTAAAATAATTATTCACTCCTGTTGTTTAAAAAGGATCAGAAATAAAATAAGATATTAATAAATAGATTGATACTTCAGATAGTTAAGGTAATTAATATCAATACTAATCTTAAAGGACTTAAAGAAGGTCGAGAAATATTTGTTGCTAGTTGGGATGCAATGGGAACTGCTTTGACTGGTTTAGGATCTGCATTATCAAAGATTGGTGATCAAATTGGAACAAACACTAGAGTTATAGTTGAAAAGAAGTATGGATAAGATGTTTCTGAAACATATTTGGGTCCAAAATAATAATAATAATAATAATAATAATGATTTGCACAATAAATTTATTACTTTCATTATTCAGCTGCTTCCTATTTGGCTTTCCATTCTTTCTCTTATTATAAGGCATAATCAATAGTTCTCTAATTTAAAAAATAATATCTTTACCTTCTTATTGTTATATTAATAAACCCAAAGCCATGGATAATAACAAAGACTAAAAATCACAACAGAATCTAAATTTCTTAATGAATTATTTACTTGCAAAAATGTAAACTTACCAAGCCCAAGGATTGTCAGCTACATTTCTACCTAGAAATCTCCAAAAGGCCTTAACTTTAGGATCACTATTCAAACGAGACACTACTTAAGGTTTTCTTACTACTATAATTTTCATTTTATACCAAATGATGGCTTCACTGTTTATTAGTAGGGTATAGTCTTGAACCATTGAGGAGTATAATCCTTAACATTATTATAAATGAGACGACCGTACACCATATCTAATTAATATTAATTTAATTTATATGATTGACAAATAAATAATCAAAGAAGGTATTGGAGACACTCCTAGATTATACGATGAAGTTTTTTGTAATATACATATCTATAATCTTAGTCTTTTTTATTGCTCATAATTATTAAGGAGAATTACTAACTTGTTCATAAAACACTGCTACTAAGACAATTATTGGAAGAGGATGGTTGTAACCTAATATTGAAGAAATTCTTAGTAAAATGAAATAAGGAGAACGCAGTCTTATTAAGATTTATCATACACCTTCCAATAAAGTATTACTATTAGTTATCAAAGGAATTTTATGATCAATATGAAATCGAGATTATAAGAATAGGGAGAAAGTTGAATAATCCATGGCATTTAGAAGGAGAGGAAGTATATGATAAAGCTTTAGAATTAAAAGGGTTAGGCAATGCTGATATCAAATAATAAAAATATCTAGAAGCCTAAAATAAATATTTGGAATCATTAAATTTAATAAAAACAGAATATTGTGATAGAGAATAAGAATTATAAGGATAATTACGATCTAATCTATCTCTAACATATTTGAAAAATAAATAATTTGAATAATGCATCAAATAAGCTACAAATGTCTTATAAGTATAACCTGAAAATGTTAAATTATTACATAGAAGAGCTGTGGCTTCAATTTAAATAGATGATTTTGATAGTGCTAAGTAAAAATAATATTAAATATATTTAGATCTGATTTAAAATTGGCAAATTAATTGGATCCTTAAAATGAGGAAGTAATAAAAGAATTATAGAGTATTGGTGAAAAAGAGAAATAGATTAAAAAGAAATAATAGGAGAGAGCTAAGAAAATGCTTTTTGGAGAATGAAGCATTAATAATAATATGTTGATATATATTACTTTTTTACAATATTTTAATAATTATAGTACATTTTTTATAATTGCATTTATATGAAAATTACGATATTATAAACTAATTTAGTTTACTTTGATATTAAACCAAGAATAGAATAGGTTTCAAAATTATTTTTAATTATTAAGATAGAATATTATACAAATTGTATTCTAAAATATAATGCATAATTAGATTATTTTATAATCTAATTATGTAGTACATATTTAGAATATATAAATGAATGTCAAAGTTATTGTTTAATAATCTAATATTAAAATACTACTTATTATATTTTATAAAATTCACTACTCTGATAAAGTGATTTAATAATATATTGACAAAGAAATTGAATGATTTAATATAAAATCTCCTTCAAAATTTTAGTATATTTATTTACAATTTTAGTTTGATATGACAATTAATTAATGCCATTTCTATAATAAATGTAGGAATTGAATTATTTTAATTACAAAAATAATGAAAAATTAATCATCTGATCAAAAATTTGTCGAAATTGTGACACCAGTTTTATCAGATCAAGAAGAAGACACATAGAATAATAAAACATAATAGCATGCTTTGTAAATGATTAATGTTATAATTAGGTAATTTTTATATATATCACCAAATTTGTATATTAAATTATGGCCTGAAATTAAGAAGTAGCTAAGCTTATTAAAAACAACTTAAAAGAATTTAACATCATTTAATGTGTAATCAACATTGGAAGAAATATATAGTTTGCATTTTCCTAATGTACAATTTTTTTCATTAAATTAGCCTTAACAAATCAAGAGCAAAATTAATTTCAGAAATTTTTATTTAGCTCTAGATGGTTTTCCATAAAAAAAAGAATTTTTAGATAAAATACCATAAATAGTTGATTTGGCTCTAAAAATGGATTCAGAATTTACTGATTATTTAAGCATGCTCTTAGAGAAAGTTGAATTAAAAAGAATATAAGTGGCAATTTTATTGGCAAATATGTTTTTATGTGTTATGCATTTATAACCTGATTATAAATTATTACCTCCTGTTTTTATAATGGGAAAATTATTTAACAGATAAAATGAAGAGAATGGATAAAATACTAATAAAATTTAAAAGATAAGATGTTTGTTATACTATTTTTTACATGTATTTTCACCTGAATTTAAGCCATTAGAAAAAATAGTATTTACAAGAAAAAAGTAAAATTTAACAATACATTGTAATCCCTTATGTGAATTTATTTATTGTGAATATGGATAAATGGAAAATGTATAAAATTGTTATATAGTTGATTTTGCAAATAAGAAAATAGGAGGTGGAGTTCTTAATCTAGGATGTGTATAAGAAGAAATATTGTTTCTGACTCATCCAGAAGCATTAGTATCATTATTAATAACTACAGAAATCAAACCAGATGAATCAATTATTATTGAGAATGTCAATAGACTCATTATGTATGAAGGTTATAGAGATAAATTTGAATGCAAAGGAATTATTAAATAAATTCGTAGTGTCAATTTTATTGTAAGAAATTTAATTACATATTATAGTGTATAGATGCAGGAGATTATTCTGGAAGTTATCATTCATAATATAAAGATTACAAGAGAGAATTAATCAAATCTTATAGTGGATTTTATGGAATACCTCGTATATGTACAGGAAAATGGGGTTGTGGAGCTTTTGGAGGTGAATGGTAATTAAAAGCATTAATTTAATGGGTTGCTGCATCTTTAGGAGGATGCCAATAATTAATATTCATCAATGATGAATCTTATCCATATAATTAAGCATTCAATTTACTTAGAGTTTTAAATTCAAATTAATTATGGGAATAAATATAAAAATATTGTTAAAATAAATCAAAAGATGAATTTAACAAAATAAATGCTATTGATTTTATATTATCTTAAAAATAATTTTGAGTTTTAAGTTATTTATATATATATATAAGATTAAATTGATGCGTCATTCATTATCAAACCGTAAGGGTATATAAATTAATGGAATTAGTTGTTGATTTTCAATTAATTAATGAAATTTGTCTTGATCTTGATTTGCTTGTGTATATAAATACATGCCATCACCCTATAATTACATTAAGTTGGAGGATGCACTTGTGAAATGTCAACTGTATAAACAGAATGCATTCCTACTACATGTGATTGGAATGCTACAACGTCAAAATGCACTCAGAAAACTTGTGATAAATTTACAGTTGAAATGTGTGATCAATTACCTGATTATCTTAAATGTGCTTGGAAGGATAATTCATGTTAAACATTCACAAAATGTTCAGATTATGCATATAGTGATGGATTCAAATGTTTTAGAGTAGGTCCTTGTTAAGCTGTTTTTAAGAAGAATTCATCAGGATTATATCCATGCACAGATAAAACAAATGACTCAATGCATAGTATTGATTCATGTGCTGGAATAGATTAAGTAGGATGTATAGAAACAGTATAAGATGATGGAAAAGTTTGCTATTGGAATCCAAGCACATCTACTTGTGAAGCTTGGAGTAATAGTGCTTGTAGTAATTTTGATAATACAAGTTAATCTGCATGTCCAAAGTTTTCTTGTGATTATAATACTACAACAGGTAAATGTACAACAAGAACTTGTGATATAATTACTGTTGAAACTGCTTGTACTATGGTTTGGGATATCACATAACAAGTTGCTACCTAATGTAAATGGGTAAATTCTAAATGCATGGAATTTGATTATTCCACTTTGACATAATCTACATGTTTAATGGGATCTAGTTTATCATATAAGTGGAATTCATCAACATCTAAATGTGAAGTGTGTGCATAACCAAAAAGTGATGATGATACAGATGATACATCATATTCTAATTTGGTTTAAGGAGTCTTAGCCATATTGATGTTTATAAATATATGAAATTATTAGAATATTGAAAATTCCGTTTGTCTTAAATTTTATTTCTAATTATAAATATAATTTCTTATTAATACTGTTATCAATAATTAGTAATAAAATAAATTGTAATCATTTTTACTTGAGTTTGTTTAAACTTCCATTTTTCATCAAATCATAAATCTGATTCTTTAAAGGTTGTTAAGTTTAAATTAATCGATTATAACTTAATATTATTCCAGTTATTAAAGCCACTGAATCTTATATAGCTAATGCAGAAGCTTTGCATTAAAATTCACCTATTTGATACTCTGAACACTATTATAAGAAGGTTTCTTATAATGAATTGTCTATATTTTAATCATCATTTTTTAAGTAATTCTCTCTTAATTTAGCAATTCTCTTAGCTGTTTCAATGATATCTATAATACATTAATTTTATTATTCAAACTTGTTTTTATATAGTAAAGTTAGTATCCTTCTCATTTCTTTAGGATTATTTATTAAATTATATTCAAATTTCTTAGTCATCAAGCATCTTATAATTTCAAAAATATTTGGTATATTGGGAAAAAAATTCTTCAAATTTTCCTAAAGAATTCTTAGTGATTCTTATCTTACTCTATCAATTTATTGATTCTCATCAACCATCCCTTCAGAAAACATGGATATAATTATGTAAGTAAACACATTAGTATATTCTCTAAAAGAATTAGGATTTGAATTCAAATTATCCAAAAGATTCTTACAATTATCAAAATCACTATGCTTAACAATTATATTTTTAAGATGCTCAATTGCTTCGTTATCTAAATCTTACATTTATAAAACTTATGCAAATTTTAAGTGATATTTTTCAACATCTTCATTTAAATTAATTGCTTTTTAAATATAAATGACTGATTATTCAAAGTTTTGCTTCATATATAACAATTATCCAAGTTCAAATAGTAATTCAGGATCTTAATCATTAATCTTAATTGCTTATTAATAATCTGAAATTGCTTCATCAAATTCTTAAACTTATGTTCTGATTTTAGCTAATATTATGAATTATAGATATATACCTCTTTAAATATAAAATTAAGCATTGTCGTCTTATAATGATATTGCTTAATCATACAATAATTTAGCATCTTTATAATTTCCTTATTTATTTAATAACTCTGCCTTTTCTGCATAAAAGATTGGATTTTTAGGTTTCATCTTAATCAATCTATCGTACATATTTGTGGCAGGTTAAAAATTACTATTATCTCTATATGCATTAGCAATTTTTAACATTAGATCTTCATTTTTTGGCTTTAATTACAATGCAGAATCAAAATTGTTTTTAGCAGAAAAGAATTATTATCCAAGTAAATGACAATAACCTAATTTATTTAATATTTATAAATACCTTTTTCATAAAATAAATCAGATTTCTCCGTAGTATCTTTTAATTATTTCAAAATTATATCATAACACTATACTGCTTAATCAAATTCTTTAAGATATGTTAAACAAATAGCTATTATATAATATTTTATAATACCTTTATTTTTAAGGGCTATTATACTTTTTGAGTCATAAATAAGAGTTTTGTTAAAGTCTTCAATAGCCATTTAATATTCTTTTTGATTCATACGGGCCAATCCTCTATAATAATGTATTGATTAATCTCCTAATCCTAATTGAATAATCTTATCACAACAATCACTCAGTTAGTAATTAAGTTATAAAGTTGAACTGATCTTTATTATCATTTTTAATGTTTTTATATCATAAGGATTTTAATGAATAATCTAATTAAAATATGTCATAGCCTTATGTAATTGATTGTTATGATAAAGACACATACCCATTCCATAAAGAGAATCAATATTGTTTGGATCATACTCTAATACTTCTTAACAATATTTGATTGATTTATCAAATTATTTTAATCCATAATAAGCTTAACCTAAAATGTATAAAATTATGACTTACTTTTACAATTTAAGACAACTGATTTTATTTTAGTAATTGACTAATCTCCTGCACTATCCAAAAATTCAAAAAGTTATTCATATTTCTTTTAACGTAAATACATATTAGTGATGGCGTTTATTGCGTCTGCATATTTTGGATCTACTTTTAATGCTTCCTCATAGTATTGTAGACCTTCATCAAACCTTTGTTATCCTATGAGTAGATGACCTATAATGATATTAACCACTTACCATAGTTAAGCAAAGCTGCTTTGTCCTTTCCTTTTATTGTTAAAGCCTTTTTGAAATATGGATCAGCGATTTCAAAATTATTTAACATCAAATTTATAAAGCCAATTCCAAAATTTCCTTCAAATGATTTCTCATTCAACTCAACTAGTTTATGAAATATGGTTAAAGCTTCCTCATACTTTCTCTCTAAAGTATATATATTTGCTATATAGAATAATAAACTATACCTATTTCTGCTAGAGCATGATAATGATGTGTATCTATGTCAGTTGCAGCTTTACAATAAATAAGGGCCTATTATAAATCATTGAGCCCAAGATATGCTAAACCTGTAGAGTAAATTATAAATATATACCTTTTAAGTATTATGCATCAGCCAAATTACGATTTTACTCTATTAATTTGTCTAGACTTTCTATTGCTTATGTATACTATTGTTTTTTCAAGAGTCCAAAGGCTAATTTATAAGGCAATATGTACCTTTGCTTAATTGAGAGTTATTTTTATAGGTAAATATTTAAGGAGAACCTTCAGCTTTTCCAATTGCTATGAATATCTAAAAATATAAATACAAGTTTATGATGATTAATGATGTTCTATCTCATTTATTTCATCTTTTTTTTCTTTTGTAGCCCCACTTCCCATTATTAAATTTATTAATATGTATTTTGCTTCAATATGAAATCAAACTTTATTGCGTTAAAATTTGGAAAAAACGTAAAGAATAATATTATTTGTTATATTAATACCAAATGCTTCAATTGACATTATACAAACGAAATAGATGTTGTTGGCATAAGATATATTATTTTTAAAACTATCTACCATCTATTCGATTTTTATGTGATAATTTAATTATATCTAATAAACTAAAAGAAGATTGAATTTAAATCAGTATTTTAAATAATATCTAGTTAACAAATGATAATTGTTTGCATATACATCTTAAAATAATTGAATAATAGAAGCTAGTTAAGTATTTTACAAAAGAATTCTTAATCTATGGACTTAATTTTTTTATATCGGTCAAAATTGGCCTTTCTAATATATTCATTATAAGAAAAATAATGAATATATTAGAATTTGATAAATCCAAGATTAATAATTAAGATCTATTTTTCAACATTTTATTAAATCCTATTATGTCATACTATGAGAAGAATAAATTTTGTATCATTATTAAGTATTATTTATAATGTAGTTGAAGCCTCTTCGTAAAAGTTTATTGATGATAATACATAATAATTTTGAAGTTATTAATAGTATTTTCTAGAAAGAAATTTTCTTCAAGATATATGATAATTCATATTATAAAGTAAATTAGAGTTACCATTTATAAATTTGTTTCAAAAATGAACAGAAAACCCACAAAAGTTATTCTAAACTTGATCCTAATATATATCTATATCATAATATTTTCAAATTAGCAAAATGATATCATAAGACCTTTATAAGAGTTTATGTATATTTTATTATTTTCTCTCAAATTATAAATTTATAAATACAATAAACAGAAATTGAAAACTAAAATGCAATTCAATTATGATTCAATTATTTTCAAATCTAATAGAGTTATTAATTATCAAAATTAAAAAAAAAAAAATTATTTCATGAATATTTATTTCCAAACATTATTTAATGATGTAGATAAATACAAAAAATTAATAGTATAATCACTTTTATATATAAATAATTGGAAGAATATATTCATTACAAGAAAATATTTATAAAATATGATTTTTAGATTTGTTGAATAACTAAATATATGGAGTTTTAATTGAAATTAGAAGTAGTATAAATAGAATAAAAGAAAACAAGATTTTTATTAAGAAATATAGAAGATATATGTAGAGTATAATGAATAAATAAAAAAAGAATTAGAAAAAATACATTGAGAATAAATACAATTTATAATTAATATGTCAAAAAATAATAAATTAATAGATGTGGCTAAATATTTAAGAAGGTTTTATTACAGAGTTCAGAATTTCGTAGAATATAGGATGTTAGTGAATTAGAAGCATATCTTATTTGTTGGAGGGAATCAAAATCCATTAACTCCTATGTTATATAAATAATTTTATCAAAATTGGTAAATTGGGCATCTGGGTTTATAATCTGAATTACCTATTTAACCTAATTTCTTGCTTAATTAAGAAGAAGAATTATAGAAATTGGTTGAATAAGCAAAAAAACATAGTAATCATTATGATGCAATTATAATTTTGGAAGACAATAATCAAATATAATAAGGAGATGATTTTGAGATTTACAATATATATAAAAGTGAGGTCAATAGAGCATTAATAGCTTCTCATTTAGCAACAAAAATACTTGCTTCTAATGGAATGTTGTGTTTTGCAGTAGATAGCAAAAGTTATTTTGAATCAAAATTACCATCTCCATTACCAACAGCAAAAGTGATGAAGGATTGTTAAATTGCACATTTATGTACTAATTTAGGTGAACGAGATGATTTAGAAACTGATTCACTTGTTGTTGGTGCTTTAATTGATGAAGATAAACTTAATGATATTGTTAAATACATAAAATTATGGGCTGATGGAATTAAAAGACCAGCCAGTGGAACATTTGCTCATTTTAAATACAGTACACATTCTACCCCTATTGTTTATCCTGAGTTATTATGATGATAAAATAATATATATCATAAATATATATATGATTATTAAAATCCAAAGAACCGTGATGCCCTTGTAGCTCAGTTGGTTAGAGCGCGAGTCTCATAATCTCGAGGTCGTGGGATCGACCCCCACCAAAGGCATATATTTTTTATTATCAAGAGAAACACTCATATCAAGGTAAGAGTACTAATTTTTAAATTAATTTTATATATTAATAATAATAAATGCAAAAGGTTTTAAGGTTTCACTTTGGTGTCTTATCAAGACCTAAATTGCACATTTATGATAAGGGTGGCAAACATACTCCATCAGGAATCAGAGCAACAATACATGGGGGTACTAGTTTCTCAGGTATATACATGGGTGGCATGCTTGGCAATATTGGTTCAGAATTAATATTTCCTCATAATCATCAGTAATTATACACATGGATCAAAATAGATACAATTATGAAGATCATGTTAGAGAATTAAAAACTACTTCAGGACCAGGATAAAATTGGCTTTTACATGATATGAATTATGATAATAAAGAAATGATAGAATGGACTATGAAAAACTCAAATGTGGTTGTAAATTTACTTGGTCCTAGAAAACATCTTAAAAATAGAAAAGATTTTGAATGGATTAATATAACAGTCCCAAAAAGAATAGCTGAAGCATGTGCTAAAAATCCAGGAGTAATAAGATTAATTCATTTTTCTGCTTGTGGTGCAAATCCTCATGCAGAATCCCTAGATCTCTAAACAAAATATATTGGTGAATAAGAAGTATTATATTTTTATAATAAATATAGGTCCTTAATGCTTTCCCAAATGCTACAATCTTTAGACCAAGTGTAATGGTTGGAGACAATGATGACTTTGCTTATCATTGGCAAGTATAAAAGAGATATTTTCATAACTTTAACATTGTTCCAGATAATTGCCAAGCCAAAAGATAACCTGTATATTGTTATTTTAGATTTATAGATATTTGTTTAAGATGTAGCATAAGCCATGTTGAATGCTTTGAAAATGCCAGAAACAATAGGTTAAACTTATGAATTAGGAGGACCTCATGTTTATACATTATTAGAATGTTATGAGATGTTCCATAATATTGTATAAAGACCTCCTAAATTAGCTCATATTGATAAATAATTATTATTGAAAATAGGTATTATATATATATATATGTTAATTTTTAGCTTAATATATACCTAATTGGAAATATTTCAATATTGATTATATATTGAAACATGGTGATGACATGATAGTTTAACAAGGATCAAAAACTATTGATGATTTATGTGTCAGACCTTTATCACTAACTTAAGCTCTTCAAAATATCTTCTGGGATATATAAGCTCGTTATGGAGGCTCAAGTGAATTATATGAAAGATGAATTCATATCTAATAAGTTATCAAAAATAATCATAATAATATCATTAATATTTCTCTAGTATTTTAATGAGATCTAATTCTGTCACAGGTTTTATAAGATAATCAACCATACCAGCTTCTAAACATATCTGCTTTTCTTATAAATCTGAATATCCACTGCAACCAATAATCAATTAATTTGGATTGGTATTCAAAATTTATTTTGTTGTCTGTATACCATTCATAACTGGCATTTCTACATCCATAAATATTAGTTTGTAACCTTAACAAATTTTATTACATTTCTTTTCTTGAATCTTTAGTAATGAATCTTTTCCAGAAAGTACATATTCTACATCAAATTATGATATAGATAAAACCTATTTATTTTGTAATCCCATCATTATTCTTCTCAAAGCATATCCATTAAAACAATCATCATCAACAATCAAATAATGACAACATTATGGAATTGCATCAATAGTTATCTTTTAACAATCTTAATTAAATGTTGTAGCTTCATCAACTTCCTAATATCTAGGTGTAATTTATGGAATCTTAAAACTTGGCACTTTTTTTTTATTTATTGCCTCTTCCATTAATATATCAAAGTAAAAGAAAGAAAAATGATATTTTGATCTTTATTAGATTCTATATTCAATCCTGAACAACCAATATTTTAAGCTATTTAATTACTAATAACTAAACCTAATCCTACACCTTATTCGTTAAGTTTCTTGCTCTCTTCAGAATTTACTTTTGAGAATGCTTTGAATAGAATCTTTTATTCCTCTTCACTAATTCCTATTCCATCATCTCTTACTCCAATTCTCAATTTTTAATTAGATTATTATTCAACAATAACTTATATTCTAGTACATGTGAATTTAAAAGCATTTCCTAATAGATTAACAATTATTTATTTAATTCTATTTTTATCAGAGATAATGAATTTTGGAAGAGATTCATTATAGTCACATTCTAATTGTAAATTCTTTATTTTAGCTTTTAGAGCGAACATTTTAATTGATTCAATTATTAATTTTTCTAAATTGAAAGGTACCTTTTGAATTTTGAATTTTCCATTTTTGATTTGAGCTAAATCTAACAAATCATTAGATAAATTTAACATATATTTTGAATTATCTAATGCTGCTTACAAATCTTCAGTGATTTCTGCATTTTTATATATAACATTTTGTTATAATGCAAATTCAATCATTTATATTATGCATCCTAAAGGTTGTCTATATTCATGACTAACAAATGAAAGCATTTTAGATTTTTAAATATCATATTCTTTTAAATATCTAATCTTTTAACGATGTGTCACATCTCTACAAATTATTAAAATATTTTTATCTGTTTTTAAAGTTAATTTAAATTCCATCAATCTATCAGTATCTTATCTTGAATAAGCAAGATTTTATGATTTTTTTATTACTTTTTAATTATCAAACATACTGAAATCAATATGTGTATTCGCAGTTATCTAATCTTATCTCTTTGTTTTTATAATCTTTTCTAATAAGTCTTTCATACTTATAGTTTATTGTCTTTCTTATTAAGATATATCAACTAGAGGTTATTTTAAAGAACAAAACATTAAATCTCTCATTGGAAATAAAGATTTGCATAATTTTGAATTTGAAAGATTACCAAATTTTTACTGGACAGAACCACTTCTTGAATTATTTTCTTCAAAATATTCCTGATTTTACAAATGTAAGGTAGTTAAGTTTTCTAAAATGAAAAGGATATCTGCATCTTAATCTTTACCAAAAAGAATCCTTGTAGCATTATTCATGTATGATATTTTATAATTATGATTTTATTCATCTAAAACATTTAATACAATTAAGCCTTCTGAAAAATATTCCAAAGAATTATAAATTATCTCTGGATTAATATAATGTTATTAGATATTGCTAAAATCATCATATTCTCTTTGAAAGCTATCTTTTGATTAATCTTAAGAAGGTTGATCTAAAATAGAAAGTACTCTTTTGGCTACTCCATCAAGTTTATTTAATGTTTTAGTGTCAATTGGCATAGTAGTTAATTATTAAACTCTCTATCTTTTTTTCTCATGAATTATTATATTATCAATGACTGACATTAACAAACAGATGATTAACTATGGGGTTTCAGTAGTAAAGTCAATTTAAATATGGGAGTACACTTATTAAAATATACTTCCAATAAAAATGGTACCATAATATAGAGACTGAGGATTGATTAATTTATATTTTAAGGGTCCCATTTTTCTATATAATTCCTTTGAGATGTACTGACACAATATTAATTATGCATATGATGTAACATTGAGATTTACAATATTCAAAATTATCAAACATATAACATCTATTTAAATACAAAGTATAGTTCCAATAACCTTCACCTATTAATTTTTATATCTCAAAATAAACATAGTTATTGTTATTATGCTTGTAATTATCATGCAAAATAGATTACTAGCTTCACTTCTAATGGTATAAAAATATATAGAATAACAAAATGTTAGACTATGCAGTAATAACCCTTTCAATATTTATCTGTCTTTCATTATTTATATTCCTTATATTACAATTCAATTAATTATTTATATTAAAAGCCAAACATTTTAGTAAAAATAAATTGTTTCATTTTGATATTTTAATTATTTTTCATGAATTCCATCTATAAGAATTGATAATTAAGTTTATCTAAATTAGATATTTATATTCTCATATTGTTAATTAATTTTGATCAAATATACAAATTAAAAGACATAATTAAATATAAATTATAAATATAGTCAATTTTCTAAGAATAATTTGAATTAGTTATTCTTAACTATTTCTGGTGTTAAGTTGAAATATTTTAACTTAGATTTATTTTTTGGATTTCTATTTTTCTTGTAAATGTAGACTTTATGTTCAAATTAATTTTACTTTAGGAAATAATAATTATATAATTTGAAATATTGATAGTAAAAATATTCTTTTTGTATTTTAAATTATCAATTCCAATTAGAATCTGAATGTTGATTTGGTATAAAATCAAACTTTTTCTAAGATCCTGATAAAAAGAAATTTGAATTTGAATTAGTTTTGAAGAGCTAATAATATAAAATATTTGATTACATCCATCTCTTTTTTGTAAATATCATTTTATTATCTAAATTATTCAATTTAATCATTCTACAATTCTAGAGTCTATAAATGATGATTAATTTCATTGTTTTATGTTTTAACTAATTAATTTAATCTATCTATTTCTCCTTATAAAACAATGATTCTATTTTCTAATCCAAGTTTAGTCTATGTTAATTAAGAACAAGCCATTTATAATTGTTCTCTATCTTTTTTGATCATATTTAATTCTTCACATAATTATTGGATTCTTTAATCTATCAATTCTTTATTCTCCATATCCTATCTATTTCTATTCAAATTTAATGTATCAATATCTCTTTCACTATAATATAATTAATTTTTATTACAATAATGATCTAAAGGAATTCATTTATTATGTCATTTATGCCATATTTTTTTTATATTCAATTTAAACTTTATTAATCTCCTCATCTTTAACTCTTACCAAATCATTTAATCTATTAATTTCTGCTTATTATCTATATTCATTTCTTCTCAAATCATTAACACAATTCTCTAATCTAATTTATTTATTGCGTAATTCATCTAATTCAATAAGTGAAGAAGTATATTAATGTTTAAATCTATCTGATTCCTACAATTAATTTTCAAATGATTAATTCTATAATAATAATATTATATATTTTTATACTCTCTATTTAATTATTTCCATTTAAATTTCATGATCCTTTAATTTAAGTACATTCTATTCAATTTCAGTATTCCTTCTCTTTAAATCATCTATTTCTCTTTATCTAGAATCTAATTATTCCTTAAGTCTTTTAACTTCACTATCTAATCCTTAAGATGAAATTTGTTAATAATTGAATTCTAAATAAGAAATTTTCTACTAAAAAGATTCATTCTCTTATTATTTCATTGTATTTTATTATTACAATCTTTCAATTTCTTTAATCTAATGCAAATTAATCAATTCTAATTCATTAATACGTTTCGTATGATTCATTTGATTGAGTTCTTCTTTATGATATTTTTATCTCCAAACTTCTGCCTCATTAATAGCATTATCCAATTCCTCTTATAATTTCATAATCTAATCATCAAATTGTTTACTTCTTATTTCAGAACTATTTAATATAATAATAATTATTAAACTTTTATTTGATTTAAGAGAATTGCTAATTGTAAATTCGATCATATTCACTTTTCTATTTATCTATTTATTATTATGATTAAGTTTCAAGAATTTAATACTTCTACTTTAATTATTCATACTCACTGAATAATTAATTGTATTTAGTATCCTTCTCATTATTATGAAATTACTATTACTAAATCTTTTACATTTACTATTCATTTTATTTGAGTCTCAGAATCAATTCCTATAATATATTAATTAATAAATTATTATTACATTTTTCTCCAACTCTGCTTATTATGATTGATTAAAATAATAGTCACATTATTCTTTAAGCAATCTAAGATTTGGATCATTAGTTGATTTAAGTCTTTCAATTTCTAATTGTTGTTATCTAATTTTTTCATTGAGCTGTTAAAATTTATCATTTTTCTAATCTTACTCTATTTTCTATCTACAAATAAAGGATTCTTATTCTAATTATCTGATTTTTCTTTGCAATTCCTAATCATATTATGATTATTGAGGTGGTTGGAAGGTTGGTACTGAAGTATAATGATTAAGAGGCACTTCAACTACTTCATAGATTTTGGGTTTGAGGACTGTTTTCATTCCAGGAGGTGGTTAAAGATTTCCCATTACCTGAAACTTTGACACTGGAGATACTGATTTATTTGGAGGACCTTGTATGATCTAATGTCTTATTGGACTTGTATTATTATACATTATTTTAATGATAATATTATTTTATGTATGCATTTCTCTATCTATAGGAGGATCTACATTAATGTTAACTCATTTATTCTTTTTTGATAACCTTAAGGTATTTGCTTAAAGAATCGTTGCATGCCTCTCAATATCAGATTGTTTTTATGCTTTCGGATTACTTTTGTATGTGGAACCGTCATTTGATGGTTATGATATCACTAGGTTATTTTTATTGAAATTATAAATAGATGTACAATACAGGGAGCTGTGACTTAATTTGCAAGAATTTGTGCATTTCTTTGGAGCACATCAATTTCATATTTTCTATATGTATCAATTACAAGAGGGTAAAAGTAATTGATTTATTTTGAAAGATATGAAAAATTCATTTTAATCATAGGTAACTAATATCTTCAAATAGGTTTCGCTATCCCATGTTTAATGGCAACAATTCCTTTGTTTTTTCAATCTTATGCACCTACACCTGCAAAAGTACCTGCTATATGTTCTATTAATTCAAATGATGAAAATAAATCAATTGAAAAGAATAGGAGTTTAAGTTTATATCTTAATCTTACATTATTCTATCTACCATTACTTTTATCTTTAATAATATCTGTCTATTTCATATTGAGATCATATTTTAAGATAAAAAGAATAAAAAGTTAATACGAATTATTAAATAAACAAATAAATATTCAATTGATGTTTGCACGTAATTTAATACTCTATCCATTGGCTTTATTTATTTGTTGGTTGCCATCTCAAATAATATTTCTAATATTTGTATTCAAAAATACTTGGATAGAGTAAATATAATAAGATTATTTTATTAATTAAACTGGACCCTATTATTACATAAGAATTATATAATATGGAGCTAGTTTCTTATAAGGATTCTTTAATAGTCTTGTATACTGGTTCAATAGTTATTAAATGAGAAAGAGACTGAACAAATTAGAAAGGGTTAATTTAGAATATTAAAAAACAAAAACCTTCCTCTCAAACAACAATGAATATAATGAGAACAGAAGTAGTAGCTAATTATCTAATAGTTTCGAAAATCTTCAAGAAATTTGATAATTTTTTTAATTTTTATTTATATTTATCATACTCTATGCAAACAAATCGATCAGCAGAAGAATATTTGAGTTTAATAGAAAAGTAAATTCAATTTCTGGAATAATATTATCTAAAAAGTGCAGATGAGACAGACACTTAAATTATATAGAAATTTATTAAAGTCTACAAATACATTGATGAAGCATATAAAGTATTATATATATACATTAAATTAAAGAGTAGTTTCATTTCTGAAGAAGCTTTATTTTAGACTTATGGCTTCTTTTATTAGACTACAAAGAAATTCACAAGAAAATTAGAAAACAAAATATATTATGAGAAAACAGATTACGAAGCTACTCTTGAAAAATTTGAAAGATTATAAATCAAATTAATTCCACTTTATAAGGAACTGATTCTAGATGCTTAAAAACTTTAAAGAATGGATTTAGACACTTTATTAGATTCTAATATGGTTCATCACGTTTATACAAAAAAAGAATTGGGTTAATTTTCACTTTAATTGTTTGATTTCTTAAATTTGGATACAATTAAAGTCCCCAAAAATGTATTAAGTGAATTGATAACAGAAATCGTAATGAATTATAATGTTGTACCTTATCATAATTTTACTCATGCATTCTAATTATCATAACTATTATTTTCCTGTTACATGAAATCAGATTTGAAAAAATTTTGTAATTAATTAGAAATATTTTCTGCTATATTAGCTGGATTAGGACATGATCTTAATCATAGTAAAGTTATTATTTATATTTTTTTTAGAGGGTGTTAATAATATGTACAAAATTAAAAAATCTAAAAAATTCAATGTGCTAACTTCAGAGATTGCTGTTCTAGAAAATATGCATTGTGCAACTTTTTTCAATATTATTTAATTAAATAGATAACATGACTTTTTTTAATATATGACTAATGATGAGGAAAGAAATCTAGCCAAAAGATTAATTATAACATCTATTCTAGCAACTGATATGGTTATTATATACAATTATTTTATTAGAGCAAACATAATAAATTATTGGCAAAATTTTAGAAAAGAGTAGAATGTTCAAAATAATTTGAATAAGGAGAAAAGAATGAATTAATTGATATGTAAAGATTCTCAAATGAAAGACTTGAGGATCGAATATTCATTTTAAATATTATGGTTCATGCTTGTGATATATCCAATCCAACAATGAAATTCGATAATTATATGAACTGGTCTTACTTATTAACCTAAGAATTTAATGATTAAGTATAACAATTTAAATAATTTTCTATAGACTATCAAAGAAGCTAGAGTTGGAGTAGATATTACAGGATTCTTAATTTATAAAGATAAACCAACATATTATGGAGGTTAAATCTTTTTTTCAAGTAATAGTTAAATTATTACTATTTTAGAAACCTTTGTTTTTCCTTTATGGTTTTAAATTGGTGAAATGTACCCAGAACTTAAATATTTATCAGAAGAAATTAATAAAAATTTAGAAATTTTATAATAAAAACTCAAATAATGATTTTTAATATTAATAAAGTTCTGGCTAAATTCTGTACTAATAATCCCATCTAATAATTGAATGCTAAATTCTAAAATTCCAAATATTAATAACTATGTGAATATATGAATAAGCATAATAAATCAACAGGAATCAAATATATGGCCAAAACCATTTTTTCATTAAAAAGAGAATTAGAATCTTAATCTAAAAATATGGAATTAATATAATAAGTGACTAAAGAAATAAAAGTATATTTCTGCATAACAAAAGTTAGGATTTTATGGTTAGCAAAAAATATGATATTCGTTCATATCATTAATTGACATAAATATACAAATATGTATAAGAATAAGAATTTGCTATAACAATCTTCCCAAGAAAAAAACTAGTTAGAGAAAAATAAAAAAAAGTGCTTGCTTTACATGAACTAGATAGATTTGATGAATATTTCAATTATACTAAATTAGATTCTCCAGCTTTAAGTTTAATTATTTTTAAACTCAATTAGAACATGAAGAAGAAGCTAGAAGGGAAGATTTAGTCAATTCAAGACTCGATACCTTGAATCCATTAGGCTTAGAATTATTTGCATAAAGTCCTGTATAAGCTGTTCTTACAATATAAACACCTTAAATTGATTAAGTGATGCTTCTGACAATTTTGATTAGTTCTGGAAACATAGAATTTAAGGATATATCAGTATTTGACAACATAAATTTGAGACAAGAATGGCATTCCAAATTAATAAACATTGTAGAACAGTATACTGATTCTTATAGAGCAGATGTGTTAGATTTATCAGATGTATTTAATAATTATTAATATATTATTAGCCATTCTAAACTAATATTATTAAATATTTAAATGCTTTTGGATTTGAAGCAGAAGATGCTTACTATTTAGAATTATTAGCTATTCTATCAGAGTAAACAAATTATTTGAATTGGTTAAATGATTTACACAACATAGTATTAGTTAATTAAATACATTCTGCATGAATATGATTATTTATAATAAAATAAAATTGAATGGTTTAATTTATATGAAATCAAATTAAATGTTTTTTTTTATAATTATGCAATATATAAGTTGAGAGTTTATATAAATATAATGAACTTCAAATTTTTAACAGAGTTTTCTTGATGATGACTTTATGCTTTAAATGACTTGTCTTTTGTTGAATTTTGGAATTATAAATGTAAGGAACTGACTCTTTTTTAAGGAAAATAAAACTAAATATAATTTAACAAATAATACCCCAAGGTTCTAAAAGCCTTTAAGAATTCATCATTTTTGGTCATTTGTAAGATGTGGGTGAGGTTACATAGTTTATTTTTGACAGAATGCATCAATTCAAGAAATTATTATCCTTTTGTCTCTCCTAATAATTTATATATAATAAATTGCTATCTTATTGCATAAGCAATTAGAGCCTTTGTAAAATTCTTATGATAATTAGTTGAGTCTAATATTTCATGAGTTTTAGTATTTTTTGATACTTATTTTTTCTTTTTTATGATTTCGTTTTCTTTTTTAGTTTCATTTTTATTGTCTAAACTCTTATCATTCTTTTCGATTACTAGTTCCTCTGTGTCATGATTAGATTATTGAATATTAGTTGGCTAATTATCATTAATTGAAATCGAGGTTTGCTCGATATGAGATTCTTATTGATTTGAAGTTTAGACTGATAAATAATAGACTGGATATACTACTTAAGGCTGATAAAATTGAAAGTAGTAATATGGATGTTAAGAATACAACATTTTTCTGGTTAATATTAACATATGGGATTTAGATATAGAATTTGAATGACACATTTGTAATGGATTTTGCGTTAATTTTTATAATCACAAAAATTAATCCTCATTATTACTAAATGATAATTTATCAATAAAATGAAAAAATTTAGAGATATACATTAATTATAATTGTTAAATCAAATTCATATCTAAATATTGAAGAAAATTATTTATAAAATTACAGAATAACTATCAAAACTACTATCATGATTTAATTATAATTAACAAAAAAAATGAATTTTATATTAATAAAATGATATTAAAAAGTTTTATGATAATTTATATATTCATTAAATGTTTCATTCAGCAACTTCATTAGCAACTTCATTAGCACCTTCATTAGCACCCTCTCCTTCTTTTACTCCCTCTGCTTATCTGGCTTCTTCAGCTAATTTTGCCTCTTCTGCCAATCTTGCTTCTTCTGCCAATCTAGCTTCCTCTCTTGCCTATTCTTCTTCAATTCTTTTTCTTTCTTCTTCATCTCTTCTTTCTTACAATACTCTAGCAGCTTCATCATAATCTTCTTTTGTTATATCTACTTTATTTATTCTCACCAAATGAAAATAAAACATTAAAATTTCTTATTTGAAATTATCTGCACCCATTTCATCCACTATAGGATTGGCTAACATATTAAGAGTTGTTATTGTTCTAATTTTTGCAATTTTTTTAAAATCATCAAATTTAGCTAATTAATTCTCTCTAAGATTAAGATAATATAATTATGGAAATTCAATGACAGGAGTTTTTATTTTAGTTATCTTATTTGCTCTTATATTTAATTTTAATAAAGATGGTAGATTATTTAGAGATCTAAAATCCTTAAGTTCATTTCCTTATAAATAGAGTTCCTATAAGGTTTATGAATTAATAATTTACTTTTAATTAAGGCATATTTCCCAATCCATCTGTTGATTTCAATTTATTTTTACCTAATTCAAGAATTTCAATATTTTCATGTCCTTCAAATTCATTAGCAGTAGTAATTTCATTTTCTATTAAATTTAATCTTCTCAATCTTTTTAATTAGACTGGAACAAGGGTTTTGATTTTATTTGTAGAGAGATTTAAATATTGTAAGTATGGAAAGGCTTCTGGATCTTAAAAATAAGAAAGTGTATTTATCTCATTTTTAGAAGCATTTAATGAAACCAAATATCTAGTAATGATTAAAAAATATATTACTTTAAAGGTAATAAATTAGTAATATCTACAATTCTATTTTATGAGATATCAATATATCTTAGATTCAAATGATTAATCTAAAATAATCTATCAATATCCTTTTCTGCAAGATTTAATTTCACATATGCATAAGTGGTTTAAGTTTTACTCAATCCTGAAATTCCTTATAAAACTAATTCATTAAATTTTGCAGTGTCTTCTTTTAATTTGGCCTCATATTCTTCTCTAGCTATTCTTTCTTATTCAGCTCTTTCTTCTCTTTCTTTTCTTTCCTACTCCTCTCTTTCTTCCCTCTCTTTTCTTTCCTATTCTTCTCTCTCTAATCGTAACCGTCTAGTTTCTTCGTCCTCTTCAGGAGGCTTTTCAGGCTCTTCTTCTTATGGTTATTCAGCTTANATTCATTAAATGTTTCATTCAGCAACTTCATTAGCAACTTCATTAGCACCTTCATTAGCACCCTCTCCTTCTTTTACTCCCTCTGCTTATCTGGCTTCTTCAGCTAATTTTGCCTCTTCTGCCAATCTTGCTTCTTCTGCCAATCTAGCTTCCTCTCTTGCCTATTCTTCTTCAATTCTTTTTCTTTCTTCTTCATCTCTTCTTTCTTACAATACTCTAGCAGCTTCATCATAATCTTCTTTTGTTATATCTACTTTATTTATTCTCACCAAATGAAAATAAAACATTAAAATTTCTTATTTGAAATTATCTGCACCCATTTCATCCACTATAGGATTGGCTAACATATTAAGAGTTGTTATTGTTCTAATTTTTGCAATTTTTTTAAAATCATCAAATTTAGCTAATTAATTCTCTCTAAGATTAAGATAATATAATTATGGAAATTCAATGACAGGAGTTTTTATTTTAGTTATCTTATTTGCTCTTATATTTAATTTTAATAAAGATGGTAGATTATTTAGAGATCTAAAATCCTTAAGTTCATTTCCTTATAAATAGAGTTCCTATAAGGTTTATGAATTAATAATTTACTTTTAATTAAGGCATATTTCCCAATCCATCTGTTGATTTCAATTTATTTTTACCTAATTCAAGAATTTCAATATTTTCATGTCCTTCAAATTCATTAGCAGTAGTAATTTCATTTTCTATTAAATTTAATCTTCTCAATCTTTTTAATTAGACTGGAACAAGGGTTTTGATTTTATTTGTAGAGAGATTTAAATATTGTAAGTATGGAAAGGCTTCTGGATCTTAAAAATAAGAAAGTGTATTTATCTCATTTTTAGAAGCATTTAATGAAACCAAATATCTAGTAATGATTAAAAAATATATTACTTTAAAGGTAATAAATTAGTAATATCTACAATTCTATTTTATGAGATATCAATATATCTTAGATTCAAATGATTAATCTAAAATAATCTATCAATATCCTTTTCTGCAAGATTTAATTTCACATATGCATAAGTGGTTTAAGTTTTACTCAATCCTGAAATTCCTTATAAAACTAATTCATTAAATTTTGCAGTGTCTTCTTTTAATTTGGCCTCATATTCTTCTCTAGCTATTCTTTCTTATTCAGCTCTTTCTTCTCTTTCTTTTCTTTCCTACTCCTCTCTTTCTTCCCTCTCTTTTCTTTCCTATTCTTCTCTCTCTAATCGTAACCGTCTAGTTTCTTCGTCCTCTTCAGGAGGCTTTTCAGGCTCTTCTTCTTATGGTTATTCAGCTTATTCTTTTTATTCAGGATCTGCGACTTCTTCATTCTATTCTGGCTATGGCTCTTGATCAATTTAATCTTCTTAATTTCCATCATTTTGTAATTCAATTTATTCTTCACTCATATAAATAAATAATTATTATTTGTAAACAATGATAAAGTAAATTTATAAGGTATCTTATATATATATTAATTAAATCATCTAATTTCACACATTGAAAACAGTGAGGACATATTGTTAGAAACCTAAGTAGGAAAGATCTTCCAAAATTTAAGAGTCTCATCTCCAGAACCTGTTAGAATAGTTGATTCATCTATAAATAACTAAGAAAATAAAATACCTGGACTTGCTGATAAATAAAGAACTCTTTCAGAGTGTCCTTCTAATTAATGAATTCTTTTCATTGTAGGATATTGCCATAGACATACTAAATTCTTCTCATAACCATGTGTAGAAACTAATTCATTAACAATTTTAGAAAATCTCAATTTACAAACCTATGAATCACAATTTATGCTTGTAATTTATTAATTAGTAAGTGAACTATGTATTTTAATAGTCTTATCTTAATTTCCACCTCCAGTAGCTAATATACCACATGAATTAGGATTCCAAGCTAAAGCTCTTATGGCTGCTTTATGAGATTTGATTTCCCAGGATATATATTAATTATTATTATTATTATTGTTTCCTCCTCTCATTTACCAAACAAATACTTTATTATCATTACCACCAGAAGCTAATTAGAGTTCACTTCCATCAAAAGTGACACCACACACTTCTTAAGTGTGTCCTAGTAATTAAAATATTTAATAATTTGGAACTCTGACATCACATATATTAATTGTTTTATCCTTACTTCCATAAGCAAATATATTAGGATTAGCCCAACTTATTGTACTAATTCTTTTATTTGATAGATTCATAGTACCATTGAATGAATTTTTATTGTAATCCCATAATTTTATAGAACCATCACAACATCCTATTGCTAACATTTATCCATTTGTATTCCATTATAAAGATGTATAATATGCAGATAATTCATTATTATTTATAGGTTCTGCTAATTAAAATACTTTTGAATTGTCAACATTATACAAATAGACAGATCTTTATAAACCAACTGCAATAAGATTATTTTTTCCCCAATGAAGTGTGTCTTGATAAAAATCATCTTCTAATCCAGGTGCATCTAATACTTTAATAGGGAGAGTATCAATTTTTCTTTTTGGTGTTTCAAGTTGTTTAGAAGATTGAACTTTGTCGTGTTTTTATTTATTGAAATTCAAAATACTCACATGTTTATTTTCATCAATTTCTAAGACATTTTCACTTAAAAGTTCTTCATATTAATTCTCTTCTTCAATTTCAAATGGCTGTATTTGTTTATTAAATAGATTTCTTGAAACATTTAATGGTATATATCTATCACTATAAGGTGATGCTTGAATACAATGATCAGGAGTGTTTTATTTGTGATTGCTTTTTAATAAAGATTTAGGTGTTTTCCAAGGATTCATATTTTTTGGAGAATAAAAATCGTTATTTTAAGGGGATTGTATTGTAGTTGATTAATTAGTTTTATTTTACTTCTTGTCTTTGGTTGGGGTTGTTAATTAATACTTTTTTGGAGTGACATTCTATTATTGCGGTATCTATTCTTATTACATTTGAATTTAAATAATATAATAATATATATATTAACAATAATAAATTGCCACACTAAAATTGAGCTTAAAAAAACAATAATATTAATCATAATGAATCAATTCTAATTTTAATTTGTTCTATAACTTTTGCATCATATAATTCATCATCCTTTAGATTTCTATAATCGTTCTATAAATATTAATAATTTAAGTACTTCAAAAGCATTTCTAAATTGATTTATTAATGAACTTGTCTATTATTAATCATACTTAAGTTTTTTGAGGGCATCAAATAAAATTAAAATCTATTATATCAATTACAATTTATAAGTCTAAATTTATTCTATTTACAAATTTTGATATAAAGGATTATTTAAAATTTAGATATGATCCAAATAATGTTTAACATAGATTCTAGCCAAATCAATCTCTCTAATATCATGACTTAACAAAATTTCAAAAAATAACCAAGTAGATAATTGAGTAATTTATTACTCCTAACATTACTTTGTATTAATTAACTCTATTGTCTAAGTCATTTTCTATAATTAAATATATTTATTGTTATTGATTAGATTTTCAAAGAGCAATTTCATCTAAAATTTTTAATGATATATATATGATTACTTATCGTTTAAGCACATCTGTTGGCCATCCATTAGATTCTTCATAAGAACTTAATAGAAAATTAATCCATAATTATTCAACTTTGTCTTATGTACATAATTATATTCCTTGAGAGTGTTCTAAATAATCCAGACATAGTAATTAACCAAAGTAAATATTGTTATCTTCAAAGAATTGTAATATAATTTTGCAATCTAAAATATCCATAAGGATTTTCCTCTTTTCAGTATGATAACCTGAAAATAAGTAATTTATATATTTTTACTTTAATTTTCACCTTCATTAGATATAACGAAATCATACATAATATCTTACAAAAATAGTTATTTACTAAGATCTTATGCTTACTTTTCTACTTCATTAATATCAATTCCTTAAGTATTTTTATGAAAAGTTCTAATGAATTCTTATGCCTTATTAACATATCTTAATCTCTTTTTAATAGGCAATTTAATTTGAATATCCTCTAAATTCATTTCTGGACATTAACTTAATGAAAATTATGCTAATTTAAGCAAAATTTGTATCAATTATGGATATACTTCATGATTTCCTTTTACAGCTTTTGCTAAGAATTGTTTCTTTTACATTTATAATTTCTCTAAATCATTATTACATTATAAATCCATTTCTTGATTGTAATCAATATATTAAATGAATTCTTTCAATTAATATTTTATAATATTATTAGCTATTGCTTCAGTTGGTTTTATAAGTTTAAATTAATTTAAAAGTTGAAGAGATTCGATTAAAATTTCTTTAGTTTAAGCTTTATTTAATCCTTTTGGAGGATTCAAATAATATTAAATTAAATTAGTAAATTGCTAAATTAAGTCCATAATGCAATTACAATATTCATTATTTGATTAATCCTTTTCTTATTATTAACATTTCTAAGCTAGATATTAAACATAGAATTTGAAAGTGGCAAAAGGATACATATAATTTTGAAAACATTATGTCATATACGAATGATCTATTAGGATAGCAACTTCTTCTATTAATTTCAATGCTTCTAATAATTAGTCTTATAATTCTGGTTACAAATCCTTATAATATAAAAAGATCTCTTTCTTTTCAAGTACTTTATCAATAGTAATTTATGGAGTTTTGGACAATTTTAAGATCCTCTTAATTTTTTCATGTATTTATTCATTTGGATTAAGTTTAATCAAATCTAATGTGTCAATAAGAATTGTTACTTTTTTAAGCAGCAAATGTTAATATTTCATCAAATAAGTTTTATACAAGACTAATTTTAAAATCTTTATCAGTAAAGAAATCAGGAAAATGATAATTCATAAATTAAGCAGTTTCTCTAAATTTAGTTTTATCACTTTTAATAATATGTATCATTAATTATTTTAATGTCAAATTACCAACAGTATCACCACTAAGAACACTTTTTATTGATAAATCAAATAATTAAGTTTTATTTTGATAGCTGTTAATAATATTTCTGATTCCTTACAATTCACCAAAGAAATAAATCAAAAATTATAATAATTATTTAATTTATTTGCAATAAGAAAATAGTACTTTCATTTAATTCTAAAATAAATATAATTTATACATATTCTACATCTACATTAACACTAACAGCTAATGATTAATCTGAATAATTAGTACTTCTTGAAATATCTAATCTAGTACTTTATTCAAAAGTTTCATAAATATATTTACTAAATCCATTCTTATAATTTTGAAATTAATTTTATTCTTCAATTTATAGATCATGTCTTTAATTCTTAACCTATTAATAATAATTAGATTCATTTTCAAATAATTTAATTAATTTTTCTATTTATTTAAATACTGTTTGTAATTATTAAATTGAGTAACTTTCAATAGGTTTATTACATTCTAAATTATACACTTTTTCATTGATAAATTTCTTAGTTGTAAGAGGAGCAATGATTTTCCAAATCAAAGATGTTGTACTTGATACTTTTTTTGATTTTTAATTTCTATCTTCATTAATTAATGAACGCTTAATCAAAGCAAAATAAGCTTTAAGTGCTTTCTCTTTGATTATAGCTCCTTTACGAACATAAACTTAACCAGTAACCCATATAGGTATCTTTTCATTATCATCAAAAAATTTTTGAATATTTTCTGAATAATGTATTCTTTAATATGCTTTCTATAAATCTAATTAATATTAATGTTAAAGTTCAACATTGATATAAAAATTCTATTCTTCTTAAATAATTATTTATAAAATTTATGCACAACTTTCTTCAATTCCAAATGCTCTGACCAATTTTTCAAGGGGAAAATCAGCATCTATTGAATCAATAAAATCATAATGTGTAACTTTAATAGCAGTAAAGAAACAATCAATTGGTCTCATTCTAACAATAAATTCTATTGTATGATCAGCAATACAAATGAAATGTTCAGGTAAATTATAAAGTTAAGCTTCATTAATATCAAAATGATTAAATAATCTATTTACAGTCATTTTTCCAATATTATAAGTACTTTTTGGAATACCATGACCATTTTGACCATGTAGATCTATTTTTTCAATTGCATCTTTTGATGTATCTCTGTATATTGAATACTATATTTAATTATATGAATTGTATTTAGTTATCTATTGTTCTAAACTTCTAAAATATTGAATATGAGCCATATCAAGAAATTATGCAATAATATAATTATCTAAATGAAATAGTGATAATTATTCTTCTTTGTAAACTGACTTCAAAATTTAATTTTATTAAATTGTTAACATTTCTTTCTGTTTATATTATATTCTACTCTCATCTAAACATACTCCATATGGAATAACTGTATCAATCTTCATATAGGGATTTTTAACTTAGATAACTTAAAATTCTGGTTTCAATTTTATAAATTATTATTAAGTAACATTAGAATTTGAAATCCTTAATTTATATTCATTTATTTCATTAATAGTTCTATCTTATAATTCAAACTATAAATAAAGTTACAATTAATCTTTGGTTGTTATAATCAATACAATTTTATTTGTTTAGTATTGTCTTTCAAAAAACACATGATAAAATTATAGATTATGATAATCAAATGCATTTTTAAATTCTTAATTAGAATTATATAAATAAGATTATTTTATTGTTATTATTTCTTAAAAGAGTTCTCCTTAAAGTCCAATATCATAGATTATAATGAATGTATCTTCAACATTTTCATCTTTATCAAGTTTCTCAAATAAACCATAACAAATATTAAATTCTTCTTATACTTCTAATTAAATTAATCCTTATTGAGATGACCAAGGAGTCAAATCCTTAAATATCCTATTAAATTATTTTTTTATTTTTTCTTTCAATTAAGTTGTATAGTTTTGAGCTGAATCTATAGATTTACAAGTAAGAGTGCCTGAACTGCCTCCATAGATTAAATTATCTTAATAAAATATGACTTAATTAATTATTTCTCCATTAACGTTGAAGCCTTATTTTAGCATTTAAAAATTGTCCAAATCTCCTGTAAAAGTATACAAAAATATATAGAATTCAGAAGCAATTGCCATGGTCCATACATCATCTACCTACTAAAATCCAACGGCTGTAATATAGTCTACGTGATTAATTAATTGTTCTTTGAATCTTATTGGAAATTTGTACTTCTTATCATCCTTCAATAAATTAGAAATGTTTACAGTATTGTAGTAGTAATTTAAATCATCATGTAAAGGTGAAAAGAAATAGAATTGCATGGTTTTTTCATTCACCACAAAGTAAAGAAAGCCATCTTAAATACCACTTAAAGAACAATTATCATTAATTCTTATCTGTTCATGATGAAAATTAACAAAATGACCTTTATACAATGGAATTGCTATGTTTATTGAAGATAGATACATAAATTGTTAGGGATATTGATAGTTTATTAATTTCCAAAAAGTGTGTTAATAGGACTGAAGGAAGTTGAAGATTTCTTGCTCTTCAAATCTTAGAAAAGTGCTTATTGTGTTTAAGTCTTTGGTTTTGCATGTAACATATTTATTTTAATTAAATATAATCAGGAATGATGAGTTTTACATGGCGCCTTTTCATAATCTAAGATGTTGCGCATTAAATATGAGACTGTTGGACACTCATCCACTTTAATATCACAATTATACTTACTTGAATCATAATTGTCACTTTAAATACTGAATCTTTTAGTTTAAGATTTACTTGCTTCACCATCACTGGCTTCCTTTAATTCAATAATTGTTTTTAAAGTTGGTAATCCTTAACGTTAATTATGTGGTTTTGCTTTTTGTTTAGCATTAACAAACCATTAATGTGTAAGAGCATCTGACAAAGAACAATTTGACAATAATTTTTTTATCAGATCCAATTAACTTGATGAAAAAACGTGTACAAATTATTAATCTGGAGTCTTCATCTCTAAATAAAATATTAATATTCAACATGTTAAGACCTCGATGGTTTCATCAATCAACTCATATTTTATTACTAATTCTTTCATGTACTTTAAAAACAATTTGTAAGGGTCACTTTTTCGCTATTATTATTAATGTGCATACTTTCAAATCTTAATTGATTTTAGTATAAAAAGTAATGATATAAAGTAGTACTCCTAATTAATATAGATCAGAATGTATTCCTGGTATTTAATTTTCTTCAAAACCACTCCAACAATACTTATTAAGATTGACCCATTTCAAATATTCACTTATATCATCTCCTTATTTAAAAGGCTACCTGTTATATTTATATTTATACATAATATATAAATCCTATTACTGCAATCTCTAAAGATTGGCTTTCTCTATTGATTAATATGTTTAATGCATTAATATTTCCATGATATGCTTAATGTTCATTTAAATAACGTAATAAAAGCAAGATTTAATAAATCAACTAAAATAATATATAATTGATCATACTGTAGCAACTTAAACTTCCATAAATTAAATATTCTCTAACAAAAAATTAAAAACAGGTTCTCCCTCAAATCTTTCAGTAATCATAACATAATTATTTGTGTCTTCATAGATTCTTTTTATTTTGAGTATTGAATGATTCTTGCTTTCATGCAATAACCCAAAAGTATGTTCTAAATAGGGTTGTTACTTATTGATTATGTAAGCAGAAAACTATTGCCGATTCTTGTATATATATAGATTTTCTTACTTTTTTCTTAATTATAGAGTAGAAATCCTGGAATAACTATTCCTATAGACGATATTTGACTAGTAAGTTTTTCATAATACAAAATTGCTTAATCTAATTATACCAATGTTTTTAGATATCGAAACTACTAAAGAATAACATAATATCATTGCCAAGAAGTAAAAGGTAACACTTTTTATTATTATGAATCAGTTGTTTTCTTTTGATTTAATATTGGGAAAGTTAAATGTAATGACTATCGATTTTCAGAACATTAGGATATAAGGTGCATTATTCTTTTATTATGACTCCATCAAACATAACAGTTAAATTCTGGTTAAGAAGGATTTATGTAAGTCTTGGGAGATGATTCCATTCTTTTTAGTGCTAACTTGTAATTAAACTTGAAGCCAAATTCTTGAATTCATTGTAATCGAAGTTATCTTCATGTCTATGTCCAAATTCATTAGTATTTGTTCTTGATGGTCTGGTTATAAAGTTTTGCATTTTAATTAATGTTTATTTGTTGTGGGAAGAAATAAAAAATTGAAATTGCTAACTTAAGATCATAGCCATTACAAAGTGTAAAAATGTAATTGTAGGAGGATAGTATCGATGCCAAATTTGAATTTCACTTAGATGTATATTATTAACTTAAATATAGAAATTTTAATGGAAATTGATTAGAGATGCAACAGGAGAAGAATTGGTTAGATAATAATAGAAATAGAAAGAGAAGGAGAGATTGAAATTAGAATAATAACAAAAGTTATAAAAGGAAGATGAAGAATTGTAAAGGTTATAAAGTTAAATTGAATAACAAACATTTGTTTAAAAAGAAAAGAAGTAATTACATGATTAATTGAATGATCTTTTCACAAAATTGAAAAAGGATTATTTGATAACTTAAATTAAGAATGAATTACTTAAAAAAATGATAGAAGATGATAAAAAATAGATGGGTGAGATTACAAACTATGAATTTTCTAAAAGTTGAATTCAATTAATTATATATTATAAAACTTAGAAATCTTATATTATAATTAGATTAAGAAATTGAGAAGAGAATATATATAATAAATATAAATAGAGATTAAAAATTATTTCTTGCTTTATTTTCAGAAAAGTGATGTTCATTTATATAAATTTTATTAAAAGATATGAATAAATAGCGCAAGACACAATTGGAAGAATTATAGGAGAAAGAGAGTAGCTTTGGTAGAGTATTCAAAGTGGCTGGTCCATGTAAATAGTGTTTTTTAATTTAATAGTGGTGGTTGCAGAGAAAATGGCAGGTGCTAAAATGTTTGAGTTAGTTAAGGTTGGTTGGGACAAACTAGTTGGTGAAATCATTAAATTAGAAGGAGATAATGCATCTATTCAATGTTATGAAGATACATGTATTCTCAATGACTAAATATGATTAGCTGGTTTGACAGTGGGTGATCCTGTTATGAGAACAAAGTCTCCTCTTTCTGTTGAATTAGGACCAGGTATAAATAATTATATATCTAGGTATTTTAACCTAAATTTTCGATGGAATTCAAAGACCATTATAAGTTATTGCAGATTAATCAGCTTCCATTTTTGTGCCTAGAGGTGTTGATATTCCAGCTTTGGATTAAGATAGAGTTTGGGAATTCAAACCATCTTCACTAATTAAAGTGGGTTCAATGATATCTGGAGGTGACATTTATGGATCAGTGTTTGAGAATAATCTTTTTGATGAACATAAGATTTTGACAGCCCCCAGAGTCTAAGGTAGAGTCACTTATATTGCACCTGAGGGAAATTATACACTAAAAGATAAAGTTATTGAAGTAGAATTGGATGGAAAGAAACATTCATATGGAATGAGTCATTTCTGGCCTGTCAGATAACCTAGACCTATCATTGAAAAATTATAAGGTAATACACCACTCCTTACTGGATAAAGAGTTCTTGATGCACTCTATCCATCAGTCTTAGGAGGTACATGCTGTATTCCAGGAGCTTTTGGATGTGGCAAAACTTGTATCTCTTAAGCACTCTCTAAATATTCAAATTCTGAATGTATCATTTACGTTGGATGTGGAGAAAGAGGTAATGAGATGGCTGAAGTGCTAAGTGAATTTCCAGAATTAACTATTCAAATGAAGGGTAAAGAAGAAAACATTATGTAACGTACTTGTTTGGTTGCTAATACTTCCAATATGCCAGTTGCAGCTAGAGAAGCTTCAATTTATACTGGAATTACATTAGCTGAATATTTTAGAGATATGGGTTTTAATGTATCTATGATGGCTGATTCTACTTCAAGATGGGCAGAAGCCTTAAGAGAAATCTCTGGTAGATTGGCAGAAATGCCTGCAGATTAAGGTTATCCTGCTTATTTAGCATCAAAACTTGCCTAATTTTACGAAAGAGCTGGAAGAGTTAGATGCAGAGGTTCACCAGATAGAGAAGGATCCATTACTATTGTCGGTGCTGTGTCACCCCCAGGAGGAGTAACTTTTAATTTCTTATTGTCTATAGGATTTTACAGATCCTGTTACTACTGCCACTCTTACTATTGTTTAGGTCTTTTGGGGATTAGATAAGAAATTAGCATAAAGAAAACATTTTCCATCTGTTAATTGGACAATTTCCAATTCAAATTATGAAAAAATATTGGAACCATATTTCAATTCCTTTGATCCAGAGTTTACTCATTTAAGAGTTATGTTTAAATAGATCTTACATGAAGAATCAGAATTAAATGAAATTGTATAACTTGTAGGAAGAGATTCTCTTTCTGAAGATCAAAAATTATCTTTGGAAGTAATTTAATATCAATATAATTTTAAGATTGCCAAAATTATAAGAGAAGATTTCTTATAACAAGATGCCTTTAGTAAATATGATTATAATTGTCCACTTTATAAAACAATTGGTATGATGAGATGCATAGTATCCTTTTTTGAATGTGGTAAAAAAGCAATTCTTGAATCTTCAGGAGATGCTAAAATTACTTGGAATATAATATTGAACTAAACTAAACCATAATTTGTCAAATTATCATAAATGAAATTTGAGGTAAAATATTTATTGTATATATTTTAGGATCCAAAATAACCAAAATAAGAATTAATGAATTATTTCACTAAATTTGTTGATGAAATTAAATCAGCATTTAGAAATTTAACAGATAAATGAGTATTATTAAAATGACATAAAAATTATTATTCTATTCTTAGATTTAGAAATCAATAAATTAAATCTATTAAAAAAAAATTCATGTTTCTCTTTAAAAAAATAATAGATTAAATATAATTTATTAATATTTAATAAATTAAGTCAATATTATTAATCTATCTATTATTTAATTCTAAATTAAATTATATAAATATGTCATTAGTTAAAGAACAACTATATTTCTAAAATAAGACAAAATCAAATTCAAAAATAACAACTTAAAATATTAGTTTATCTATTTTCTCAATCTATTCATATTCGTTTTAATATATATATATATATCATGGATATTTATTAATTATTAAACAAATGGCATAACCATTTTTTGTACTGTATAACTATTACAAATATATATCAAAAATCATCAAATCTAACCTTCTTTTAATTCTGATTAAAATTAGCCTGATTATGAAATAAACTATATTTTGTCTCTTTCTTCAAGATAGTCTTTTTAGATTCAAGTGATATTATTTCATAAGAATCACTCTTTAAAGGCCTGTCTTTATTAGCATTTTCGGTTAATTGAATTGAATTTACTCTATCCAAATCTCCTGTCAGTTCCTAAATTTCTAAACTACTTGCAGCTATTTTATTATAGTCTTTTCCAGTATCGTCTATTATTTATGATTAGTAATTTTAATAAGATAATATTCTCTTATTTTCCTTATTCGAATCATTACTCCTTATACAGGGGTTGTTATTTAATGTTTAAAACGCTTTCTTTTATTTAATCTTTTATTACAACATAAGCTCGACTTTTTCATCACTTTAGGCTTAACAACAACTTGATCCCATATGTATTTAATTAATAATAAATTATATTTCCCTCTATATAATTTCAATCGCAAATATCATATGTCTACAATTTATTCATTTGTTTATATTTACCATTAGACATTCTTTGAAATAAAATATTTATAAAAAATATACTAATATCCAAAATTTTAGCTATTCTAATGTGATTAAGAATGAGATTATAGAAAAAAAAAAAATAAGCTCATTTTTCTCTTCAAAAACACTCAAGTTTGCATTGAAAATTTTGTTTTATGATTAGCCATTCTAAATAAGCATTATAAGAAGTAGATTAGTTGGAAATGATGCTCATCAATGCATAATTTTCATAATCTAAATTTTAGCATTTTGTTCGGGGGGAATTAATGTTTCTATTACCTTTTAAGATTTTACAAATTTGGTTCCTCAAATTTTGTGATATTTTAGGAGTTAAAGAGAAAAAAAAAAAATTTTCCAAAAAATTATTCTTTCCAAAGAAACTCATATTTTATGTTTTTTTGGTATAAAAACATATTTTTTTTGAATATGACTCTCCCATTTTATTATTAATTGAAGGATGGAACTTTTATTGATTAGAATGATAATATCTAGTTAATATTGATTATATTCTAAACTTTATAACCTACAACTAAGTATTAAAAGTATTTATCAGATATATTATTATGTTCAATAAAACACAAAAATACATTTTAACTTATAATTTCTATAATCTCTATCAATTTTCAAGATAAGACATAGTAAATATCAGGTTGGATAATTAAATTATCTATCTTTATTTTTCACGAGACTATCATGAATAATAGATATCAGATTTACTAAAATTTTAAAATGTAAAATTATATACCAAAAAAATCTTATTATATAATTCACTTAGTGATTATACTATTTTATTTCAATTTAATAATAAATCCTTAAAGTTTATAAATAATATTTATTAATTAAAATAATTAAATAACTCATTTACAAAAAATTATTCTTTAGATCATTTACCTTTTTTTATTATACATCCTTTTTATATCAAAGGTCTCTAAATATTTTATATTTATAATTGGATATGTAAATCTTCTTAGGCATCAATTATCAATCTCTTGCATGAAAATGATGAAATCTATATGAAATTACAACCTAATAAATTATGTTTATTTTCTATTGGATGATTATTTTGAATATAATTAGTTAATTAAAATATAAATATCTTAATTAGGTAAATAATATTTTAATTTACAGAATTTTTTCTAATTTTAATAATTTATCATGAAAAGTAAATATTTTATTCTCATAATTTTTATACTATATATTTATTTTTTTATATTTGCAGCCCATTGTCAAGGATCTTGTAGAGTATTCATTCTAATTCATATTTACCTATTCAGATTATATATCCTTAATGATGTTGTTAAAATTCCTCCTTTATTTTGAATTAGAATGGAAAACTTGAAGACTTAGGTTCTAATGTACACTCTTAAAAATTCATATAATTTATATAATAAATTTTATAAAATACAAAATAATGAAATCAAATTTTATTCTTTGAAATATTTGTCTAATTAGTCTAATTCGTCTAAATTCGATATTATTTATCTTAAAAGATCTATAATTTGAGAATAGAACTGAAAGAAATAAGAATATTTCTTAAAATAATATCTATATAAGATACTGAAAGAATTAAGTTTAATTTGATATACTAAACAAGAGTAGAATTTTTATGAAGATTAGAATATTCAAAAAAAGTTAATAAAATACGATTTCTATATTAAAGATATTTTTAGATTATGGATGGTTTAAAGTATAGAAGGATTTAAAAGAATGTTATTGCAAATAATTATTATAATCAATACTACATTCTATTCATTCATTTAAAACCATTTTGGATAACTTTCTTAATTCCTACATATATAAATCTGTAGCTGCATAGCTTTATCCCTTTAACGCTCTAGCCAAATCCTATATTATTTCAACAGCCACAATTTCATTTAAAGTTTTCTTAGGTATATTCAAACTAAAAAATAGTTAAACCAAACCATATACCTAGAATTAACATTACCCACTTCAATACTAGATCTTTGAAAAGACAATCTACCTGGAGAGTGTTTTGAATATTGCTTAATTCTTATTGGAGATTATTATTATGAATTTTTCTATGCTTTAGGTGATTAACTATTTCTGAAAATGGATTGATATGGATTCAATTAAGATTCCTTAGCTTTTTGAAGTACTGTTTTTTGATTGTCAAATTTAGAGTTAAACTTTTCTCTAACATCTTTTCTAAACATATCTAACTCTGCAAATTTCTAATTACTCAAAATAAAGGATCCCTAATGCATAGTTTAATAATAATAATATATATTTATATTAACAGATAATTATATTATTTATTTTTTCATAATAAGTTAATGTATGATATGGAAATATTGTAAGTAATTTTCAAATTTAATGAGGAACAACATAAAAAATGAATTAAAGAATAAATAGAATCAATTAATTTTATATATATTATGTAAAATTGTAATAATATATTGAGGTGATAAAAGTTCTTGTTTAATTATTCTGATTTCATTTATATTATAGTTAAGTATTCAATGTGAGGGTATTTTATAGGGAATTAAGGAAATTCGTTTTTATTAATTTCTAAAATGAAAATAGCTTTGATACTAATTGCTATAACTTTAGTATCCGCAACATCAATTTCACCATATAATAAATTGAACTATTCAAAATAAAGATCTATGACAGCTGTTTTAGCTGAGGTTGAGTCTAAAATATAAGCTAATTCTCCATTAGATGCAGTTTTAAATGTTTTAAAATAATTCAAAGAAGCAGTTAATGTTGAATAAGTAAATCATGATCAAATATTTAATATTGAATATAGTGAATGTGATTCAGAATTTGAATTTAGAAATAAAGAAGTAGAGGATGCATCAAACGTAGTCAGAGATTCAACATCCTAATTGAATGTCTGTAAAACCTCAAAAATTAGAACCACTAATTAATAAGAAGTTAATTAATAATAATTATTCACATATCAAGAACATTTAACATTAATACTTACAACTGCTGAAAATGAATAAGGATATTTCAAAAAAAGAGGTAGAGACTATGAAGATTCTCTTCATGCTATTGATGAAGCACTTGATATCTTATCAGGTATTGCTAATGGTAAAAGAAGCTTCGCTGAGTTAAGCAGTGTAAGTAAATCAATGTTATAGACATCATTCAATATTTAGTAAACCATTAATTATGCTCCAATCTTTTATGCCTTTACATAATTAGCATCATAATAAGATTTAGTTGACCCAAGTCAAATTGAAAGAGTAGAATAATTATTACTTTAATTGAGAGAAAATGTACATGACAATTATAATGAATTCACTACTTCAAATGCTGCTGCTGTTGCTGCATTTAATGATTAGAAGGATAGAATCAATATTATTTTAAATAGATTATCAAATTAAGAAGAAAGATTATAAGATAAATTAGATCATTTAAATTAATGTATTGGAACTCAATCAGCAATAGTATAAGCAGCCTCAACAAAATTAGAGAGAAATCAATAATTATGGGATTAAGCAGTTGCCTTATGTAACACTTTCGAAGCTGAATATTTTACTGCCACTATGGCTAGAAGATCAGAAATTTCCTTGATTACTGAATTAGAATAACAAGTTATTAAAAGGTTTTAGGTAGTCAAAGAATAAAAACCTGCTAGAATGCTGAGATATGCCAAACTTAAATATTGATTAATATACATAAATATCATTATGAAGAATACATTTTTCACATTCAAAAATCCTAACAAGGTCTACTCTATAAAATAAGAAATTATGTATTTACAGAATATTGATTTTTTTCTATATTATGTATTATAGATGAAATACTTCAGAAACACTCTTTTTTTAAAATATATAATTATAGAAAATAAAACATTGTACATAAATGGCTGATACTTAAACTCCTGATGATATTAGTAAAGTGATTCCAACAAATCCTTAATTTCAAGTGTCTGGTGCAGTTTAGAATCAAATTTAGATTCCAAACCAAAATCCACAAGTTTAATAGTTACCATAATAAGCATATGTTGTATATGCTCCTTAGATGTACTAACCAAGACCTTAATTTAATCTTCATTAAGTTCAACCTATCCAATACCCATAATTTCAACATCCACAACACATGATTCCACCTTAATAATAACCACTCTTACCATACTAATAATAACCATAAATGGTTTAACCATTACTTCCAGCACTAAAATTAGAAGAAACTTTAAAGCATGATTCCTTAAGATTGGCTGGTAAAATGGAAAGAAGATTCTTTAACTTATAAGTTCTCAGCTTTTTCTTACTTTTTTAAGCCTTTGCTTTAATTCTATGTTGTTGTTCTTATCGCAATGGCTTTATTGAATTCCAGTATAACCTTTATGGTAGATTTAAAGTTACATTTTACATTTTCACAGTAATCATGGCACTTTCACTATTATATTCATACACAGTTTCAAAGAAATTAAAAAATAATTAATTTAGCAAAGTTCTTTGTGTAGTCTATGGATTAGCTTATGGTTTTTTTATTTAGGCTTTGTATTCTTCCACTTATTATAATTACTAATATTATCAATATGGAAGCTATTCTAATTTTTTGGAATCAGATGGTGGTGATGTTATAGTTATAATAGTGTTTAGTTTTATAAATCTAGAAGTTCTATCACTATTTGCATATGCAATGCAAGAATTAGATCAATTAAGTTTTAGAAGTACATTTTCATTTTTATTATTAGATTCCTTCTGGTACATTATGATTCCTTCAATTACTTATGGTGGAATACTATTTTCTCTTTATTACCAATATGGTATCTTATGTGGAATTATTTGTTTTTCAATTGCATTTGGATTCTATTTACAATTCATCCTTTCTAGAATGATTCAATCAACTAAAGTATTTATTTATAATAATCCTTTAGTTTAATTTGAGATCTGATGATGGTAAATACTCAGCTGTTTTACTAAGCTTTTTAATTTTAGTTCCATTCTTTGATATCGGATTTAACAAAAGTGATGAAATGGTCTAATAATCTTAGAGCTAAAACTCTTAGTAAAAAAATGTACAATGAGGAAAATCATAAAACAATATTCATAATTTATATCACTTGCTTATTATTCATTATTATTAATATATTAATCTAATGACTTCACAATAATAGACATAAACCTTTGTTCCTATTTTATTATCTTAAGAAGAATATAATCAAATTCTTAACCAACCTCCCTACTTGCATCAATAATTATTTCAAGAAATATACTAAAGGAAATAATAATAAACTTAGTTATAATCATAAGAGTATATGAATCCATATGAATAAAAATAATAAAATTTGAATTAGTCCTCAAGCTCAAATTCTATAATTAATATACCATAAATTCCAACTCGTCCTAACTATTCTAATTAAGTTAATTAGTAAGGAGTACCATATCTTCCTCAATACATTTACTATTAGTAACAATAACAAAATCAAAATTAAGTTTTAAACATGAACTCAAATCCTTTAAAACATTAATTGATTCAAAGAGCTGGTGAATTGGAGCTTAAATACTTTTATGAATGGTCTACATATTTATTTATGCTTGAGATTTGTATTTCACTATTTGTTAACACAATTTCTGCTATATTCAATTTGGAATTGGTTACTTATAACTATTAATGGAATAGTGTATTATGGATAATTTTAATATTATTCTTAATATTGAATTTATTTGTTTTAACTAATCCATCCTATGTAACTTATGTATAAATATTATATTTATTTTAGTAAAATAATCAAAAAATCTTATATTGGATACATGTTATTTTATATGTTTTATTAATGTAAGGACTTCAAACTGTAGTTTCTGGTAGTGCTCGTATTTTCTCTTGGCATACAAATTTTTTTTATTACTTTTATTTGTTAATATGTGTTGAATTTATTTCAGTTAGAATTGCTATTAAACGTAATGGAATAAGGAAACCTATTCAAGAACATATGGGTTTTTTATTAGCTCCACCAATTATTACTTACATTTTAGAGTTAATTAGTTAAGATTATTTCTTTATTTATGTTCCTTTATTAATTTGGGTTATTTTAGTAATATTAATTGGAATGGGATAAATTTTAATAATCAATAAGTTAGTTGAAAAAGGATATGTATATATTTAATATTATATTTTTTAGAACAAATTTTAAACAAAAGATGTTTTTGCAATGGCCATAAGTATTCCAATTTTAATGATTAGTCCTTTCTTTGAAGATGAATGATTAAAAAAATAATTAAATATATTAAATATATTATTTATATAATATTATAATAGTTTAATAAAAAGAAATTTTATCAAATTGAACTTCTGTAATAATCAATAATAGATTAGAGTTATCTTATTTCAACAGGTTTTTCTAAATAAAATTTCATCCCAACTTATTAACATTTTGGAAATTCTATTTCTTTTTGATAAGCTGAACAAGCAACAATAATAGGTGATTTTAAATCTTTTTCTTCACAATATGAAAATATATGTTTAGAGGCATTAATTCCATTAATTCCTAACATTTCTAAATCCATAAATATTAATCCGTACATATTTGAATTACAATAATTGCATTTTTCTTTTAATTTAACTTTTTCTATTGCTTTATATCCATTTATTGAATAATCAATTTAATGAACTCCTCTAGATAAAATAATAAGGAATACATTCTTATTAATAACATTTGCAAAGCATCAATATTAAATTAAGTATCATCTACAATTAATATTTTAGTACAACATTCAATAGAACAATTTATTTATTTTTTTGGTTAAGTCACTATAATTTAAATCTCTTTTGAACTTTCATCATCTTCATTTAGATTCTCTATCATTTCACTATCACTTAAAATTGATTGTTTATTATTGTTTGATCTAACTATTTTTGATTCTTAACTTTATAGATCTTAAAGATGAATTGTAAATGAAAAACATGATCCTTTATGATATATTGATTCAAATCTTAATCCATCTCCCAATTACTATGCTATTTTATTACTAATTACTAATCCTAATCCAACTCCTTAAGCATTTAATTTCTTGCTTTCTTCAGAGTTTATCTTTCCAAAAGCCTTCATTAACATCTCTTTATCCTATTCTTGTACTCCTATACCTGAATCGGATACACTTATTTCAATTACATAGTCATCCAATAATTCTACTTTTAATGAAATATATCCTTCTTAAGTAAATTTGAATGCATTTCCTATTAGATTGATCATTACTTATTTTATTCTGTTTTAATCCTATTCAATTATATCTGGACAAACAGATTGATATTATAAAAATAATTTTAATTATTTTTTCTCAGCTTATAGATTAAACATTTATAAACATTCTTAGCATAATAATTTTAAATTAAATCTTTCCATTTTTAATTAAAATTTATTTGCTTAAATCTATGCCAAATCCAATAAATCATTACATAGATTTAATAAATATCTTGAATTATCTATTGAATTTTGAATATATAAATTATTTTATTCTTTTGCAACATGTTCCAACATTGTTATCATACAACCTAAAGGAGCTCTAAATTCATGAGAAACAAATGATATCATTTTTGATTTTTAATTATAATGACTTTATAATTATTTAATGTATTTCTTGTAACTTAAATCTCTGCAAATTATTGTCATTACTTTCTTTATTTAAGAATTTACGTATACACTCACTTCTAATATAGGAGCTTATTAGGACTATTGATATGTATAATATTACTTAAGATAGGTGTTTAGATTATTAAACATAAAATAGATAGCTCTCCTTATTTTATTTAATCCAAATTTTATCAAGCATTTATTATAAAGTCATTTCTTTCAATCCTTATTATGAAATGTATTGACTTTTTGAATTAAATGATAATGATCCACTATATTACTTTATAGAATTTTATATATCAATTCCAATACTTTTTATTGATTACATAGATTTCTTAGTTTCTACTTTTTCAATCTTAAAATAGTTTTAGTATGCAGTTTATATTTAAGTTTCATCTGAAATCTAAAACATTGATTTAGCAGATCTATTTATAAATGTTGGCTATTTTTCATAACCCTATTCATATAGAATTACACCTTCCCTTATCTAATTGAAACATAAATTCTTAGTATAATTATCTTAAAATAATTCATGTTAACTCATTTCTTTCCATTTATATCTTTCTGAATTTTAAAATATCTCTATTAATTTTGGAGATTACTATTATTTAAAGGCATCATAATTCATAATTGTTAATATAATATAGATTGCAGCATAATGAATTACAGTCCAGATAATTTATAGATCTAAATGATCATACATTCTGAATATGCAATAGGATCCAATAAATAGTAAATTTAGGAATAGGATCCATAAATTACATTAGTTCTTAAACATTAAGTATGCATAAAATAAAGAGTGAGCAAAGCCAAATTATGGAATCTGAATTTCTATATGTAAAGTGTATGTCAACAATATTTGTATCATTATTATCCATTTTTTTTCTAAAGTCTAATTGTAATAGATAATTATTATAGTAAATATTACCAATGCAAGTATTGTAAGATTCTTATAAGTGTAAGAATCAACAATTTATTATATTAGTTGACCCAATAATAAAAAACAATTAATAATTAAGGCATGTGATATTTTAATATTCATTATATTAATGTCACTACAGGCATATACTACATCGTTTTTACCCAAGCTCTGATATCATTAACACCACCAAAAGCATATGTTCCAGTAACAGCTCCAGTAAAAGCATTATTAAACTCATTCTTTCCAACATACTCTATCTCAACCGCATTCTAATCTTTTATTGTAAAATAATCAAAACTAACTTCATCCTAATTTCCACCCAATATAACAATAAGATCTCTCTTTTATGCTGAATCTAATATAATAATAAATATTAATTAACCTGCTACTTCAACTTGTTTCAAAACTACAATTTAAGAACCTGCTCTTGGAACACTTAATTTTGTTTTTGATTTAATATTTTCAATTGATTTTTTTTCAATATCCATTATTGCAATTTTATCAGTTACTTTCTCACCATTAGAACCTCCAAAAACTAAAATATGCTTATCTGAAATTGGTAAACAACATGAACCCAAATGATTTGTTACATTAATACCTTATCTATATTTAAAATCTTTCCATTTCATTGTCATTAGATCAAAACATTCTACTTTATTACTATGGAGTATTTTCTAATAAAAATTCTATAATATTCTATACAGTTTCTTCATTCTCAATAGTAAATCCTCCATAAACATATACTTTATTATTCATAACAAAGCCTGAAAATCCAGCTCTTGCTTGAATCATAGAATCCACTACTTCCCATTATTATTCTCCATTTTAATTCACAGGTCCTTTCTCATCATAAATTTCACATTAATTTAAGAGACCCCAACCTTCTTAATTTATGAGTTAACCTCCAACAACCATATATAAATATTAATTTGTTGTTCCTGGTTTTAATAATTCAAAAACTTTATGATTGTGTCTTGCAAAATTCATTTGTGGTATTACAGGTACTTTCTCTCCTTCAATCTCATTCCCTTCTTCATCCTCTCTTATTAATCCTTATCTCCACAATTCATATTTAATTCTGTGTCCTTCCATATGATCATGTACCTAAATTCTAAAGCAAAAGGTGGAGCTAAAAATTTATTTATTTTCTTGATAAGCACCACCAGTAATGAGGAATTCTGCTCCATTCTATTTTTTTATATATGATGAAAAATAAGGAACACATGGTGGCTAATCTTTACTTATGAAAGCCCATCCAGCTAAAGAATATAGTATATTTTACGTTTTACATCTCCTGTAGCAAAATTATATCCAATAGATGGATAAAATTGCTCTTCTTACTTTTCCAAATCAATAAAAGGTGGATGAATAACAGGAGTGAATGTAAAATGATTTTATTCCTATTTCATTTTTAATATAAATTAATAACAAATCATTAAAATTTGATTGTAATATATATTTGAAAGAGAATTATTTTATATATATTTATATGAGCAATTTACTTTATTTTTTTATTTAAATATATATAGAATCTAATTTTTGATATCTTATTTAAGATATAGAGTATAGAATATCTTAAATAATTATTATACTTATAATATTATATATTAAATCTTTCATTAATGCATAAAATGTATAAATTATGTTAAATAATATTTTGTTGCAAAACAGAGAAAAAGATGAGAACTAAACTTTAAGAAATTTAGAGTCTTCCAATTCCCAGAATTCAACTTCAATTGAGACAACTAATTTATAATAGAATTCAAGTCTTAATTTAATTAATTAAGATGCTGGCCCTCGTCATACTTTTTCTCAGTTAGATTAAATTTATTAACCCTTGTTACAACATAATTAATAACTATCTAGTCTAAATGATTTACAAAAATAGAGATTTCTTATTTAAATAACAGGTGTTTGGATGTTTTAGGAGGCTATATAAATAATTATGTCTGTCATAACTATTTTAGATTTTAACTATGATAATTTGTTTTATAATTTTGATTAGGAAAAATATCGAGCACCATTATATTTATTTTTTCTGATATCTACTTCATAATTATTGTTAATCAGATTCTATAAACCATTTAGATGTGTACATATTAAATATAATAAAAAAAGAAACACTATGCTTTTTTCATATTCTTGATTTTCACAATATCATATGCTTTATGGATTAGTGGTCTCATAACTGCAGATCATTCAGATATTTGGAATATAGAAAACTCAGTCTAGATCGGTTTTGCCATTTTTATAGGTATTATATGTAATTTTTTGACTTTAATTACTATCTAATTTCATTTTTCCTTGACCGATAAATAGATAACATTTTTAAGTAATATAATATAATATTCTTAGGAACAATTAAGTATGTTGTTATTCCACCATTTATTTATGCATTTATATTTTAAATATTCAATCCTTTTGATTATACTGCAGTACTTATTTTATGGATGTCTACAGAATTATGGGCATTAACATTTGGAGGTTTATATTTGTACAGTATATTATAAATAATAAATGGTAAAGTAAATAAATATCAATTATTTTTAGTTTAATCTAAATTAAGATTAAACAATCTCTGCAGCACTATTGGCATTTATCAATATGTTTTTTCCATTTGGACATTTTTGATTAAATAACATATGTATAGTATGATTATCTAAAAATATTATTATTAAAAATATATATTGATTTTCAAATAAGTCTTGTTTTTTAGCTTTTTTCACTCTCTACTGATACTTGAGTAAATCTTTAGTCTGAAACTAAATGTGTAAAACAAGGAGGTTATGTTTGTTTTTTATTTGTTTAGACTTTCAATCTCATAAATAATCGTTTTATTCTATCCTTTCTTTCAGTACTTAACTCTAAATATTTAGATTTTAAAATATATTCAATTTTTATATGTCTCTTAATTATTATCCTGATGGTATCTAAGAATACTTCATATTTTAAAATATGAACAGATATAAATTTCATTACACATTAACAAACCAAATACAGTAAAGATATTAAAATTAAAACCTGAATGATGTAATTTAAAACAGCTGAATTATCTTAAATTGAAAATTAAATTAAACATAATAGTAAAGATATGATGCATAGTATTAAACATTAATTTTCAAATTTATTTAACTTTCCCACATTAAAAGGTTTACTAATGTTAAACATAAGGTAGTAAGTAAAAAGTAAACCAACTAACAAGATCCCTTTAGTAATAATAAAATCTTATAATAATACAATAATCAAAGTTAACAATAGTCTTTAACTTAATCTTATTAACTCCCAAAAATAAAATCTTTTAGAATACTCATTAAATAGATAACCAAATTTTTATTTTATTGAATAATTATTAAAATTCTTCTTATTTTGATTGAGAGTAATAAACAAAATTACAGGAAGAATAAATCCAGAAAAAATCAACAAAGGTAATATAAGAATATAAACTGCTTTTTAATGATCATTAGTCCAATATTAATGTGAAACATTTGCACTTATCCATTACTATTCTCCATACATCTTTGGTGTTAATAATGATGATAAACTAAAATAGATATGAAATTATTTACACTTTGATTAAATTTAAAAAGCCTGATAAATATAAATAAAAGAAGGATGAATATAATGTTTCTTGAGTGAAATTGTTGAGTTACAATTTTTAAAATACAAATGAAAGTGTAATATACAATAAATATTGAATTACTTGTATAATAACAATAAAGGCAAGATTTATATAAATATAATCTATATCTAATTATGAGAGATAACAATCAAAATTATTTGTAGTAGAATAAGTTGAATTTCCAACAAATTTAAATAAATCTTCAATATTAGAGATAAAATTCAATTAAAATGTATATACTACTAATACAATCTAAAAATAATTACTAATCAATTTAATTACAGTTCCAGATTAATCTAAAATATAAATAGATTAATACCTTAAGATAATCTCACAATTATATCATACATTTTGGTTTAAGCTTTGCAATATAGAAATTTTTAATTTTATAATTAGGTACTTTTAACAGTTAAACCAATCTAAATTAAGACCCAAATAAAAACAAAGAAGAATTCTATTAATATTAATCCCTAATTGCCACAAAGTAAACAAGTATATTCTCTAGTTTTTGAATATTTTCCAAACCCTCTTGTATTGTATAGATCACATTCTTGACAAAGTGCTCCAATAGTACCTTCTAAACATGTATCATCTCCAAATTTCCAACCTCCAAGACAATTTTTTGGTTAATTAGAACATAATTCTAATGTTGAAGAATATAAAGTATATCTCCAAACTCCTGGATATAAATCTAGTAAATTTTCAGTATGATTTCTTATATAATAAGGATTCGATTTTTGGCATTAACCAATAAGAGGATTTACACTGTAAAAGCCTTTTGATGAATTACAAGCAAGACATTAATCTTCTTAGAAGTATTCTCCCATTTAACATTTAATTGTTTTAACATAAAAAGTAAATTTATAATTTACATTCTCAATTGCATCACAACTAATTCCTACTTATAAGTAATTATTTTCATAAGGATTTAAAATGAAAATTATTTCCTCTAAATTAAGTGAGCTTTCCACAGAATTAAATTTTATTTAAGTAAAGGAAAAATTAGTTTGTACAATTTTAAAATTTTCATTCAATATATCTTATTGAATATCACATAAAATTAATAAATTAGTTAATGTTTAATCTTCTTAAAAATAATTTTAAATTTTGAATTATAAATTTATAGAATTATTACTAAATGTTAAACTCTTCATATCAAATTCTCTATAAGATTATAATGATTAACCACTAGGAAGATGAAGTAATATGTTTCCTTTTTTAGAAGTTTAATAGTTTTAAATTGATTTATTAAATAATTAATTAATCTTTTGATTTGTATCAATTTTTAATTAATAATATTCTTGTCCATAACTATTTGTTTTATAAGTAGCTTAATTATTAAAAAATAATGTTGTTTATAATGAATTAATTCGATCTTTCTTTAAAATAATATCATTAAATATTCCACCTCCTTAATATGCCTTATTTTCAGATATCACTGAACTTATAACATAAAAAGGAGAATTTTAGATATAAATAGCTCCTCCTTTTTATAAAGCATTATTATTAATGAATAAGGATTATTGTATTTAATAATTGACATTTGATATAGAAATTTATCCATTTTGAGAATTTGAATTGTTATAATAAAAATGTTTTTTTAAAATAACTAATTATTCTCCTCCTAATTATTATGAACTTATATTTAATTTGTTGTTAGAAATACAACTATTATTAATAAAAATAAATTATTCTAATCTTGATTTAAAATACTTCTAATAATGAATATTAAATAGACCCAAATTAAATGAAATTTCTGAAAAATAAATAATCATTAAATCTTGAATAAAGAATTTTTAATAGTCATCTGAAAATTGAATTGATATTAATTAATCTGGAGCTGAACTTTAAAGAAGTATTTGTGTTATTAAACAATTTTCTTGCTTTATTTAGAATGTATTAATTAATTATTTATCTATTTGGAGTATTTCCTCTTTAAAATTTTATAAGCAAGGGTCTTTATAAAATTAAGGTACTCTAAATATACTCTATCTTAATGTTAAATGAGCTATATTTAAAAGTTTAATTCTGGAATCTACAAATTATAAGTATATAATACTTTGATATGATTGATATTAAATTAATGAACTAGTTAATAGTTCTCCTACTTCCATATATAAATTGAAGAGTTTCATATTTTCTATTTTAGTTAAAGAGAAGGCTGGTTAATTTATTATATCAAAATACATATAGATATCATAAATTGTAAGATTGCTAATTTTAAAATATTACTAAATACCAATAATCAAAATAAAAATATCCATTATCTTTATTAATATAAGATAATTCATTCTCATTTAATTCTTGAAATTCATTTGTATTGTTATAATATCCATCAAAAGTTACATTAATTAAAATATTGCTTAAAATGACAAAGTTATATTAAGTCTAAAGAGAAAATTAAATACCAAAAAAACCCTTAAATAGTGATATAACATTATAAGCAATAATATTTCTGAGTTCTATTCGATTGTAAATATTTGAAGGGATTAAATACAAGAATCCACCATCATAAAGACTGTAAGATGTAGTGATTTAAATATCTATAAAGTTAAGAATTAAATTCGAATCCTTTGCAATTACATAGAATGATCCACCTTTACTCTCCTTACCTCCTATAGCAATACTATCTGATATAGATGCATTTTTTATATTGAATACACTATCTAAAACCAATTCAATCTTACAAAAACCTCCTTAAATAGCTTTTGAATACTTAGAAGATATATTAATAAGAGTAAGTTATTGAGATTAAATATTAAAAATACTACCTTCTGATTAAATAGGAAACAATTACTCTAAGACTTTTATTGAAGAACTTGAATAAATCATATTTATGTACTAATATAACCAATCAGCATGAATGTTAGTAAATATACTTGTAAAATTGCAAAGTAAAATATTTTTTGATTCTAAATAAATCAGGGCATTTGATGTGTTACTAATAATATTATTTTAGAATTCAAAATTTGAAAGTTAAATTTCACTTTAAAATGATAGAAAAGATATGAGAGATAATTATTCAGAAGCTTTTCTAATTTTCTCATAACTATTACCAAAGAGAAATGCAAAATAAAAATTATTAAATAATACTTTTGAAGCCTTACTTATTTAAAACTAAATTATAGATGTTTCATAAATTCCAAATTCTTAAACAAGTATTATATTCTAGATATTAAAATCAATTAATTAAATTTCCATAATATTTGAATCATCTTATAATTTTATTAAATTAGAATTTTATATTTTTAAATTGGTTATATTGAATTTAAGTAATGTTATAACAGTTGAATTATGGATGTAAATTAAATTTTACAAGGTTGTTGCTTGATAATAATCCAACTCTTTTTCATGACTAATTCTAGAAATTGATTCCTACCCAAAAATTATTACATTTTAAACTTTTATGTACTTAGAGTTAATAATATTCATTTAAAAACTTGATTAGACTATTATAGAACAAAAATAATCTTAAATTAAAACAAACTTTGCTTAAATAATAAATAGAAATTAATTCTAATTTAAACTATTAATCTAATTCAAATGAGTAATTTTAATAGTTGATATTTATACATACTCATAGTAATCATGTTAAATTTTAATTATATTACTATCTGAAATTATTTCATTAAGTAATAGTTATGAAATCTAAAATTTTAAAGAATATGAATCCAATCTTGAATTAGATTAGGTTGAAATTAAACTAGAATTTATAAATTGTGTTGAGGATATTTAGATATTTTCAAAATGGACAGGGCTATGTATCATAAATACATTTGTATTAGTGAAATTAGTATTTAATATTGCTATATCTGTATAAACTTAATAATTAGTTAGATAATTTTCAATGTATTAAAAATCTTCAATTAAACATTTAAAAAATGAGATTTTAGAAAATCTAATGTATTAGAATATTAATCTCTTCTATTCTCCAACAATTAAAATTATTTTAGATTATTACAATGTACAATTTATAAGTGTGAAATTATTAAACTGAATAAAATTTGTTTCAAAATTTGGATTTACAAGGTCTACCTATATTATACTTGTGTTAAAGAAGTAACAATTTTTAAATATTACATTTTCAAATTTTACGCTCATACCATTTTCTGTTTTATTCTATTTAATATAAAACAAAGAAAAATTTGATATTTAAATGGAATCTAATGTTACTGTATTAAATTCAACATAATTGATTTCATTCCAAATAAATAACTATTTATATATATTCTCTTATAACTATTAAGTTATTGTGATATTTTAAAATGTTAGTTTAGTTCCATTATTTGAAGTAATTAAAATAATATTCTCACAAAATTATTCATTAATTGATATCAAAAAATCTTTAATTACTATTTCATCAAAATAAAATATATCTAATTTGTAAGGACAAATCATTTCTTCATATAATTGTGAATTAATAATTAATTAACTAATATATTATTTACTCTAAATATTATTTTTTATTGGAATATCAACAAGTAAATTTGTAAAATATTCTATATCTAAATTAAGATTAATAGTCACTTTTTAAAAAGTAAGATCACTATCAATTGTTAAAAGTGTTAAATAGTTATATTAAATAATAATTAAATGCTATTCTTATTTCAAATAGTTTTATAATTTTGGTATTGGCCTACCAGTATTTTAATCAATAGAAAATAATTCAAAATTGGTCTTTAAACAAAACAAATCATTTGAAGATGATGATTTTTGTTAACAATATAGACATTAATAAGGACATTTGTAGCATTTGCCTTTATATTGAGTTATTGTTTTATCGTTATCGTATTATTAACATTCAGAGCAAGAGTCTTCTGTATACTATAAACAATAAGGAATTTTAATTTCAATAGAACAATATTTAGAGTATTTAATATTACCTTTACAAATACCATAAATATCCAAATATTGGAAATTATTAAAAGCTAATTCTAATCTATTTGATATGGCTTAAACAAATGGTTAAACTTATGTAATATAACTATTATTAGTAATAATGTAATCAGGAACACATTCAGTAAATTATTAATTACATTAGTTACATTAACCAAAATTATTTATGTAATATCCTTTTAAGCATTAAGTGCAAAAAAGTTTTTTTCTATTTGTTTAAACACATTTGAGACACTTTTAAATGTAATCTGTGCAATCAGCTAATTCATATCCTTATGAAAAATCTTTTGTTAATGTAGTTAAACAAACTTTATTACCTTAGTCATTTACGAAATAATCTATACACTAATCTTATGTAGTCTGTTTTAATTCACATTTCATAGTTTAAAAATTATAAATGAAATTATCTTCGCATAATGCACATCCTATTAAATAATCTTCATTAAGGATTTCAATAGAGTGTGAAATTTAATCGCTTATAAAAGCTTAGCTAATCAAAGAGGATATTAAAATTTCATCTGCTTTAAGATATTAGAAGCAATATTTACAATTAGGTATTGTACATTATTAACAACCTTATCTATTTAATAATAAAACATCATTCTTATTTATACATTAGATACAAATTTTAGTTTTTGTTTCACATACTAAACAGTTATATCCACAATTTTTTTCATTAAGAATATCATTTCTTTTTCTAGGCAAACAAACTTGATTTATTTCATCATACTAATAAAAACAATGAACATAGGCTGATTACCCTAAGTGATTTACGTTAAGTTTATGACAATTTAAATTGTATTTATAAGGATTACATAAGGCAAAACAGTAATTACAAACTGTAAGTTCTCCATCACCATATGTATACAAATAATTTTATATTTAATCACCAAAATTTTCATCATATTATAATTAAATATCTTTCCATCCCTTATCAATTATTTCGTATTGAATGCAAGTACTATTATATATCCATGTTTCCCAATTTAATAAACATTCAATACATATAATATAACCATTTTATGATTATGATGGACTAATATTAAGAAAATGAATACCATCTAATGCATTCTCCATCATACAAAAAATATCCAAAGGCACAAATGATATGTGGTTCTATTTTATCATATCCTTATATTTTTGATGTTTATTCATACAAAACTTAAACTTAAGGATCTTAGAGCAAATCATAACATTAAACATTATTTTATTCCAATGTCCAAGGCTTACAAAGGCAAGTGGATTCATTTTCATTATATATACGATTTGAATTCTCTTCACATGATAAACAATTATTTTAAAAAGGGCCATTACATGTAAAACATGAAAAATGACAAGGTTAAAAAATACTAAAATCTTACATACATGAATTGAAAATGAAAGATGCAATCTAACCTTTTATTTCTAAGTCTTAATCTGATTTTGCATTAATTGTTATTTAACTCACAGTCTATGAGAATTATCTTACATCTTATATTTCAACAATTACATTTTCATTAAAATTTGGAAAATAAATTTAGAAAATTAGCATTTCATTCTAATATTATATTTTAATATAATGCCAACTATATATAAATATTGGATCAATATGTATTATTTCTGTCTATTAAATTAATGATTATATGTAATCGATATTATAATAGTTATATGGAAATTTAAAGGAATAATATTGACAATAGATCAAAAGATTGGAATCACTTTAAAAGTGATAATATAATTACATTGTATTCCTACCTAGAGATAATTTTTGATCAATTTCATTTTATGTATCAACAACCAAAACTTAAATTAAATTTTCAGAATTTATTTATGTTTCTAATTTATTCCAAAATTATATTTAATATTCCTTATGTATCTTAACAGGTATATTAAAGGTATTCAGATTAGTGGATACATATTCCATAAATGGAATTGAAAAATCTTTACGTGATTCATAACAATAAAATGAATATAAGTAAAAAACTCTTGTAAAATAAGTCTCATTAAGGACCAAAAATATAAATCCTTAAAATCCCATTAAATCTAATTCATTGTTTCTTCCACCAAATATAAATTTGACTTTTTATTTTTATAAAAAAATATTGTCAATCTAAACAGTATTCATCTAATCTTCAGTGTTAACCTTTAATTACAGTTATAATAATTCTTCAGAATAAGTAAATATCGTTCCTACTTCTAAACCTTCATACTTTAAATAATCTTATTCAAATTTATATTCTTCCATAGTATTAGTTGACCTTGAAAATATTTTTATCACATGATAAATTTTTTATACATCAACATCAATTTTTTAGTATGCAATTAGTGTGTGCTCTTAAAAGTAAACTGAAAATAAATGAGCTTCTTAATATGGGGAATCAAGGGTTTTTGCTAGATTTATCATTTAGTTTAATGGTGTATAGTATGTAAATACACCATAATTACTATTATCCTCTATGTCAACAATGCTTTATTTAACAGGATATTAGGTTGATAAAAGTAATACAGTACAATTCAGGATTTAAAATAACCAAGTTATGATTAAAAACGCTGCTTTATACATTTATCAATATGCAATTTTAATATATAAATACTAATGATTACTAATTATTAACATTTAGAAGGATTTGAGTAATAAAAAGATTTATTATTTGATTTATAGATTGACTAAAATTTATTAATCAAATATGTATTCTCAATTTCAAATAGTAAGAATGCGCAAATAAATTTATCTAATCATTTTCATAAATATAATGAAAATATTTCAATTAATAATTAATTATTCTTTTAATGGTGCTAGAAACCTAATTGTTAATTAAGAATAGATCATCTAATATTGTGATTCCTCCTCCTAATATTAAAAGTATTAGAATATATCTATTATTAGAATATGCTGATAAGACTGCAGAATATGTGGCAAAAAATGGAGCAACATTTGAAGATCTTGTTATGTAAAAAGAATTAAGTAATCCTAATTTTTGTTTCTTGAGAAGAGATGATCCTTATAGACCATATTATGAAAATAAAATTACAGAGTTTGCAAGAGGATTAGTTGGTATTAATTTACTTTTAATTATTATTATAGCACCAATATAGGAAGAAGAAGATTAGAAAACAAAGCCTGCCCCAAAAAATGAATAACCTAAGAAAGTAGTCAAGGCTCCACCTAATGATTAATATACTGTAGAATAACCAAGAAATTTATCAGCTTTAGATTTAGATATAATTAAACATACAGCCATATTCATAGCTAAGAATGGTAAAAAGTTTCTGGTTGCCTTAACAGAAAGAGAGAAAATGAATCCATAGTATGATTTTTTAAAACCTACTCATGATTTATTTCAATTCTTTTCAAATTTGGTTGATGCTTATACAAAATGTTTATAACCAAAAAAAGAAGAAATTGATAGATTATTGACATATGTTTAAGACAGATAAGTAATATATTAAAGATGTCAAGAAAAATATGAGTATGACATATATTTAAAAGAAGAAAAAGATAGGAAATAATAATAGGATGAAGATGAGAAATGTAAATATTTTAATAATTATATAATAGAATAAATGGCAATGATTGATTGGAATGACTTTACAATTTGTGAAACAATTGATTTTGCAGAAGATGATAGAATTGATAAGGTTTATGAAAAAGGAATCTAAAGATTTGATAAAATGGACTTTAAAGGTGCTGATTAAACATAATTTTGTAATATGGTTGTATATTTTTAGAATAATAGTAAAACTTAGTATAGACAGGACAAGTTGTATCTAGAATTATTAATAATCCATAATAACCAAAAGAAAAATAAATCATTACTTTAAATTCAACTTTATAAAAAGCAGGATAACAAGGTGATAGTAGTGCTCCAATAATTTCAAATTATTAAAGACCTACATCATAAAATGAATTAGTCTTAATAAAATGTGAAATTTGTGGAAAGAACTTTCCAAAAAATTAAATTAATGAACATATTCAATTAGAACTATAAGATCCTCGTTATAGCGAGATAAAGAAGGAAATTAATGAGAGAAGCAAAACAACAACATTACAACCTGGTAATATGATTGCAGAACATCTATCTTAATTAAAAAAGAAAAGACCAGACATTTTTGAGGAAGATCATAGAAAACCACCACCACCTCCTCCACCTTAATAGAGACCATAACCTCCAAGACCAGCTCCTCCTCCCCCACCTCCTCCTCCAAAATGAATATTAATAATAATTTACACAATTAAAATAGATATGCTCATTCTAAAAGGTTTTTATTGTAATCATTGGAATTAAAAAATAATTAACCACATTCTGAATCAATCTATAATTTTAATTGATTGTTTATAATGAGACAAATATTAATATGCTTTGTCTTAGCATGAATAGGACTTTTAAATGATAAACTAGTATAAAAATTAGGTTTCTCTTTCAAAACTTCAAATAAAAATCCAACACCATCATGAATAAGTTATACAGATATTTCTTTTGGCAATCTTAAGAATTCATTAAGTAAAATCGATTTCTTAAGGTCACATATAACGATTTGTTGATGATTTATATTCTATTCTAAAGGTTATAAAATGATATAGTTTTCTACATTTTTAATTAATAAATTATCATCATACTAATTTATATGATTTTTGCTGATGTAATTTTAATTTAAAGGTTTATTTTATTTGTTAAAAATATTTAATACTTTTATTTTATAAGTAGGACTTATAATGATTTCCATGTCATTAGATAAATAAAGTTCTTATTTATTATCATTTTAATTATTAGATTTTAATAAAGGTGAAAATTATATTATTGGGTCTAATGGTTCTAAAATAATAATCTATTATGGCAAATCAATAGTGATTGTTAAATAATTTTTTAAGAATTTCAAGAATTCAAATTAGTTTAATTCTGGAATCTTCTTTAATAGTTTCTATGTGTTTAATGAATGAATAAAAGCTTCTTCATCACAAATATCTTTGAATATTAATGTAATGCAAACTATAAAATCTATTTCATCATCTAAGAGATAAGAAATTGCTGTAAAATTAACTGGAACTTTAAAATGAACTACATCTTAATTGTTAATAAATCCTGTAGCTGAGAGGTCTTGACATTCTAAACTTTTAAAGTATTAAGGTAATTAGGTAAATTTTTTAGAAAATATATTTTACAATTTTGTTGTTTGTGAGTTTCTAATTATCTTAAAAAATCCTTATTCAGCAAGATTTTTTTAGTCACTGACAAATTTCACAAATTTATCTAAATATTGTGTTATAAATTCTCTATTTTAAGTGTTTGATAGAATTTAACTCCCTGACTATGGAATTGATGCATAAATTTATTCCTTTCTTTCATTTAATTTCTATATTAATAATTTATTCCTTGATTTGCCTATTTATTCATATATTTCATTTATCATATCTACAATTTCTTAATGGAAATCAGAATCCATATTTTAAAATTATATTTTATTTGTTAATAGGATTGTATATTTTTAGTGTTAAAATATTGGAATAATTTGTTAGAAAAAGTAAAACCAAAATTTCTCTAAAGAATTAAATGTAATTTAAATTGAGATTATACTTCTATTGATAAAAGTCATAGTAAGTTGATTATAAGAATAAAAATAACATACAAATTGAAAATATCATATATTTATATGGTAGTATTCTACGATCAGTATATTTGGTTGTTATTTTTTGAATTAGAAAGGCTTTTTAGCAGATTATCTAATTAAATTAGGATCAAAAGGTTTCTTAGGTGTTGATGGTCTGATAAGTCTTGAATTCATAAATCGTTAAAAAAATATTTAAAATAAAAATGGAAAGTGTGAATTTTGCAGGAGATAATCCTCAACCTCGCTTTGGTCATACTATTTGTGTCATAGCTCCTAATAAGATAGCATTATTTGGAGGTATATCTTGAATAAAGATTTAAAAGGTGCTGTTGGTGATACTGGAAGGTATGTAATAACAGGAGATGTGTATATTGGAGATATAATTTAAAAAAAATGGAAGCGAGTTGAAGCTAGTGGAAATGTACCTACTAATAGAGCAGCACATCAAGCTTTGGCTATTGAATTAAATCAAATGATTATATTTGGAGGAGCAGTAGGAGGTGGTGGTTTAGCAGATGATAATTTATATGTATTTGAATTAAGAGACGATACAGGAACATGGGTTACAGTTCCTGTAATTGGAACAACACCAGGAAGGAGATATGGTCATACTATGGTGCTTATAAAACCATATTTGATAGTTTTTGGTGGGAATACAGGACAAGAGCCTGTAAATGATGTTTGGAGTTTTAATTTAGAGAAATCACCTTATTCATGGCAAAAATTAGAATGCTCTTCTGAATAACCTATTGTTAGAGTATATCATTCTGCTGCATTGTGTTCAACAGGCTCAGCCAATGGTATGATGGTTGCTTTTGGAGGTCGTACAAGTGATCAAAGTGCTTTAAATGATACTTGGGGTTTAAGAAGACATCGTGATGGTAGATGGGATTGGGTGAGAGCTCCTTATAGATCATAAACTGATTAACCAGCTTAACGATATCAACATTCAACTTTATTTTTAGGAACATTAATGTTAGTGATAGGAGGGAGATCTAATAATGTAGGAGAGACTTTGCCATTTGAAATATATGATACTGAAACATCTGATTGGTATAAATTTTAACCAATTCAGAGATTCAGACATTCTTCATGGTTGGTGGAATAATTTTTATATCTTCATGGAGGATTTGATTCAGATCAACCTAATATTCCAACTGAGGGAATCTTAAGAATTGATTTAAATAAGAGATTTGCTTAAACTCCTCAATTATTAAAGTAAATGAATACTATAAAAGCTGATTAATCATTTTCGTAATCTTTTAATCCTAAACCTTCTCTTCCTTTAGCATAAACTTAAGATTAATTTAAAAAAACAAATTAATCAGCATCTGCTCAATAAAAAAGTAATTCTTAAATTAAAATTAGATTAAAATTCACATCAGTAAATTAGAGTGTCAAGTGCAACTAATAAAAATATTAGATTGGCTAATTAAGCATTAGTTGCTATGACTTATGGTCCAGAAGAAGATATAACTAATTAAGTTAAGAAAGTACCAATAGATAAATTACAAGATGAACATAAAAAATTAGGACCAGGATTTTAGGATCCAAATTCTTAAAATAAATCATAAGTTTTAGATTAATTATGTTAACCATTTATGTAGAATCTATTAATACCCAAAGATTATTCATAGATTCCTCCTAATTCTAATTTATTAACAGGTCTTAAAAAAGAAATGATAATTAAATTATGTGATGAAGTTTAAAGAATTTTAGAAAAAGAACCTAACTTATTGAGATTGAGAAGACCAATAAAAATTTATGGAAATTTAAATGGTTAATATCTTGATTTAATGAGATTTTTTGATCATTTTAAAGCTCCATATGATAATTTATATAATGGAGACATAGATTCTTAAGATTATTTATTTTTGGGAGATTATGTTGATAGAGGTTCAAGATCTTTGGAAATCATTTTACTTTTGTTTACATTAAAAATTAAATATTCTGATTAAATTCATTTACTAAGAGGACATCATGAGGATCCTAAAGTAAATAAAATTTTTGGTTTTGCTGATGAATGTTATATAAAATTTGCAGAAGATATTATGGATCCAAATAGCATTTATTAAAGAATAAATAGAGTGTTTTAATATTTACCATTAGCAGCAGTTATTGAAGATAAAATATTTTGTGTACATGGTGGTATTGGTTAAACAATGAGAACAATTGATGAGATTGAATTGATATAAAAACCATTAGAAATAGTTCATGATCCTAAGACTGTAATTTATAATATTTATATAAGTATTAATAAAAAATAGCTTTGGAACTTTTATGGTCTGATCCATGTTTACAAGAAGAAGAATTAGATAATGTACCAAATCCAGATAGAGATATATTTTAAAATAAATAGATTTTTAGATTTGGAACAAATAGAATTAATAAATTTTTATAAGAGAATTCTCTAAATATGATTATAAGATCACATGAACCAACAATGGAAGGATTTGAAAGATAAAATAATAATGTAATAACTATTTTCTCATGTCCAGATTATGGAGGCAATTAACCTTAATGTAAAGGATGTATGATATTATTTATATTTTTTTTTAAGCAATTTTAACTATTTCAAAAAGAGGTGAAATTATACCTAAAGTAATATTACCTGCTGCACCGATTTAAGAATAAAGATGGATGGATTTGGAAGAGCCAATTTAAAGAAAAAAAGGATTTGCTAAGTACTTAATTATAGACAACGAAGAAGCTTAGTTGAGAAAACGACCATCTACTCCAACTAGATAAAAAAGACCATCCTCATAAAAATAATTCAAATGATTTAAATTAATAATTTTGATATCTTCATATTAATCCATAAATTTATAATCTTATTATTTTTATTTATTTTTTATTATAAACTTAGTGGATATAAAAATTAACTAAAAATAAACTAAAATTCAAAATAGAAATATTTTTATATTAGGTTTGATTAATAATATTCAATTGTAAAAGAAATCTTTATATGACCTCAGCTATTCATCCTCTTAAGCTAAGGATAAAAATTTAACTTTAGTTGGTTTATTCTCTGGAATCAATTACTATTTAATTTCTTTCATTTTTTCCTCTATATTAATATATAAAATTATTACATTTTCTTCTTTCAAAATCTTCCTCAAATTTTCTTAGAGAATCTTCAGAAGCTTCATATACAACTTTAGCAGAATGAGATTGACCTGTAAGTTGAATTAATTGCACTTATTCCATAATTTCTTTTTAATTAGATTCATTTTTATTAATTTAATCTTCTTATTTCTTTTTCTGCACTTTCTATGTATAAGTATCTTATGAAAAACTCTACATATAGCCATCAAGCTTTTATGTAAACTTCTTTTCCTTTTATTTCACTTCAATAATTTCTTCAATTTTTGGAATGTCATCTATTAAAGGACTTTAGTATCCAATAGGTTTAGATACTTCTAGAATTTCCTATTGTTTATTGTCAACCTTAATGTCATGCAATTCTTAATCTTAGGATAATTACTTTTCGAGTTCAATTTAGGGAAGTACAACTTCTAATTCTTTTTCTTTAGCTGTCTCAACTGATTATAATGCTTTTTTTAATGATCTCACATGAGATTCTTTTTATTATAATTTCATATCAATTTCTTCATTATTTAAATTTTAAGTATTCACATTCTTAAAATTATCATTTTTCTTAATATTTTGATCATCATCAATTTATTTATTTTTTTTTTAAACTTCATCTTTCTATTTTTTAATAACTTGCTTTTATTTTTATTCTTTTTAATTACTTGAAGTCTTTTTAATTAATTCTTTAATTGTTTATTATTAGATTTATGGTTTCTTTTTTAAAGCATCTTGAAGTAAAGTTAATTATAATTCAAAATCAACAGAGGATTTTTATTATTTGTCTTATTTATTCCAGAAATATTCATCATCATCTTCTTCCTCACTAAAATCATCTGAAATTGATTATTCTTCAACAATATTATCATTAAGTTCTTATTAACATTCCTCTAAATCTTCTATAATTTATGGTTCTAACTCTTCTGAAACATCGGTAAATTACTCATCCTCATTTTCTTTCTCTTTTCTATTTTAATTTTGATCAAAAAATGTTTTCTATATTTATTAATATATTTATTACTAAATCAGTTAATGATTCTTCAATTTTCTATTTTGATTGTCCACTATTTTATTAAACCTCAATAAATAATATTTTAAAAATACTTGGTCTAAATGATAATGATCTTATTTATCCTTGACTACTTATTCTTCCACTAAATTTTGGAGTATCTGCATTATCATCAAATTAAAGATTGCTTCCAACAATCAAACACATTCCTATGGCTGTTTATTAAATATCATTTGTATTAATTGATAAATTAGCTTGTATATTACTATGCTGATTTATTGAAATATTAACAAATCCATTATGATGATAACCAACAAGGAAGGCTATAGCGTTGACTTGAGATTAAAATTAAGGATATTTAAATATGGCTTGTTGGGTTGCTCTGAAATTTGAACAGTTAATATAAACTTCATTGTCTGTAGTTGCTAAATATCTATAAGTTGCATTCAAAGTGACAGCACTAAAAAATTGTATAATGAAATCATGTTAAGTAATATTTTTAACTTTTGCAAATAGAGCTGTTGTAGATGTATGTTCTACTAAAGCTAATGCTACTTAAGGTACTTTTGCGAATGGAGTATCAAATCGAACTAGCTAGGATTTAATAAGAAAATACTTGATTATAAATTTATGATCCATTTGCTTCTTCAAATTAAATAACTCCTATTTCTAACTCACTTGTTGCATTTACATTTAAAGAATTACAAATGAAAATGAGTGTTATTATGATGAATGTTTTCATATAATTAAAATAAAAACGAATTTATTAAATATAATATATTTAATTAATTATATTTCAATTCAACGAACATCTTTGACTGAACTCTCTCTTTTCCATACCATCTAACAAAAATAATATTTATCAATACTTTAAATATATGATTTTGGAAATTCCAAAAACATTAAATAAAGTTTTGTATCTATTTTAATATATAAAATAAAATTACTATTTATTCTTAAGTTTAATGAAAATCAGCCGACTATTTATTCTTCTTAAACTCTTATAGATTTGTTACTGTACAATTGAAGAATTATCTTAACAAAACCCCACTATAACAAAATATACTGATCTCTTATCTAATAAGTATTATGGAATGGTAAGCTTCTATTCACCATTATCATCAATGACCAATTTTATTAGTGACATAGTTCAATTAGTAGATAAGTCATTTCTATTTTCTGCTAATTTTAATAACTAGTTTTCCATTATTGCATATTGCAAACACAATCTCTAAACTAAAGAAATAACTCATACATTAATATTAGTTTAATAACAATAAATATAAGAATAATAATTTGTTGTTTCATTTGACCCATTATTATATGAAGGCTAACTTATTTGTACATCTTTTTACTATGATGCTGAACTATAAAATCTTCAATTTATAATTTAAACTAAAAATGATATGTAATAAAAAAATTTCAATCAAATTAATTTAGAATTAACAAATGTTAAGTTTGTATTTGGTGGAGTAAATTAAAATTTAGAGTTTAGTAGTTTTTAAGGGTAGTTATATCCTATGTTAGCGGATAATTAAGTAAATATTTATTTTTATTTGAATTATCTAATTGCTCTTAATTAATGTTCTTAATTTGAAGAGACATTTATATTTGATTAAAAAGAATATAATCAAGAAAATAATTGGCAACTTACATTACCATTCATTGTTTTTAAGGATTATTCTATATACTTTTGGCATAGATTTACAACACCTATAGAATTTTTAGATCTAGTATCCTTAATACATATAAACACTTAAATTGAGTTTAATCTAAATTATTCTTTAGGAACTAATACTCTCATGATTAATTACTAATTATAATAAAATAAATAGATTTTGATATCTGTTAAATATTATTCATATGAATTTCCATATATATAATATAATACAGATTATATTAGATCATTAATTAAAGAATATTAAATTGAAGAAATAGATTCATATCTAATTTATTAATGGCATTTTACAACTATTCAATATTAATATAATAGCTTATTTATTTAAATATATTATCCAGATTAATAGAAAAATGTTAATTTTAAGGATGATACTGTAAAACAATTTTCTTATTCCTAATTTTCTTTAATATTTGGAGAGAATTTAAATTAAAAATAATATAATGGACAAATAAATTAGTTTAAATTTAAAAATTGTTAGGAAGAATTCATAGATACTTATCAATGTCATTTTTCATGTAATACTTGTAATGGACCTTTGAAAAACAGTTGTTTAACTTGTCCTGAGAATTCGTATCGAAATTATAATCCTGAGAGTCATACTTGCACATGTTAAATTTGGACTTTAGAATAAAATTAAACAAAATGTTTCTCTATTTCTCATATTGATTAAATGACAATAAAATACATTGAAAAATCTAATAAAAAAAATTATGATTAAATTGAACCTTATATAGTATGTTCATATGGATATTTCTTATATGAAGATGATTGCTATTAATGGTAAATTTATTAATTATATAGAATAGTCCTTTAGCTTCTCAAAAAGGAGATTTAATATGTCTTGAATGTTTAGATAATTGGTAAAATTGGATTCAAAATCCTATATGTAAGGAATATGTGCTTAACAAAATCATTTATGATCATGAAAAATAGGAATATAACTATGTAGTTGATTATTTAAATATTCCTTCTTTGTATCTCTTTGTTGATCATGAATTAAAATTGTGTAATTATTGTACTTAATTTTGTATGCATTCTTCTCTAACATATTAATGTAAATAAATAAAAGAAAAACATTTAGGTAAGGATACTTATGTAGAATGTTTATATTTTTATAATAGTTAGACCTTATCTTGTTTACCTCCTAATTAGATTTTAAATGACGGTCGTTGTTCAGGATAGGGTTGTAATAGTTAATGTAAATGTTGTGGTATTGATAATCATTGTATTGAATGTATTAATGAAAATGATCTTTTACTTTTGAATAAAAAAGATTGTGTTTAATGTACAATTCCTAATTGTAAAATGTGTTTTCAATATCTTAAATAATCAGATGGAATATTGATTTCAACCCTCACCTATACTAATTATTATGAAATCATTACTAATGAGGATTATATAATAGGATGTGCTTTATGTGAGGACAATTACATTTACAATTTCATATTAAATATTTGTTAATTAAAATTACAAATTTCTGAATTTTGTGATAATTATCTTATTGATCAATTTAATTAACCAATTTGTTTGACTACATAAACATAAAATTTTAATGAAGGAATCGAAATTTCAAATTGCTCTAAATTTTTAAAATCCTGTTTAAATTGCGTTAAATCAAATATAAATAAACTATTTTGTACAACTTGTTAATAAGGCTTTTTTTAAAATTCTTTAGGATATTGTTAATCTTGTGATGAGAAATTCATAGAATGTAAATTAAGTTACCCTAATTAATATGAAATTACTATGAAATAATTATAACCATTTCTATTAGCTATTTCTAAAGGATAAAAACTTTTTTATCCTCCTTTATATGCTTATTAAGTTTAAATTGGTATTTGTTAACAAAGTGACTAATGGTCTTAAAATTGCAATAAAGCTAGGAATGTTAATTATTGCAAAAAATATTATACTAATGTTTGTATAGAATGTATCTCAGATGATACTTAAATCATTACTTTATATGTAGGAATATGCTATTTATGTTCTTATCAATGCAAAATATGTCTACCATCTTTGTTAAATAAATCAGAAATAAAATGTTTTCACACTGATTCTTAAACTAATTATATTGATTAACTTTCAAGTAGGGTAAAAATAAAAAGAGAAAATGATTCTAAATATTTATCTGAATTAACTGTTGAAAATTTAAGTTGGATTGATGAATATTAAGATGTCTTTAATTAGTAATTGTTTTAAAGAATGAATTTTATATATCTTTTGAATAATACTTTTGGACAATATTTTTACAAAAGATTAACATAAAATATTTCACAATATTATGAAAATCTTATTATTTAATAAATAACAGTATACTAGGATGGTATATTACAAGAATAAATTAGATCTTTAGTCATTGTAGATTATTAAATCATTAATTTAAATAATCTTAGTATTTCAATTTAAAATTTAAATAAAGATGAAATAATTAATACATCTTCAAAATATGGATAGGATATATATATTAATAATCTTATACTTAATTAAATTAATTATGTAAATCTCTAAAAATAAATATTCCTTTTTAATAATATTACTAGTCTATTCATCAATAATCTGACTATTATCAATATTGATTTATAAAACTTCCATTTATTTAAACTTTCTATTTTTAGTTAATCTACAAGAATTAATATCACTTTAGTAAATATTAAACTATTAAATTGTAAATTAATAAATTCTAGTATTTTTTCAATGACATAAATATTAGATATATTTGATTAGAATACAATTGTTTTAATACATATTCAATTTTAAAATTGCATATTTTTTAATTCTTATTTTTTTTTATTTTAGGACAACTTATTGTGTTTTAATTTATAATCTTTATTAATTGATAATCTTATTATTTAGCAAAGCAACTTTACTTCAAGTTAAATATTTTCTAATTATACAGCAACATAAACTAAATTATCTTTTATAACTTTTATGAAAAATTAAATTAATAATTCAAATTTTTTTGTAGCAGATCTTATATTTGAAGTTTACTCTACTAAAATTGAATATACATCTATCAGAAATAGTTAATTTATATATTTTAAATAATAACTTTCAGCTGCTTATCAAAAAGAATTACTTATAATCAATAAAATATTTATATCGTAATTATAAACAGATTCATCTTTACTGAGCATATCATAAAATATTATTAGATATATTGAATTTTAGAATATAGAAGTTAGAGATTTAATATAAATAAAAAATGATCAACAAAAATCATCTGATCTATTTTTATTATAAGCAAATATACTAATAATTAATAATTACTTTAGTTATAATTATAATTCTAATCAAATTTAAATTGCTATTCTAAATTCTAATATAATAAAATTATCCAATATTTTCATAGAAGAATAGTAAAATGATATCAGAATAAATCATGAAATAGAATTTTTTAATTGTCCATTACAATAGCAATTTTTAAATGTTTATAATTTCACTTCATTTATGATAGATAACTTCTAAATCTAAAATATCATGATTTGCAATAATAACTTTATTAAAATAGAAGATATTCAAAATTATGTTACTCTAAAATTACAAAATGTTAATTTTAATGATATTTTACTCTTATAAATTTAGGGTACTTCTTAAACATCTATTATTGCTATTTCTATATCAAAATAATCAATTATATAATTTAAATCATTTACTATTACAAATGTATTTGGAAATAATTATGAAAGATTAAGAAAAGTATCTGAATAATTAACAATAGTTTCTATTGTTGCTCCTTAAAGCAATTTAGAAATATTAAATAGTTATTTTAAAAGTAATATTATCACTAATACTACTAATGCTTTAATCTATTTAGAATCCAAATCAATTTCAATTGATAATTTTACTAATATGGAGTCAAATTATTTTACAGAATTAATATACACTCACTTAAACTAAGAATACACTAAGATATCTATTAAATCTCTCTAATAATTATTTCCAATTAAATCAGAGGGAAGTATTTTAAATATTCTATGTTAATATTTAAATTTAAATAATCTTAATAATGAAAATTCTGTTGCTTTGTTGGGGGGATTTTGTAAGATTGAATTGATTTTAGATTGTGAATTATCAGTGTTAAATAGTAATATACGTAATAGTAAATCGATTTAGGCATAAGAAAGCAAAGGGGGATCCTTTTATATAAATGCTAAAGATACAAATTTAATAATGAAATTAATAAATATAACTATCTCAAATTCATATTCCCTATATGATGGTGGATTTATATATTTAATTCCATCTGATAGTTCAAATTTCTTGATTCTAGAAAATATAAAAGCCAAAAGTGTTTTTTCAATATTTAGAGGTTTTATGAGTGCTGAATTTTCTTTATAAACAAGTGAGAATTTTGTGGTTCTAAAGAATATTGATATTCAATTAGATTACACCTAGATTGAGGATATAACAAGTAATTATGATGTATTAAAAAATAATGAACTAGATTATATTAAAATAAAAAATGGTTATTTTTATTTCAATTACTGGTATATTTATATAAATTAAATTTAGCCAATTATAAGTAAACAACATCAACCTATAATTCTAAATTATTACATAACCTATTTTCTAACTAACAAATATGCAAAATCTACATATATTGAATTTCTATTTAGAAGTTGGTGAATAAACAAGTAACACAATAATAGAATTTGAATCAATTAAGAGTAAGAAAATAAATAATTATTTAGATTCTTAAGACAAAGATTTAATTATTTAATAATTCTAGGCTAGACAAACTAAAGTTATAATTCCTGAAGCCTTTTACGCTCAATCATGTAAGTCTATTTATTAATATGAAATTATCCATATATAATATCTAAGTGAAAAATCATTTATTTTGAAAAATAATAATTGCTTGATAAATTAATTATCAAAAGTGTATTAAAATGTTGAAAGCATAATTTAGATAAGACTTTTAGATAATTTTAAGAATTTTTAATTTTCTAATGGTTTTGTACTTAATTTTCATAAAAATTCTTATTCAATAGCTTTAATTGATATTTATTAATAAACTTAAGTTAAATCAAAATTTGAGTTATTATATCTATTAAATAATAAATGTACTCTATCTACTTGTTTAAGAATTAGTACTAATGACTAGTATAAATTGGATGTAGTAATTTTAAAATAAATATACATGTTAAATAATGATAATTCAAAATATGGTTAACTAAGTCTTTAAAATATAAGTTATTTAATTAAATAATCATATTTTATGAATAATAAGGCAATAGAAATGGCAGGGGCAGTTTATATACAAAATAGTCCTCTCAAAATTAAAAAATCTTACTTCATTAATAATAGTGCTCCATTGGTAGGTGCAATATATTGTTCAAATATCTCAATCAAGGATAGATAAGTATTAACTTCTACTTCATTCTTTTATAATAATCTAGCTATATAAGCAATTAATACTTTGGGAATTGAATTTTATTCCTTAAGTATGAGTCAACCATTAGAAAAGAATCAAATTATTACAGATTATCCATAATTATCTAAATCAAAAAATTAGAGCAATTCTGAATTATATTTTGTCTATTTACCTAGTGGTTAGACAATTAAATAATATTAAATTTTTGACACTAAAATACTCAGATATCAAAACTAAGAACTTTCACTTAAATTTATAATTTTAAATTATTTTAAAGAAAAACAAATTTTAAATAATTATTCTATATAATGCAACATTACACCTAATTATATAGATAAGGACTTCAATATTTTATAGAAGAATAACATAACTATTTTCACTGCTGAATTCAATAAAGATTAAAATGAATTAAATTTAGAAAACTATACATTTATATTGAATCCATATTCTGAAAACTTATTAAAAATCCAATTATCATGCAATAATATTGAATAAAATGATAATAATTATTATGAATTATTTGCAAAAACATATAAATGCTAGATGGGAGAGTATTTCTATGAAGATTAATGTTTAAAATGCAATGCATCTAGAGGATATTATAGTGTTAATCCATTAAATGGAGAATGCATTAAAGCAAATCCTGAATCTATAAAAAATCATACAGAAAATTTATTAAATCTTTATGAAGGATTTTGGAGATTGAATATTTTAACTCCTATTGGTGAATATTGTTCAAACAACCCATCAAATTGTTTAGGGGGATGGGAAACAGGAGATATAACATGTATGATAGGTCATGTAGGAGCTTTATGTGAGGCATGCGATATTTATAATTTGAGAGGTAAGGGTCAATACTCAAAAAGTAGAGATTATAAATGTTCTTAATGTGAAGATTATGGTTTCTTAATTGCTGAATTTCTGTTAGCTTTTATATGGGCTTTTTCATAAATAGTTTTGGCTGTAAAAAGTACTTAATTATAAAATCAAAAGTTTCTTTTGTCTAAATCTTAAACAAAATTTTATGATATTTTAGTAAGGCTATCTTAAGGTAAATTATATTTATGAAATATAGATTAATCTAGTTCTGTTATCAAACTAATAAGTAATTATTTTCAGATTATAATGGTAATCTATACATTTAAGGTTGAATTTATTTCAAATTTAGATACCTTATTTTAATTTATCGGTAATTCTACTTACTCAACTACTTATAATTTTGATTGCTATATATCCAAGATTGAGTAATTAGACATAATTTATTTGAATTTGATTTGGATCTTATAAGTTTAATTTTTGTAGTATATCCTTTATCTTTTATTATCATTCTTTATTAAATTATCAAGACCAAGATTTTTTTCTTTGGAGACAGTTTATTCATCATTCTATTACTTATATTTATCAGGACAAATTAACCTCATAAAATTGTAAATTTTGATATAATAATTTAGATTAGCTTAATTAATTACTCCAAAAACAATAAGTAATGTGTAATGGATCTCAGCAAATCTTTCTTATCGTTATTGGACAGACACTCATTAGAAGGTATTTTTTTCTCTTATTTTACCTTTATTAATTATTTTTGGATTATTTATTCCTTTATTTTTATTTATAAAACTATCTGAAAACAAATTTAATTTAAATAATTATAAGATTAAATAGAAATATGGATATTTATTTAATGAATATTCTAAAACTCATTATTATTGGGAATCTGTAAAATTAATGTACAGATAATTATTAATACTCATTATAGTATTACTACAAGATTATATTGTAATTAAGGGTATAATGTTGATTGGATTACTTTTTGCTTATTAAATTATTTTTAGTATAAGTAAACCATATAATGTTGGAAAACTTAATTAATTTGAATTATAAGCAATTTAAATATGTATATGGTCATTCCTTTTATGCATTTTATAATATGAAATATAAGAATTCAATTAATGGCTAAATATTATATGTTAGCTGCTCATTTTAATGTCACTAATAATATTAATAGTTAAATCTATCTAAAAGTTCATTCAAGTTTTTAGTTCAAAATATGAATAAGTAATTGACTACATTAAGAATGCGATAGTAAGATGCCTAAATTTATAATAACTATAAAATTCAAAATTATTTGAATTGAGTAGCAAAAGAAAAGCAAGAGTATAAAAATATTTTAAAGTAATTAAACTACATGTTTTTAAAAGAGTTCACACAAATATAAATATATAATAAACCTAAAATGTTGAAATTATGTTATGTTCAAGTTTATCGCCTTCTTAAAAATAAATAACTCCAGGAAGAAGATTTTTATGATTTATCAATATAAGAGTTATTATTTATTTGATAATTTTTATTTTTTCTTAGCAATTCTTTTAAATTAAAAAAAAAATAATTTTATTGGTATCTACAGTTGTAAATTAGTTAATCTTGATTATTCATTTAAATTTTGATAAATATAGAAAGCATGATTACTATGTAAAATGCAACCCAGGATTTTGTTTACTGATTATTGAAAATTATTAATAACTATAAATTTTTGTTTATATATTATATTTATTGCATAAATTGATTATATATAATTGAATAATTTATAAATATTTTTCTTTTAAAATGTGAAATATTATTTTAAAATTTAGCTAATTTCTTTTCTGTTAAATATAACTTTTCTTTTAATTTCTATATTAGATATATAAAATGACTGAAATTTAAATCTCTTTTAGATGATAATTGGATCTATAAAATTACGTATATTTATTTTACAATAAATTGAATTTATAAATTTATATAATTATAATAAATGGGAGCTTAATGCTGCACTTTACCAGCTAAATTAACTGTTTATGAAATAGATATAGACAGTCAAAGATTAAGAGGAAGTGTACATACATAAACTAAAAGATCTGTAATTAAGAAAGATTAAAAAAGTGATGAAGAAATAATTAATTGTCAAAAAGAAAACTATGAGGATTTTTAAGTTCTTGGTTCTGGATCTTTAGATTTAAAATAGAATTAAGATTAAATACAATATTAAAATAGATTGTTACAGAAATAAGAAAGCCAGATAGAATCAAGTATGACAGTATTATAGATTTATCGAAATAGCAATCCCAAGAAGTAAATTTCAGAGAAAAATAACAAATTCATCAGTTGGTTCTGTAAAATTGGGAGCAGAAGTGTTCATTAATCTTAAATCTGGTAGCATCCATAAATATTATGAAACAGGAGAAATCTTAGGATAAGGAGCCTACGGAAAGGTTTGGAAAGTAACACATAAAAATACTGGTAAAATTATAATTCATTAATTTCAGGTATGATAAGAGCGATGAAAGAACTGAAAAAAAAATCAATTATTATTGAAGAATAATAAAGATTATTTGCAGAAATGAATATTTTAAAAAACTTGGATCATCCCCATATAGTGAAACTATATGAGTTATATTAAGATTAAAATAACTATTATCTAATAACAGAATATTTATCAGGAGGGGAATTATTTGATAGAATAAAAGAATTTAATTATTTTAGTGAAAGGAAAGCAGCTGAATTGATGAGACAAATCTTATCAGCCGTTGTCTATTGTCATCAAAGAAGTATTGTTCATAGAGATCTTAAACCAGAGAATGTGCTATTTGTTAATGATTCCTAATTATCTCCAATTAAGATTATTGATTTTGGAACTTCTAGAAAATATGATCAAAACTAAAAAATGACTAAGAAATTAGGAACAGTACATATAATTATTAATTACTTAGGCATATTATATAGCACCTGAAGTTTTAAAGTAAGAATATAATGAAAAATGTGATGTTTGGTCTTGTGGGATAATCTTATACATACTGTTATGCGGATATCCTCCATTTACGGGTAAAAATGAAGAAGAAATTATGCAAAAAGTATGTGAAGGAGAATTAATTTTTGAGTGTAAGATTTGATTTTCGAAATTAGATTAGAAGAGGATTGGGAAATGATATCCACAGAAGTTAAAGATCTAATAAGAAATATGTTACAAGTAGATCCTAGCAAGAGATATTCTGCTTAGTAAGCCTTATCGGATCCATGGATTAAAAAGAATTAATCTAGTACTAAAATGAATAAAACAGCATTACAAAATTTGTAGAAGTTCTAAGTATCTAATAAATCAAATTTAGGCTTAATCTGTATTTACTTAAGCTGTACTTTCATTTATAGCTTGTTAAATGACTTCTTAATAGGAATAAGATGAATTAGCCAAATCTTTTTAATTTTTAGATAAAAATGGAGATGGAATTTTATCAAGAGAGGAACTGATAGAAGGATATCATTCTGTCTTTAAAAATAGATAATAGGCTAATTTAGAAGTTGATAAAATTTTATCAATAGTAGATATAAATCAAAGTGGTTAAGTAGATTTTTCTGGTAAATTACTTATCTTATTATTTTCAGAATTTTTGATGGCAGCTATGAATTAAGAAAAATTAGTTTCTTTGGAAAAAGTCAAAGCTGCCTTCAAAATTTTTGATGCAAATGAGGATGGGAAGATATCAAAAAATGAACTTGAAATGATGATTGGAACAATAGAAGATGATATTTGGTAATAAATATTGATAGAATGTGGAGCATAAGGAGAAATTACAGAAAAGCAATTTATAAATATTCTGCTGCATTAACGACATTGAATTTTACTTTACTTAATTTGTCCATTTATAATAATAAAAATTTATCATTTGTATAAAAGCATTTCAAAAATAATCAAATATTTCTACATTGTAAGCCTTTTTTTTGAATATCAACAACATAAGAAAATTGTTAAGAATATATATTAAATCAAATTATCTTTCTATTTAATTTATTCATGATCTAAATCTATCAGTTGTTATTTGCGTTATTCTTTTCAATAACCCTTCTATTATTACACTTCTCTATTAATAAAATATTTTCAAAAAACATCATAATTCTAACTATTTTGGACAAAACATGAATTTCTCAAATTCTACTTTGTTAAACATTTTTTCTACCTCTTTAATTATTCTAATACAAAAAAAACTATAATAATTAATAATTCATTTAAATTAAATTCAAGAAAAAAATTAAAATGAAATTTTAAATAACATCAATATCAGAATTAATTTGTTTTGCCAAAGGAATTAATTCTTAAATAGTTTTAGGAAATTATTTGGAATACATAGTTTAAATTCATATGAATAATATTCTGATTAAATCTTTTATTGTAGATTTATTGATGCTTTGCTGGATTACCAAAATTTACATCTAATAAGTTCTTTAATGAAAGATGTTTCTATAAATCTAAAATCAAGGTTTGAAATATTTAAATATTTCTTGATATTAATAATATCATTGATTAATAAAATATTTTGAAACACTTGAATTGTAAATTAAACAATTACTTATATTTTTATATTATTTTAATTTATTGATAATTTTTCTGATTATAATTTGTATGTTTATTTGTTTCATGATTAAAATTACTCGTAAGTCCTACTACCTCTTGTTTATCCAATTGAAGATGTAGTAGTAGTTCCTCCTGTTCTAGTTACAACTCTTGAAGATGACACAACAACTTCCTATGTAAATTAAAAATAAATGAATTTACCTTCTTTTATCCTTTTCTAAGTGCTTCTAATTCAGCTTGACACATAGTTAATTATTCTTAGCATTCATTATAATCATGATTAACTTTGATGAATTTCTATTTCCATACTTCCACCTCAGATGATAAGTATGTCACTTTCTCTTGGATAACAGTTTGTCCTTATGATTCCAATTATTCATATCTGAGTCTCCAATCTTCAAGATCTCCATCTTTAATTTTATTAGAGTATGCTAGTCTTTCAATTTCTGATGACAACATAGCTATTTTATTCTTTTTTAAATAGAGTATTTATATACCTCATAATCTCTTAATTTAATAAGTAAATCATTATTATCTTTCCTTAATCTACCATTTTCATCCTATAGTCTTCTGATTTGGTCTTCAAGATCTTTTATTTGACTTTCAAATCTAAGTCTGAGATTGAAAAACTCTCTTTCTTTAGAAGCTAGGTCTTCAGATTAAGAACTTCTCAATTATATTTCCCCTCTCATGGATTATAGTTGCATTTATAGTTAATCATTTTCTGATCTTAATTATCTTAATTGTGTTTCTAAGAGTTATACTTTAGAGTTGTCTACAACAACTTTTTCTTTTTCAACTACTTTTTCAACAACTTAGACTTCTTTTCTTTTTTCTAATTCAGCAATCAAAGATTAAAGGTATTCACACTCCAATCTCCAAGGAGCTTCAATTTCCTCTTTTGAAACTACAATAATATTCATGCATAGAGGTTGAGCAGCAACACAATTCTATTATACTGAATAGTTGCCTTAATATCCAATTTAAGGAATAGCAGCCATATTTGAAATATAACTTTATCCTCCAACAAAACCTTATGTTTAAGTTCTCAAGACCTGTTATGATTACATTCTCGGGATTTTTGTTGCACTTCTTTATTCCACTTCTACTGTAGTTGTCTTGAAATAACTGATAATTTTACTTAAACTTTTGGTGTTTCTCTAGAAATTACTTATTCAACTCTATCTTAAGTGATACTTCTGATATTATCCTTGGTGCCTGATGTATATTGTCTTTATGAAGATTATGTTACATATTATCTACTTTAGAAATCACTCATTTGATTCAAATTAATTTATATTTATGAAGCAATCAAATTTATACATAGGGTTTATACCACATTAATGATATTCAAAATGCTGTTGTATTATTAAAGAAAATATAAAGCAAACATGAATAGACAAATTTTTAATAAATACAAAAATTCAATATATATATTAGAATAATATTTATAAATAACATTTAAAAGATGTCCTTAGCGTTGGCAGGAGTGGTGCCTCCTTTATATGAAAGAAATTAAGAGGCTACGATTTACATTGGTAATTTAGATCAGAAAGTCACTGATGACATAGTATGGGAACTGTTCATTCAATGTGGACCTGTAGTTAATGTTCATATTCCAAAAGATAAAATTTCTGGAGAACATTAAGGTTATGGTTTTGTGGAATTTAAGAGCGAGGAAGATGCCGATTATGCCATCAAGATTATGCACATGATTAAATTATATGGAAAACCCATAAAAGTTAATAAAGCATCATAAGATAAAAGGACACAAGAAGTTGGTGCTAATCTTTTTATAGGAAATCTAGACACTGAAATAGATGAGAAAACCCTTTATGAAACATTCTCTGCATTTGGACATATTTTATCAACTAAGGTATTGAATTCTCCATTATATAATAGATTATGAGGAATCCTGAGACTGGAGTATCTAAAGGTTATGGTTTTGTCAGTTATGATAATTTTGAATCTAGTGATGGTGCTTTGACAGCAATGAATGGATAATTTTTGGGAACCAAAATTATTCGTGTTGAATATGCATTCAAAAAGGATGCTAAAGGAGAAAGGCATGGAAGTTAGGCAGAAAGATTATTAGCTGCCAATAGGCCTTTAGCATAAAAAGCACTTCTAGGATTTGTAGGATATATGCCAACAGAATTGAGAATTCCTTTACCTCCTCCTCCCTCCATTTAAATTCAACCTTTACAAGAAGGATACAAACCTTTACCTTAATAGCTTCCTGTCCCACTTCCACCTCCTCCTTCTGGAATGCCTAAATGATTTTAAGCAATCATAATATATTAGTTATTCAATTATTATTCAATTATTTATTTTTTGCTTTTCAATGACTTGGGTATATTGTTTAGATCTTTATTAGGAGTCTACCAGATAAAAGTGCAATTCTTCTATATTTTATTCATATTCAGTTAATGTTCTTCCATGCAGAATTTCAAATTTCGGTTTAGGGACTGTAGTCATTTCAGTAGATAAAGATTGCTTTGTTTATTATCCATTTTACTCCAATTATTGTAACAAATCCCCTAAGAAATTTATTCTATTTATTCTCTCTTCCTTACTTTAACTATTTTTAATTTAGTCATTACTTTCCACTTCCAATCAAATTCTATCTTTTTTATTAAGAAGTTGACTAAGCACTCTATACTATTTCGGCTGCATGATAATTCTTTAAACGAAATGAAGGACTTCTTCTAATCTAAGTTGACAGAAATAGTTGTTTGTAATTCTAGACACACTCAAATTAACTAATACCTGTGCAATTGGTTCAGCCAGATGTTAAATCTATCATTCAAAACAAATCTCATCATACTTCTAATTGTTGCAATTCCCCTTAACTAGGAGTTCTGTTAGGACTTTATTATGTTGAGCATCTATGTTAACTTGAAGAATTTTATCTCATCCCTTAAGAACTCTTAGCTCTACTAGGATCAATCACTCTTTATCTTCTTCTGGAATTATTCAAGTATGGAGTATATCGGATAGGGCAAATATTCATTTTAATTTTATTATAATATATATAGATTCAATGAAAAATTTTTAATATAAAATGGTGTAGACATTTTATTTATTGTCACTGATATCACTTAAATGCAATAAAGGAACATTTTCTTTTTAGTTTTAGTTCGTATTATTCAATATGAATATAGGTTGTAATTCTTAATTTGATTAAGGAACTATCTCCGTTAAAATTTGATCTTTTTATCAATTGACAATTTTAACAATTTTATGATCTTGAATAATTATTTCTATATTTAAATTGAATTTTAATCTAATTGTAAATTAGAATCAACCCTAAACATAACCAGTATCTAACTTTTACAATACTCATTAATATATCACATTCTATCTATCTATTAAATTAAAAATATTATACATAAGATAGAAGAAGTATTTTTTAAAATATTCTCAATTAAATCCTCCCAGAAAAGAAAAAATATAATTTATTAAAATTGGAGGTATCACCCAGAAATTAATCAAGAACTTAATTGATAATCAATATTGAATTTAATAATTAATTTTATTAAATAGAATCATAATTGAAGAATCTAATAAATATATTATAATAAATTAGAAAATTTAAAATTGTTTTTAAATAATTGTTGTGATTTACATTTATTCATATAAAATTCAAAATAGTTTATTTAATTAAGAATTCTCAACAATAGTTTAATTTAATTAATTAGATATTGAAAAGAAATGATATATCTTGTTATAGAATATTTAGACTAAAGATAATTCAAAAATATTACAAATTAAATTAATCATTATTCTCTAAAATGATGCTAAAATCTATTATATTTAGTAATAACAGTTTAAATTAAAATGATATTGATTTTACGAGATTGTGATAGATTTTGAATAGACTTGATTAGTTAATTGAATATTATTAGTTTATTGAGTTAAAACTAGTATATAATTTTTATAAATAACCTTAAATATTATTTTAATATTAATTTTAATTATTATATTATAGATAATTAAATATGAAATCTATTTTTTAAATTTTAGATTTGCAAAATCAACTTTTTAAGAAAGTGCTTGAAATTCTAAGTGTTTAATGAGTCAAATTGACTAAGCTACATCAATTATTGTGAATCAATTAACATGTCATTTGTTAGTTATATGATTTAAATTATAATGAAAAAGCCCTAATGTCAATTTTTTAAATATTTTTATGTATCATGATATTAGAAATACAATTCTATATTCTTTCAACAGATACATTTTATAATATAATGTTTAAAAAATTTGACATATGGACTGTTTAAAAGTTGATAAAACTGGTCTAAAGCAACCTAAATTGATACTAAAAACAAGTAAATCTAAAAATAAATGATTGTTGAGTAGGTCATTTGATCTCATTAAGAAAATGCAATAGCTTCAATTAATTCATAATTATTTGAATTAGTTCATATATTAATAAGATTTGTTTTTTTATATCGAAATGAAAATATATGGTATTAAATAAGAGGAACGAACAAACCCAGGTCCAATCAGCATTCCAAGATCAATTCCTTTCTGTACTATTTATAAGTATCTTCTATTAGATTAGACAAGTGAAAATTTGATATCAATTTAAAAACAATGGACTGTTATTCATAAATTCATGAGAGCCTTAAACAAGTTATAATTAGCTTAAAACAAAATACATAATTAACCAAAGTACCCTTTTGTATTACAACTCTCTATGAATGAATTTATGGTACATAGTAGTTATTATTCTTAGGTTCATTTGGGAAGTGATAAATTAGAATTAAGAATGTCTAATGAGCTTTCATTCTATCCCAATTATGGGCCTGTACAATACTGTTGTCCCCCTCCAGTCAGTTCACCTACTCCAACAATTAAACTTCCTATTCACAAGAAGCGGGAAGTGAACGTCCTTCAAGACTAGAAGGATACAAAGAATATTCCAAAGAATTATTGCAAGAGCATTATAACTTTTGCTTGTAAGAATCAAAATCTATGTTTGGAAATTCTTAAAGACTAGTTGAAAGTGATAAAATTCTTGGAAAAGATTACTGTCTTCAAAAAATAACTGCTTAACATAAGGATCTTCAGCAGCCTTTTACAACACTCTGATGACCCTGAAGAGGAGGAGTTTAGAAAGGCATTTAGAATAATAAGGTAAATTCAAATAGTATAAATATTAGTCGGATATTCATCAAGAAATATGCTATAAACTATATTTTTAACTCTAAGATAGTGTAGCATAACTGGCATATGAGATATAGATCATAAATTTATAAGGGAGTAAAAAACCCAAATAATTTTTCACATATTAAAAACTTATGAAAAAAGTTTGATTGAATCCATTTGATTATAAAATATGATTAATGAATAACTGATACATCAATTAGATGTAAAAATTTCTATAAAAATAATTTTTTCCAAATAAAACCCCGTTTCATAATTTAAATCGCATTACAGAGTTTGGAGACTAATAAAATGAACAAAAAACAATATTATCTATTACTAATTACTAGACAAACTTTATACTTATTAAAAAATTTAATAAGTAATGTGCAAGAATCTAATAAAGAAGGATAGAATAAATGTAATATCAATATATTCTAAAATCGTGTTTAAAATTTCAATAACATTTATAATTAATTTTAATAATTAATACCATATATTTATCTATAAAATTAATTAAAAAGCAAAACAAAGAGCAAAATAAAATTCAAAGCTCTCTTAAGAATAAACTTGTTTTACTGTAGAATCAGTAAATGACTATCCAATGTAGAATTGAAATTATCATACAAAATACAGATCGACATTCCCTTTAAAAGCAATAATTATCCTGTAACAATCCCTTTCATATTATCAATTCATGAAAATATATTTATTCTGCTAATTATATTTCAATAAAATACCATTCTTAACTATATTAATTCTAATGAATCAAATTCCACTTAATTTCATTTCAATTTTTATCAAAAAATGTAAACACTATTTAAATTTATTGAATATCAAGAAATCAAATATATTTCAAAAATATGCACTGATTTCATCATTTTTGCAGATAAAATGTAAATTTTTTGGAAATTAGCATTAATATTAAATATATGTGGGCATCCATATTTAATAAAGTATTAAATTGGTTTTCTCTATTAAATTCTCCAATAAAAATAATAATTCATTAATATTTGATTATATATATAAAATTGTTAACTTTTATCCAATATCGTTAATTTAGTGATAATCTATCCTAAATGGATAATTAAGTATTTGATTATATTATAAAATAAATATAAAATCAATAACGAAAGATTTTAAATTTCATATTGATTGTTAATTAATCAATGAAAATATTAATTCAGAATAACAATATCATATTCTTATGATCTATATTGTCATATTAACTCTCTTTATAATTAAACAAAAATAAAAAAAATTGCACCTTATATAAGAGTTCAAAAAATTATTAGTATGATAAATAATAAGTTATTTAAATAATTTATATTTCATTTTTAGGAACTCTTTAATTTGGGTACAATGTCTAATTGATTTTGGACTTTAGCAGTTAAATTATAAAAAATCAATAATTAATTGTCAAATACAGAGTTTATTGAGAAAATTGATGAAACTGCCATTCGACATAAAAAATAAAAATTTGATTATTTTTTTTCATAAGATTTTTTGAAATAAATTTTCTACTTTTCTTTTAGCTGAGTGAAAAGTAAGGAATTTAATATAAAAATATTATTGGCTCTAAAATACATGAGTCTTAATAAGCCAATATAATTTACTTAAATATTTTATTTATTCATATACGATCAGAGATTATTGAACTTCTATTTTACAATTTTGAATGTTAAATGAATTTAAAATGAGAAAATGTTAAGGATTAAAGTTTCTAATTTATCAAAGAAAGATTGAGTCTAGCATTATTAAATTCTATATTATATTTATTACTTAGAATAATAATGAGCAAATTTTACTTTTCTAAATACAAAAAAAATTAAGTAAAGATTTAGGTTCAGATATTTTTCATATTATAGTTTCAAAATATAAGTATACAAATCTTAGTGTTAGGTTATGTATTTGTTATTAAAAAAGTCTAAATTGAATTATTAATTTTTTTCTATTACATATTTTTTGACTATTTTAATTTATTAGTTTTATACATTGAGAATCTTTAGGATNATTTCAATAAAATACCATTCTTAACTATATTAATTCTAATGAATCAAATTCCACTTAATTTCATTTCAATTTTTATCAAAAAATGTAAACACTATTTAAATTTATTGAATATCAAGAAATCAAATATATTTCAAAAATATGCACTGATTTCATCATTTTTGCAGATAAAATGTAAATTTTTTGGAAATTAGCATTAATATTAAATATATGTGGGCATCCATATTTAATAAAGTATTAAATTGGTTTTCTCTATTAAATTCTCCAATAAAAATAATAATTCATTAATATTTGATTATATATATAAAATTGTTAACTTTTATCCAATATCGTTAATTTAGTGATAATCTATCCTAAATGGATAATTAAGTATTTGATTATATTATAAAATAAATATAAAATCAATAACGAAAGATTTTAAATTTCATATTGATTGTTAATTAATCAATGAAAATATTAATTCAGAATAACAATATCATATTCTTATGATCTATATTGTCATATTAACTCTCTTTATAATTAAACAAAAATAAAAAAAATTGCACCTTATATAAGAGTTCAAAAAATTATTAGTATGATAAATAATAAGTTATTTAAATAATTTATATTTCATTTTTAGGAACTCTTTAATTTGGGTACAATGTCTAATTGATTTTGGACTTTAGCAGTTAAATTATAAAAAATCAATAATTAATTGTCAAATACAGAGTTTATTGAGAAAATTGATGAAACTGCCATTCGACATAAAAAATAAAAATTTGATTATTTTTTTTCATAAGATTTTTTGAAATAAATTTTCTACTTTTCTTTTAGCTGAGTGAAAAGTAAGGAATTTAATATAAAAATATTATTGGCTCTAAAATACATGAGTCTTAATAAGCCAATATAATTTACTTAAATATTTTATTTATTCATATACGATCAGAGATTATTGAACTTCTATTTTACAATTTTGAATGTTAAATGAATTTAAAATGAGAAAATGTTAAGGATTAAAGTTTCTAATTTATCAAAGAAAGATTGAGTCTAGCATTATTAAATTCTATATTATATTTATTACTTAGAATAATAATGAGCAAATTTTACTTTTCTAAATACAAAAAAAATTAAGTAAAGATTTAGGTTCAGATATTTTTCATATTATAGTTTCAAAATATAAGTATACAAATCTTAGTGTTAGGTTATGTATTTGTTATTAAAAAAGTCTAAATTGAATTATTAATTTTTTTCTATTACATATTTTTTGACTATTTTAATTTATTAGTTTTATACATTGAGAATCTTTAGGATTAAATCCATGAATGTTAATAATATATATATTTTTATAATATCTTATTTATGTTAACACTTATATATTCCCTATTCCTCTTCATCAATATCTGCCTTACACAAAATAATAGTCTATAAATCGGGAAAGGGGATACAATAGAAATAATAGAAATTTATTATAAATTTTGGATTATAGATAATGATAATTTCAGGTTTAATAATATATTGAAAGAATTGCCACTTATAATAACATTAGTTTTATCATATTGTTATTATTGGAGATTTAGATAATAGGAGATGATAGAGATAATTATATAAATCATTTATCTAACAGGTATAAACATTGGTTGATTGTTTTATCTCCCCTTAGCTATGACAACAACCTATTACCTTTTACATTTAATCATAAAATTAAATAAATAAATTAATTAATTAAATTGAATTCATAATTATTTGAGTTTTTTATTTGGGATATCATTTTTTTATCTTCTGGTTAATCTTTATTCCCATTTTTCATATTCTAATTTGATTTTTTTAGATAGATAGAAATTATCTTTTTCATCTTCAGTCAATTTATTCAACTCTTCAAGTTTTGATTAAACTAATTGAAATATCACCTAAATTGATCTTATATCAATATATCATACCTCTTCTTTAATGTTTCAATTAATGTTTCTCTTAATTTAACAGCACCTCTAAATCGTTCTAATCTAACATCATTAGCAATCATATCAGCCATTTTGAATCCTAATTAATAAAAGTAAGGTGAATGATATTTTAGATTCATTATTGTAGGATCTGCATCTAATGCTTTCTAAAATTCATCTTCAAAAATCTCCAAAATTTCAACTGAAACTAGTTAAATACCATCAAATTCTTATTCAGACATAATTTTTGCCATCCATAATGGCAATTTCATTACATGTCCTCTTTACAAATTACCATCTTCTGTATGTGCTTCTTTGTCCAGAAATGATCCCTTATACAAATCAACTTCTAATCTACATTCTACTAGATGATCTTCACACAAAATGTCGTCGATGTTATAATACATTAAAATATATAAATTAAATTTAATGTTAAGAAATTGTGTACGACAATATTTCTGTTTAGATAGAATGGTTAGCTCTAAATTACACTTTGTAAAAGAGAAAGATGCAAAGACAGATTATGTCTATTATGAATAAAAAACTGTTTTCTCAAAGGAAAAAGGAAATAAGAAATATAAATTATTGGATGTTAAAGTCCCTGATATAAATGTTAAGAAGACTTAATTTTATGTTTTTGATAAAAATACTGTTCCAGTGCCAAGGTAATTCTATAACTATTCTCTAGATAAGTGTATACAGCTCCATTAAGAAAATATGTTAAATAAAAACTTTAAAGAGATGAATTTGTTAGATACAAAAAAGCTTAAACTACAATTTAAGAATAATAAGAAGAATAAGTAGATGAATTATGGGGTGAAAATCCTCCAATTAGATATTTTGAAAGATTAGTAGCTAAGGATTTATTTTTTAATTATAGAAGTCCACGATTTGCTGAATATAACAATAGAAAAAATGATTTCCTCTCAAATCCCTCTGTTCATAGTGAGGTGAAAAATATCATTTAAGAAATTAAGTAGGCATCTACACTTTAATTATCAAGAAGTACATTTATTTTCTAATTTTAGTTTATCATCCAAATTATTTCATTGAAGATCATTATAAAAAATTGCCTGATCTTTTTACTAAACTTAAAGAAGCAATTTCTTAAGCAAACTTTAAGGAAATTCCAAAAATTGCTTGGATGTTATAAAGTTAATTGTTATACAAAGAAGATATATATAAAATCTGGGAAGTTATTGAAAATATTGTTAAACCATAAATACATCATTATTCTATTGATGAATTGATATTATTAAAAAGAGGATTAGCTACAACATATCCAAAAGCTGGAAGTTATGAATTACACAATTTAATATATAATTTAGTCTCTCAAGAAAAATTGAATGTTGATTAAACAATTGAAGCACTTTATGCATTTAGAACATTTAATAATGATAAATATGCTAAAGTCTTAATAGAAAATCTTATTAATTTGTTACCTGAATATAAAAATAATCATTCAAAATTGGCTTAAGCATTTTATTCAATAGCTAATAATTTACCAAAAAAACATTTAAGAGCAAAGTCTTTTGATGTTACAGCCAATGATAAATATAGATTAAATGTTATGAATGCTTTTGTAGGCCCATTAAAGGAAGGAAAATATAATATGGATGACATAACAAGAATTTTGTTAGGTGTTTCTATTTTAAAAGTACCAAGTATTTTATTTTAATATTATAAAGATTTTAATGATTTAATTTTTATACTAGAAAACTAATTATAAGAACCAGATGAATATTAATTAGTTCATATTCTATATGCTCTCTCAAAAGGTAATAATGGAATATAAAGTGGAACAAATGAGACTTATAAATATTTAGAATAATTTGTCTTAAAATATTTTGAACAATATGAAAACTTAGAAAAATCTAGAGTAATAATTAATTTTATATTTTTAAGATTTACTATGCTTATTCAGCCATTTATTCTGAATTTGCCTAGAATCCTATATTCTTAAATTGGGTTAAAGAAAATATGTTAAAATTTTCATTCTCAGAATTATAGAATGTTGTCTATGGTCTCATGTTTAATTAAGTAAATGATTAAGAAATTTGGTCTAATTTCTTAAAAAATGTAGCAACAAAAAGTGAATATGTACCTTTAGCTAATTATTATGCTTTCAAATAAGCTAAGTTCTATATTACTTAGTTCTATCCCCATTGGAATTTAAAACCATTTGAAGAAGCCTGTTAAAATGCTGAAAATATGTTCTTGGCTAATAGAACTGAAAGATAACATTTAGACTAACAAATTATAGATTTTTAAATTGTAAATAATATATTTATTTATTAAGGATCTCAATACTCATTTATAATATGATTGGAAAACTTATTATAATTGGAATAACACTTACTTTTTCAATATTACACTACCAGATCATAGAGTAGCTATTATTTTAAATACACCAAGAACAACTATTAATGGAAAACCAAGAGCTTAAATACAATTATAATAATAAGTATTGGCTACATAAGATTGGAAATTATTGATTTTTGATTAAACAGAAATTTTTTCAATGAAAACTAAAGAAAGAGCTGCATTTTACAAAAAAACCATTGATGAAGCAATTGAATCATAGAAAGAGAAAATGAAAGCATGGGAAGAAGAGAGAAGAGACTAAATCTATGAATAATTATTAATTCAAGCTGAAAATGGTATGACTCCAGGAAAAAGATTTGTCAAAAGAGAAGATCTTAAAGGTCTTTCAAGATTCCCTGTTTGATAAATTAATGCTAATTTATAATCAATATTAAATAAATATTATTTTGTTATAACAAAATTCAATTTGATCAATTAATCTGAATGTCTAAAATTATTTATAAAATTTTAAAATTGATATCAAACAGATAAAATATAAATTCTAATTAGAAAACTTAATTGATTTTTAAAATATAACAGATTAATCTCTTTGATAAACATTTTAGCATAAAAATTTAATGAAACAAAGAATTTTAATATTAACTTTGTCATCTAAAGTACTATTTTCAAATAAGCATCATAAAAGGGTATGAAGAGTATGTAAACTATTATAAAATATTTTTTTTCAAATGAAAGGCCTTAATTATACAAGCAAGTTAACATATACTTATAGTAAAAAATTTGAAGAGATGTAAAGAATATTAGAAAAAGATGGTTTTGATAACTTTAAATTAAATGATAATTTAAAGATTGTTGAATATTCAATCGATAATTCAAAAACAATTCAATTAAGTTTATTACTTTATCTATAAGTAAGATAATGTTAATAATAAATAGGAAATTCAATTAATAAGATTTACTATTGCATAACAAATCTAATTATGTTAAATTATCTATCTAAAATACAATTACCTCTAAAAATATAATATTTAACATAATTATTTAAGTTCTGATAGAATTTGGTTAAAAGTAACAAATAATCATTAAATTACTATTCTACCATAATTTCTCTAATATTCAATACATTTTGTAGGTTTTGATTGTCCTTTTTATGAAATAGATAATTATTAAAATTCCAAAAGAGAAGATGGATAAACCATTAAAGATATCATTACAAAAATTTTACATTAATTAAAGATTAAAGAACTGAAGAAAAGTAAATCTCCAGAAAAAACAAAAGCACTTCAAATTATTTTTACATCTTTGTTAGAATAAGGAATCTGTAAATCATTTGACAACTTTTTTGAAGAATCTTCAAAAATCTTTAAAAGATATAATTATAAAAATTAAAGATTAAGTGGTCTTATTGATAAAGAATTAACCATTTATAAATCAAAACGAGCAAGAAGGATAGATGATGTTATTGGGAATATAAAATTAATTATATCAAGTTATTATAAAGAAGGATAATCTTTTAAATTTTAACAGATTTTATATACAATATTCCCAATAATTGCAAAAGAATTGAAAAATGCAACATTTTATCAAAATTAACTATTACCCAAAAATTAAAATTAAATTTATTTAGAATTAGATAAATAAATATTCTCTATCAATAAATAAGAAGTTGATTAGATAATAAATGAAAATAAAGAATCAATTATGAAAGATTTTAAATTTGATATTGATTTGTAATAAATTAAAGAAATTATAAATTCAGAATTACCAAATCAATTAAAATTTTTAAACTATTTTCTTAATAATGCTAAATTTGCAGATTAACACATTAATAATATCTTAAGTTTCATTAATTAATTCAAAAAAGAAATAATTCAAAAAGTAATCATATCAACATTAAAAGATTATTTAAATTTATAGATATTAAAATTAATTCAAGAATTAATATGAGTTATATTCTTAACAGATGTATTCATTTATTTATTTATTTCATAAAATATAATAAAAAATAATTAATTTAGATAATAAAAAGAGATTTAAAATCATATATAGTTTTAAATTTCATATTCAAACACCATATAAGATAGCTATATAAATAGTAATAATTTAAGAATCTACTTAAGATTTATAATGATAGATGTCTTTTTGTTCTAATTTCCTGAATAATTATTATATATTAATTTCATAAAAAAGTTTATCACATCATTTATTTTTAAATTAAAAAATGTTTTGTTAAATAAAATTAAGTTATTAAATTCTTTACTACAATTTTATTTTATTTTGTATAATAAATATTATGTAATATATTTTGTTATTGATCAGTCTATGCACAATATTTTGTGGCCCACCATCTGATCTTGTAGATCCCTTTTAATATGAATACTTTAGAATTCCTTATAATAAAACTATGTATTCAGGATATTTGGAACCTCAAGATATTCCTGATCATCATTTTCATTACATATTTTATCCAAATGATAAAAGTGATGCTCCAGTAATATTATGGTTAAATGGTGGACCAGGATGTTCATCTCTTACAGGAGCAATGATTGAAAATGGTCCATTTGTTTTCATAGGAGGAACTCCAACTTTTGAGGAAAATAAATATTCTTGGGCAAAATTTGTAAATAATTCTAATAAAAATTAAAGGCTCATATGCTTTATGTAGAGACTCCAGTTGGCGTAGGGTTTTCATATAAAGATGATGGAAATACAACTACAAGTGATGATGTCACAGCATAAAATAATTATTATATGTTATTAGCATTTTATCGTAAATTCCCAGAATATAAAAATAATGATTTATATATAGCTGGTGAATCTTATGCTGGAACTTACATTCCAACATTAGTGAATAAGATTATCGATAATAGTTAATCAAATATTCGAATTAGAGGAATGATGATTGGAAATGGATGTACAGATGCTGCTGAATGTACAAAAGAAGCAAAATACTTTCCATATTACAAATTTTAATTTCTTGCAAATCATAATTTTATTAGTCAAAAACTGAATGATTTAATAGAAATTCATAAAGCAAGGTGTTAATTCAATAATGAATAATTTTGTTAAGATTTATATCAAGATATTTTAACAGAAACCAATTTAGATGGATCCTATGAATACAATCCATATAATGTTTATGGTACTTGTTTCTAACCTCCAGTGGAAACACCTTAAGGTGAAAGAATTCCATATGCTAAAAATAAATTTGATCCATTTGACATAATCTAAGGACATATTCCTCCTTGTTCAGATGCTGTTGGATTATATCATTATCTTCGTGATGATGAATTTAGACAAGTAATTGATATATTATATTTTTAGTATTTAAATATTCATCCTTAAAGTGATTAATGGGCTAAATGCCAATCTCTCAATTATACAAAAGATCCAAGAGCTACTTATTATTTATATCCCAAAATAATGGCAAAAGGAATCAAAATACTTAAATTTAGTGGTGATGTCGATGGTGTAGTTCCAATAACTGGAACAATATATTGGATAGAAAAACTTTAAAAAGAATTAAGTACTTCTAATTTGATAAAAAAATAGATTTACCAACTATTTAATAATGGAGACCATGGTTTAAATCAAATAAATAAAATGCTGGTAATCTATGGGAGATTGATGGTTTATTATTTGTTAGTGTTAGAAATGCTGGACACATGGTACCTGCTGATTAAAAAGAAGCTTCATTTATTATGGCCCATAATTTCATTTTTGATGTTCCATTTCCAGAAGAATGATTTCGTTTTCATTTAGATGAATTAAACATATTACTTATTTATTATTCTCTTTTTACTTCTATAGTTTCTTCCAGTTTATCTTTTAGTACATAATCTTAATATTTTATAATTTTTATAATATATAATTCAAATAATTTAATAAATTATCGTTTTTCTCAAAAAACATAAAACTTTATCTTAAATTTAAAAAGTTATTATCTATTTATGAAGAAGAAGACATTGATTTTTTATATTTAAACTAAAATCGATAAGTTTCATAAATTATTCAAAACTGTATTTAATATTAAATCAATATATAGAAAGAATTCATTTATTTTTCATTAAGTTTGTAATTATTTAGGTAAATCCTTAAAAAAGTACTTAAATCCTCTCTTTTGCTTCTGGGAAAAGCTCACTTTTATCAATGATACCTGAAATCCTTTATTCTTCAGGCCAAACTTTAATGATTTTTTTCCCCATTATTCTTTTATACTTATTTTTTACAACAAGTTCCTCTTCAATCTCTTTTGGGATTATTGACTCTTCTGAGTTTTTAAGACTTTTGTAATATCGATTCTTTAACATATTCATTGTTTTTCCTGGGAAGTACTTGGTAATCTTTTAAAATTTAGGTCCTAATTTTTTGACCAGAAGTAACAGTATTCGATCTTCCTCAGGAGTAAATGTGGAATTATAGGCTTTTGAATTTAAATCCAAATAGCTTCTTTATTTTTCTTTTATGTATTTATAAAGTGCGCTGCTCCTGTCTTTGTCTCCATAAATATAGCATTTTCTTCGTGAATGAGTTTTTTTTTTTATTGTTTTTGAAATTGTGGCATTAGTTTCTTAGCTTTAAGTAGTTTGGTTGAATAATAGAAAGGAATTCGATACTTACTCACAAACATTTAATTCTTCTGAGTCTTCATATTGATATTTGAGAGAGATCATGTTAATTTAATTAATATATCTCGCCAAAAATATCTTATATATAGTACTAAACAATAATTGAGGCAGATAAAATTGGTTGAAAACGTTTTTAAGTTCAGATAATATATAAAACATTTTCTTTTATTATAAGACTTAAATTATTATTTGTAATAGCTTATAATTCAATTTTAATTGGATGTTTTTTAATTAATATTATCATATGGCACATATACTTAAAATAATTCATTTATATTATTTAGTTATAAAATTAATTATGCTCTAATAAACTTATTCTTAAATTTCACAACAGATTGAAAATTGAAAGAGGCTTTAAATTTTTTAACAACATTATTAATTAGAAAAATATGATTCCAGTTTAATATATTTATAATAATTGGTCATCTATTAATAAATATAATATATTTATTAAATTATGTAATAATTAATCTTTTTTAATAATAAAATGTTCATAATACAATAATTTAATGGATAATATAATTTAATGACATACAAATTATTTTACTATCAAATTATTTTATAAATATAAATAAATCAAAACTCTTTTAGTTTTTAAGGATTTAATTTTCTCAGTTTGATTTAGAATTTATTTAATATAATACATACATTCGATATGGCCATTTATTAGAGTTTATATTCTTTAATTATTAGGCTTTGATTGTATTTAGAAAACAAATTTTGATATTTATTATTTAAAAATCATCTATAATATTTATAAAAGTTAGGATTGTTAAGAAATAAATTTTAATTTATTTAATAACATAAAAAAATTATATATAAAAAAATTTGGTAGATGAAATATCAATATTTTTGCATACATAGAGTATATCTTAAATGATTAAGTAGAAAGTATAACCACAAAGAAACAAATTTTGAAGGAGGTTGCTTGCATCTAAAACTAACTTCATTAAAATTAATTCATTTTATTTCTTATTTTTATATATATGGCAAGATTAATATTGCTAGTGCTTGAATAATTCAAAATGATTATTAAATGATGATGTTTTGAGATGAACAAAAAATTTTAATTCTAAGTCTTCCTAACTTTTAGATTATATTATTTTTTTAAGTCTCTCTTTAATTTGCAATAAATTATTATTAGTTAAAAAAAGAGCTTAATATTTTAATATAATATAAATATAAATTTAATTTAGATTTAATGAGAATTTTTTAATTTTTTTGTTGGATCTAAGCTTTGAAAAATTGTAATTCATATTTTATAAAAGAGCACAATAAAATTCAAAAAAATATGAAAGAATAATTATTTGTTGTCCATTTAAGTGTTATTTTTTTTTTTATAAATACTATAAATTTAATAAAAGTGTATGGATTTTTTATCGTTATAAATAATATTAATATCTAGAAAAGAAAAATAATTAGGTTTTACATTATAATACTAATCAAAACATTATGAAATTTGCTAATTAGCATCATTTTAATTTATTTCTATCCACTATTACATATTTTGGATTTAAGAAAAATTTACTTTTTTTAAGGTCAAGGTTGATTTGTACTTAAGTGAAAGAGATTATGAACTACTCCTAAAACAATTTGAAAACTAAACAATTGAAGGACAAGGTACTATCAATTTATATTTTAAGTTTAACCCATTTTCTATCTAATTTGCTAAAGTGAAAATCTCGAAATAAAGAACCTGACAACACAGTAATTTAAAATGCCCCTTATACTGAATAGCATTAGCACCAAATACATAATTTGGAAAGAATTGAATAAATTATTGTGTTTGTTTAATAATAATACTAATAATTTTTATCTATAATAATACATCTAAACTTAATTCTATATTGTTTAGCCTATTATAAAAAAATTTGCAAATATTTCATTATATTTATAAAGTTGAAACCATATTTATCATAAAAAAAGATTGATCTTAGCTAAAATGATTGAAAATGATATCTAAAATTTTTAGTTATTTGATAAAATCAAATATAATTTTAAATTGTCAATATTAAGCATTATAATGATTAGAAATCAAAACAGATAGAAATTCTATTGATATATTCTTTAGATTTGTTATAGAGTGGATATAGATATTTATATAGTTTCATTCCATTTTCATGAATATTTTATTCTTTTCATTACTTGTAAACTTAATAAATATTAACGATCTAGAACAATTAAGCATAGAAATATGCATAGCTAATGAAATTAACGACAAATTGTAACTTAATAGAATGCAATTTTTTTGTACTGTCTATTATGTTTTATATAAATATATATATAAAATTCATTTATCATTTTTGCATATTGCTAATGAGTTATTAAAATGAACTCAAGAATGTGTGTAGAATTTCCTTTGCTTCTGGGAAGAGAGGGCTGTTCTCTATCACAGAGCTCATTTATTTATGTTGAGGCCATAAATTAAGGATTTTCCTACCAATAATTCTTTAATCATTTTTGTTTGATAGAAGTTCTTCTTCTATTTCTTTTGGAATTTCTTGAGATTCTATGTATCGTAGACTCTTATAGTATCTGTTTTTAATCATATTGACTGTTTTTCCAGAGAAATACCTTGTTATTTTATTAAACTTAGGTCCTAGTTTTTTGACAAGCAAGATTAGAATTCTGTCTTCTTCAGCAGAGAATTACGAAATTTAAGCACGAGGCTTGTAATCAAGAAAGGCCTTTTGCTTCTCTTTGAGGTATTTATAAATAGCGCTGCTTCGATCTTTCTATCCATATTGTATAGTTTTTCTTCTTTATCTGATTTACTTAGATTTAAAAATTCCCTCTTCTGTAGGTTGAAGATGGAATTCAGTTTAGTAAGAGCTATCATCTTGATTGGAGGTTAAATTAGATTTAGATTATTAAGAGATTCCAGAAATCATTTTGTTTTAAAAAATATTAAATCCATTCTAATTATGGTATCCCATTTAAATTACAAACTAAATCCGTATATTTAATTAAAAAATTTAATGGAAAAATTGTTATTATTGCCAATAAACTGACATTTTCTGTCTGAATTTTTCAACAGCATTAATGTTTTTGAAAATATTGATTAATTTATTATAGTAAAATTGATAGAAAATATGCATCTAAAGTAAGTAAAAAGTTAATAAAGCCCATAATATTAGATATATTGGTGATTATATATTTCAAGGATAGCATAAATGAGATTTAAAGATAGATAAGGTTTACAAATATTTTATAATTAACGGGAATAAATTTACATGCACTTTGTTTAATTAACTTATTTTCTTTATTTCTATTTTAAAGTCAAACCACAGTGGAGATTTTAAGAAAAATAAAATATAAAAAAGGCTTCTTAAAAACTCATAGGAATATTAAAATAAACTCTTAAAAGTTATAAGAATCATAGACCATAGACAATTTCAATTTTTAAGATTACCCATATAAAGGAGAAGAAAGTCTATAAATCATAAATATTAACTACTTTACAAATTATAAATTACAAGAATATTTGTATTTATATAAATTGATTTTTTATAAAAGTAAATTAAGCATATTTGAACTTGTTCGGTTTATATATGATTTTGGATATGGAAAGTCAAAATTTTAGGAGGAATTAATTTAGAAAATTAAATACCATAAACAGGAGGACTTGGAGAGGATGTTTTTATGGATTTAGGTAGAATATATAGTGTGTAAGATAAAGTTCTTATAAATGTTTATTTATTGATCCAAGAGAAACTTGTGATTCTAGTAAAACAAATAATCATTAAATTTAGATTAATAAAAGGAAAATAAAGGGAATATAATGAGGACTATTTGCAAAAAGTGATGAAACCCAGACATTAAGATAAAAAGTATATATTTGTTTAATATGAATAGCCATATATTTATTTAATTATGTATAATTTTTACAAATTTTATGTTGGAATTAAAATGAATTTTGAAAAATAATGAAAAATAACTATAAAATTATTTTAATTTTTTTATAAATACAAATTAGATGGACTCTGGTGGTGCAAATACTTTTGTTATGGAACCCAAAGATGAAGAAAAGTGATATTTTAAATTCATATAATTAGATTTTATCCATCTAAAGTGAGAAAATTAATACAAGAAATAATGGATGATAAATTAAAAAACGAAACTTATGATGCTAATAATACTCCTAATTTAGCAGAAGAATTAGTAAAAAGAATTAGAAGTAAAGTTAGAGAATGTAAAAGACTAATTTCATGTTATTCTTAAGCTATAAAAATGCCAAGATATAAAATTGCAGTTTAAGTAGTAATTGGAGAAGTCAAAGGATAGGGATGCAAAGTAACTTCAAAGAATCTTTGGGATCCAACTTGGGATAATTATGCATCATATTCATTTTAAAATGTAATAATTCCTTTTCATCATTAAATCAATAGGAAAATATTTATGGCGTAGCTATAGTATTTGGAGTCTATTATGAATGAATTTAATTTTTGAGTATTAGATATTAATATACATATCATTTATTATAAATTTTGTTATAATCAACAATAAATTTATCTCCTTAATAAGGTTTAAGAAAATCATAATTCTAATAAAACTAGCATCTATTATTTCTTGGGCATTCAATAAATTTAGACTTTCTAGTATTTTTTGAATATTGATTAGGTTTGGCATATTAATTTTGAACCTATTCATCTAAATAGACAGGTTATCCAATCAATTTAAGATTTTCAAAATAGTCTTCTGGAAACAAGAGTGATTTAAAGTTTTTACATTTATACTTTTCATCCTTATAACAATTTCTTTACATATAATTAAGTCTTCTCCAAATTCTTTTTTAATCTTCATCATTAAAATCAAATTATGATAGTTATTCCTTTATAATATATTTATGTTCACATAGAGGATGTACTAATAATCTGTATTCAAAATCTCTGAATAATTCTTTCTTAGATCTTTCAATCTCAAAATGGTAATGAACTTCAGCATAAAATAAATCAAATAAAGCTTAGCTTGTCTATAAACTAAAGATAGTTCTTGCTCCTCCTAAGTGTTCCTTATTCTTTGTTATTGTATAAAGATCATCATCTTCACAAGGCATAATAAAATTCAGAAAACTATTATTAAATAGTTTAATACTCTTCATAATCCATTTCAAATTTTTTTAGACCTGTGTGTCTATATAAAAAACTATAAACAAATTGATCATCATGTTCAATTTAATAATGACTCCAATTAAGAAATCAAATACATTAAAAATTAGTTTAGACATTTGAAATTCATAGTAGGCATAGCAATTGATTCAAATATTTGTTTAGTGTCTATTCCCTTTTAGCTTACAAGATTCATTCTTTTCAAATCTACATTCTATTCTTCCTTTGCTATCAGTTAAAGGTGTTTATTTATTCTTGTTATTAAATTTTACATTTTAATTAAAATAATATGAGATTAATTATTCTCAAAATCAACTTCTTCTTAAATTATCAAATTATAAAGATTTTTCTCAAGATTTACACATTTGTATTACAAATAATAATAAATTACAATTCTATTTTAGATAAAAAAATAATTTATCATGATAAAAGAAATATTTAATTAAAATATTATATAAATCAAGTCCATAATGAATGTGATTTTATTTTTAAATTAATTTTAATTTTTTATATTAACAATTTTTCATAAATAACCTAGCTATATAAAATTTTCAAATAGATAGACTTATATTATTCTGAATTATAAAAATGTTTTTTTGCATAGATCTTATTGTTTATTGATTTTTTTGAACAAGTTAAATCATCAAGAATTTTATTAAAGATAGAGTTATTGTAAAAATTTAAGAAATAGAAAATTAGTCGTTATTGCTGGTTTCATATAATATTTAGTTAAAATTAAATAGATCAAGACAAAAAAAGATCTAGAATGTAATTATTCTGATAAAATTTAACTTAAGGTTATTAATCAACCTGGTATAAATTGTTCTTTGAATCTTAAAAAATTTTCATTAATAATTTAATAAAAGCTTTCATAATGCCAAGAAGAAGTGGATCAGCATCAAGATCAAGACCTAGCCCATCAAGAAGCACAGCAACAGCTGCAAGACCAGCTCCATAAGTTTAAGCTCCTCCTTAAACTCCTGCAAAATCAGGAGGAATGTTTTCAGGCCTTGGATCAACTTTAATGACAGGTATGGCATTTGGAGCAGGTTCAGAAGTAGCTCATTAAGCAATCAGATCTGTAATGGGTGGATCAAGTAGATTTAAATGTTATTTAAATAGGTCATTCTTAACCAGCTGAATAATAAACCTAAGAATAAGCTCCTCAATAGTAATAATAAGCTTGTTAGAGTGAAAGCCAAATGATTTCAAATGTAAATTTTTAAATAATTTTTTTAGTGCTTACAGACTAATTCAGATATTACAAGATGTCAACCATATATGGACATTTTCAAAGAATGCTAAAAGAAATACAACTTATGATGATTTATTATAGATTGAAATAGAAATTATATAATATATTTCATTAATTTGCTTAATTTGTTTATTTTAACTTTAGTTATTTCTACAATTGATCAATGATTTATTTTTCTCTCTTAACTTTTTATTCATAATTGAAGATCATCAAAGCCTTACCTTATTCAGCATTTAAAATCTACATTTCCTTCCTTTATCTTACAGCATTCATCTTTCGATGTTTATTTCCAGACATCACATATCCTAATCCTTCATATTTTTCTATATCTTCTGATGTTAAACCAACTTCTCCTCTTCTAGGAATACGTTTTCCTGATTAAATGTAATATGCAATTGCAGCTCCTTCCCCTGGTAATAATTGACTTCCATAATTAGTTCTATGTTATAAATTTTTATCGAATAATAAAGGCATAGGACCTATTTAGCAAGATTTATCATTTTCTTCTTTTTTCTTTTACATTTCTTCATTTAATTTTCTAACTTTTTCAGCAAAAGAATCATCAGAGTCAGTTTCTGAGTAACTTTAAGAATATATTTGAAAAAATACTATTATTCTTCTTCATCTTATTCCTAATCTATTTCTTCTTGTTAGTTTATTACTTCTTCTTAGATCACAATCTCTTTTTGTTAAGATTATTATTCTCTTTCTTATGATTTAGAAGGAAGTATTTTTTATAAATGTTCTCCTTTCATAATTGCATCTAATTTAGCTCTCCTTAATTTATCCTCTTCTTATTTCATTTATTCTTCAATAATAAATCTTTATTGTCTTCTTTATTCTTTCATAATTTATAAGTCTGAATAAATGATGATAACATTAGTACCTCTCCGAACTTCTTCAGAATCACTATTGAATTGCCAAATATTTGATTTTTTAATAGATTCTCTTCTTTATTTTCTTTGAAGCAAGTATTCTTAGTATGAAACCTTAGAACGTTGATTTTTAACTTCATCCTCTCTACTTCTAGAAGTGGAAGAAGATGATGATGAACTTCTTTTTTACTATTTCTTTTTCATTTATATAATTTTTTATATATTTTTATATAATTAATTATTCAATTAAAATGACGATTGATTTTGATTATGTATTTTTACATCTTCTAAACATATGTTTTAATATCTATTTAGATATTTAAATCATCATTCAAATGATTTAACTTATTTAATAATTATGTTATTATTTGCAATCCTCAGCATAACTCTAGCAACATTTACATTTGATGATAGCTAATGTACATGCAATCAATTAGTGGTTGAAACAGAATGTAAATTCAATACACAATGTACATGGGATGGAGTAGCTAAAACATGTTCTAGAAAATCATGTGCAGATTTGAAAGATCAATGTGCTTCAACTTAAGGCTGTGCTTTAGATTCTAATGGAAATTGTAAAGACTTTACCAAGTGTGCTGATTACACAGTCTCAGGATTAGGATAATGTCAATCCAAAGATAAAACATGCACTGAAGATTAACATACTTCAAATGGATACACATGCAAAACTGGTACATATGTGCCTGAATGCTAAAAAATTACAAATAAGGGAGACTGCAAAGGATATCAAACTTCAACATAAGTTTGCTTTTGGACAACAAATCCTATGACTAAAGTTTCAGAATGCATGCCCATTAAATACACCTCTTGTGAAGATGGATAATCAGATCCCAATTTATGTACTCTAAATTCTTCATGTAAATACACTATTGAAAAAAAATGTGTTCCAAAGACCTGTGCTGATGTTACAACCGAATTTTATTGCACAGCCATTCCTTAATGGAATAATTCAAAAATGACATTATGTTAATGGAATGGAAATTGTTAGGAAGCTTCTGGAGTTGAGGTCTTAACACAAGCTAAGTGCTACTCAAGTACATTAAAAAATTATCATTGGATTACTTCTACAAATAAATGTACGTTATGCGCTACTACAGCTGCATCATCTGGAACACCTACAGGTTCATCTACAGGCACAAGCACAAGTACTGGTACATCTACAGGAACAAATACTGGTACATCTACTGGAACAAGTACTGGTACATCTACTGGAACAACAACAGGAACATCTACAGGAACAACAACAGGAACATCTACAGGAACAACTACAGGAACAACTACTGGGACATCTACAGGAACTTCTACTGGAAGTATATATTATTTTAATTATAATAGCCAAACCAAACGATGCTTAAACCTAGAATAAATTTTCTTAGTTGGTTGTAATTTCATTATTTATGGCGTTAATTCAATGATAAGATTATTTTTAGACAAAATCATTATTTTATACCATTTCTTTTTATTTTAGTTTAAGTTTATTTTCCTCTAGGATATCACTTTGTTTAAAAAATTTATTTGTTAGTCTCAATTTGAATAATTTCTTTACTTTTTTTTGATGATTAATTCCTGTATTTTGGATTAGATATTATGGAATTCTTTTATTATTAATTTTGAATTTGTTTTATAATATATTTAATTTAATTAAGATGAATTCTTCTATTGAGTACTATAATCTACAGTAACATAAACTTTATGAATATATGGTTGGATTAACATAAAACGTAACAGGAGTTGAGAAAATTGTAAATATATGAAATAATTGAAGTTTGCAGAATTAATTGCATGCCTCCATGATTTTAGTTCAGCAATTTCAAGTATTGGACGAAAATTTCACTCTTAAATAAGTAGTGGGAATGAACCAGATATTTTAGTTTGCTTATATTAATAAGTGAGCAATTACTTATTAAGATTATCATAAAATTGGGATAATACAGCTCAAAAAATTAAGAGTGAGATTGCTGAACCTTACACTTAATTTGTTGTGAATTTCAGATAAACAAATAGAAGTTTGAATAGTGAATCCAAAAGGCAAGTAACAGAAATATTGGAAACAAGAAAAGAAATGTGTAAAACTTAAGAGGAATATTGGAAATTAATGAAGTTATTTGAATAGAAATCTGAATAGGCATAATAAATGATAGATCATATTGAAAAAGGAAATGCAACAAAGGAGGATTTTTAAAAATAATTTAACAATTCTCTAAGAATCTAAGAATTAGCAGATGGAATGGAGAAGGATTATAAAAAATTATTATAAATAACAAATGAAAGATGGAAATAGTTTCATTAAGAATGGGATACTATATTTACAAATGTTGGCTTAAATGAATAGAGTAGGTATAAAATAAAATGTAAAATAGGATTATGTTTACGAAGCAGACTGTTAGTGCATTATTGAAATTATTGCCTTTTGATTAAGATTAATCATAATTTGAAGAAAAAATATCTGATTTAGAAGTTAAATTGAAATAGGATCCAAAAATACCTATAAGAAAGTTAATTGAAAAAAGAATGCAAATTAAAGAGGAATGTATGAAATATAATTATAATCAAAGCTGTTAAAATTTCATAAGAAGAATTCATAAGTTATGAATAATGGAAGAAGAATCATTAAAATCAAGATTAAATAAATTCCATATAATAAGTGTAGAGTTAATGGACAATTGTTGGGGATAAAATTTCTGAAGAAGAGAAAAAGCTCATGGATAAATATTTATTATCATTATTTTAAATTGATTTATCAGATAAATGCGAATCAATAATAAAGATTAAGTAAATTCTTTAAAAATCTGCTGGAAGAAATTATTTTATAAATTAATTGAATAAATTACATATTAAATCATAACAAGAAAAATAAGCAAGTAAATTAATTAATTATTATAGAATTTTATTTAACATTAACAACTGAATAATTTATGGAATTATTATAATTAATTAGACATTGGTTAAATTATGTTGATTTGAATGAACTATATGAATCTGAAGATGTTTATGATTTATTATTAAAAGCAATAAGAATAGTAAGAATGGATGGAAAGGAACGAGTTAATTTAGCTTCATAATTATCAGATATTCCTTTATGGACTAAGGTTGATAGATGGATAGAATTATTTTAATTTATTAGTGCCAAAAAAGTTGATGAAAAGAGAAAGCAAGCCTAATCAATTATGTAATAAACCTAAAGCACTATTTTAAAAAAAGGAGTAAGAATTATTGGAAAAGGATTATCAATAATAAAGAATTTTGGAACTTAGTAATCTAATATGATAGAAGTAAATGAGAGTGAAATTTGCTATATGATATTAGATGAAATTAATCTATTTATTTATTCTTTGAAATTACCATCAGAATTATCTGCAGAAATAATTATTTAAATAGCATCACAATAATAATAAATAGATAAAGATCATGTTGTTAAATTATTAGAGAAATAGGAAGATTTGCATAATTCTTAATGGAAAAAGTTTTTCAAATCAGGCAAAGTAGTTTTAAGTCACAAAACTGAAAAATTTGAAAGAAACAAATTATACATTTATGAAAATAAAGTTATATAAGGATGTGGATCTTGTTTAAAGTAAATATTACTATATTATTAGATTTCTATCCATTCAAGATTAACCATAGAAATTACTTACTTTAAATAGCAACTTTAATAAATAGTTAAAACATAAAATTAAAAAATTCTATTTAGGTAATTCTTAAATACTTTCTGATGAATCTACACATTAATTGAGATTGAGATTAATGTCTTAAGCTTTAAAATTGAAATAATTGAATATTGATTATGTTGAGATGAAAACAAAAGTAGGAATTGAAATGGATATTAATAATCTTTATGAAGAAACTATTAAATTAGATGTTTAGAGAAGTCTTCACATTCATAAAGATAAAATAAATTCAAATGTTTTATAAAGTTTATTAAGAATTTATGCTTTTTACAATGAAGATGTTGGATATTGTTAAGGTATGAATTACATTGCAGGATATCTTTATTTAACTTATTAAGATTAAGAAGTAGCATATAAGGCTTTTGATAGAATGATGAATCTCTATTTTAAAGAATTATATATTAATGATTTTTCAAAATTGGTAAAATAAATATATTAAATTTTAGAAAACTGGTTTTTATGCTTTTGAAAGATTACTCTGTATCTTCTTGCCTGAATTATCTTAGCATTTGAAGGACTAAAAAATTGATGCCTCTTATTATGTTGCTTCTTGGTTTATTACTTTATATTCTAATGTATTTCAATATAGTTAAAGATCTGCCTTATTGAATGTAATATGGGACTTATTTTTAGCAGAAGAATGGAAAGGTAAAATATTATAATAAAATAGGATTCTATAAAGCGACATTTTATATATTTTCATTGTTTCAATAGCAAATACTAAATCTTGAGTTTGATGAAATTCTTCATTATTTAGGACAATTGATTAAATCAGAAATATTTAGTATTAGCACAGAAAAAGAGTTAATCTAATATATTTAGAAATTTGATAAATCCATTAAAGATGATGAATCAATTAAAAAAACTATACTATCAAGATTTAGAATAACTAATAGAATGTTAAAGAGTCTGGAATCAGAATACCATAGTTTTTAATTGAAATTGAATAAAAAATTTAATTAATGCATGAAGAGATGAATAATTATATCTATAATTTAGTATAAAAGTATTTTAGAATTATACATAACTCTTTATAAATCAAATTTTTTATTTAATGACTTCAAGAAAGAGAGTAAAAATCTCTTATTTATATAATAATCAAAATAAAAATAAAAATAAAATTTATAAGAAATCTTAATATCTACTTAAATTTATTTATAAAGTTTATGATAGATTGGGTACTATATTTTTCTAGAATTTTCCAATAATAACTAAAATTTTATTCATATCAATATTTTGTAATTAATTGGAATAAATGATTATTACAAACTTATTAATAAATAATTGTCTTTTATATAAATGTTTTGAAGACATATATCAATCAATAATATTAATATATCAGTGTTTTTTTGGAATTATTTAATTCAATCATAAACTAAACATAATTATATATAAAATTATACTCCTTCCATGATATTAAAGATAATTAATAATTTATTTATAAGTTCTTAAGTAATTAATACAAATAAATGAATATAGAAATGAAATAATTGTATTTTTCTATGACATTACTACTCTAATTAAAAGTAATTCAAAGAATTATACTCTCCTCTATTCCTGCTTTAGATCAGAAAATAATTTATTCATGATAATTGTATATATACCAATGCGTATACGTATCATTTTCAAATTAAAATTAAATTATTTTACAGATATGCCACCCAAGAAGACAATCGCCGAACCAAATGTCACTGTTCCTAATGGAGATGCAGCAAAAGGAAGAGATATCTTTGATTAATAATGTGCTGCCTGTCATGCTTTTGAAGGAGATGATAAGACTGCATCAGCACCTACTTTAGGGTAATCTCTTTATTTAATCATTTTAGAGGACTTGTAGGAAGAAAAGCAGGATCAACTCAATTCCCATATTCTAAGGGCATGAAGAGTGCAGGATTCAACTGGACTGAAAAGCACTTATTTATGTTTTTGAAGAATCCCTCAAAGTATGTTGTTGGTACAAAGATGGCTTTCGCTGGTCTTGAAAATGAATAAGAAAGAGCTGACCTCATAGCATACCTTTCTAACAATTGAGAAAATATATAAATATAAGATAAAATAAAATTGTGGCTATAAGAGAACCAAATTTAGCAGTTCTTTGTCATAATTATACATGATTCAGTCATTGTTAAATATTTGATACTACTCATCATTGTAGATGTTAAGTTCTTTTCTGGGGTCAAAGTTTGGATCTTTTGCTTTTTATCTATAAAATAAAAACAATTTTAACCTTTAAAGGAATTAAAGTTCAGTAGGATCATCCCTATTGATTGGACTTTTTGGCAAATCAATATGTTCAGATAGATCTAATTGTTTCTTCTACCCCCAATTGATATAATGTATAGTGCAAAGAGTTCTGGAACCCCAAGGACCTTTGGTAAAATTAGATGCAAATCTTGCACCACAATATCTACACCAATCCTAATTTAATAAAGGAAATATATTACATTAGTATACTTTGAATAATCAAAGTACTTAACTGGAATGATGCCCAATTCTTCATAAGAATAAGGATGAATATCTTATTTGAATTGTTTTCTTTAGACCTTCTTTACAATTTTTTCTTGACTATTACTTCTACTGGAATCTAATTATCTTCTATCATTGGGCATGGTTTCATTTTTTTTCTCAAAAATTCTTCTGGTTCTAGCTGTGGTTCCAAATTATTTAAAATCTAATTTTGCTTATTTCTATTTTTTTTAATAACCTTTAATTGAGATTTTAACAATCATCTTTCCCTCAAATTTCTCTTCCTTTTATTTAGCACACAAATCACAGATCATAACCTTCTTGCCTATCTTTTAAGTCTTAGATTTGACTTCAGGAGGTGCACATTTACTATGAAATGATCTACAACATCTAACACAATGGATTAAAGCTGTAGTTGTATTAGAAGAATTAACTTTACAAAATACACAGACATGAGATGGACATCTAAATAATTCTACATTTGAATCTAGAGTCTTAGATAATGGATTAGCTTAAATACAACTTAAATGAAAATATCTATTGCAATTTGCTGTAGAACATTTAGAAATAGCTGATTTATTTTTGATCTTCCTTACATTATCTTCAAGTGGATCATTTTCATCTGATGATGCTATTATTTCTTCTTTCTATTTCTTTTCAGGAGGATATGTTCCTTTAGTTTTACATAATAAACAAACTACTAAACAATTTCTACAATCAGGACAAGAATATCTAATATTAACATTTTCTTTCAATTATTCTTCACTCCAATTTAATTCTGGAAATGTATGATTATTAAGAAAATCTTAATCAGGTCCTTCAATATTGATATATTCTGTTGTTTCTAATAGATCTTTACAAGCTATATGGAAAGCCCTTCTACAATGTCCCATACAAAAAATAGAACAATTAGGTCTTTCACATACATAACATAGTTTTTTAATTAATTCTTCTTTACTTTTTGATGCCAATCTTCTTGCATCTTCCCCTTAAATTTCAACTGTTCTTTGTTATTTTCTACCTAAATCCATATCTGTTAATTTTTTAATTCTTCTTGAAGGTTTACTTAATTCATATATCCAATTCATAGCTAATTCTCTATAATTTTTTGCATAATTTGATGAATTAATTTTATTCAACAAATCTGTTAATATTTATTCATCATCAGTGCTATAATTAGATTAACTTAATTTAGATTCTATTAATTAATTCACACAATCTCCAACTTCCTCCATATATTTTTTTTATTCTTATAATGACATATGTATATCAAATAATTTAATTAATTTTTAACATCTACTTTCTTGACTTTTTAATATTATTTTCCAAAAATTTGGATCTTAAATACTTATTGATTTATCTGTTTTTTCAGAAACAAATGATTATTTTGAAACAGTATATGTTCCATTTATTAATGAATATTTTGCTGTTCTTGAATTCTTCTCTAATATTTCATCAATATTCTTTTCTTAAAATGTATCTCCAATTTAATTATGACTTATCAAACCTATAATTCCATTCTTTAATAATACTTCCATATCTTATTTACTCATTTTTTTATCATTCTTATTATTTTTAAATTAACTTTCACATGATTTAAATTATCCACTCATAAATATAGCTTAATCTAATCCTAATTTTTTTATTGCTCTTTCAAACATTTCTGCTTCATAAGTATCTTTAGTAATCAATCTATATACAGTAACTTCTTTTGATTATCCAATTCTATGTGCTCTAGCTGTTGCTTAAACATCATTTTAAGGATTCCAATCAGAATCATAAATTACTACTATTTCAGCAGCTGTTAAATTTATACCTTATCCACCTGCTTTTGTAGATAATAAAAAAACTTCTCTCTTTTTTTATGGATCATTAAATCTATCAATAGCATTCTATCTTTCTCTTGCTTTAATCTATCCATCTATCTTTTCATATTTTACTTATCTAAATTTCAAATATTCTTCCAATATTGATAACATCATTGTAAATTATGAAAATATCAACATTTTTTTTCCTTCATTTCTAAATTTATTCAATAATTTATCCAAAAGAATCATTTTACCTGAACTCTCAACTAATTTATTAATATAATCATTTTTATTTTAACATCCTTTTGTCAAATCATTTTACATTTCTTATATTAAAAATGGATGATTACAACATTTTCGAAGTTGAATCTCTAAATTATTTAATGAAGCAGCATTAGCAGCCCATTAAGAAAATCCTTATTCCAACATAGATTTATTTCTTTCATAAAGTGCTTTGTATATATGTTTTTATATTGTAGTCATTTCAATATCTATAATTGTTTCTTATAATGGAGGTATCATTTATTCTACATCTTCTTTTTATCTTCTCAAAATGTATGGTTTGAGTAATACATTCAATTTCTCTACTTAATCTGATGTCTCCAATTATCCATATTCTCTTTTAAAAGAAATTAAGTTTGAAAATTCATATGGTTCTATGAAATTAAGTAAACTAAATAATTCTTCTGTATTATTCTGAATAGGTGTTCCAGTTAATAATAATGTTCTTTAACAACAAAGCTTTTTTAAAGATTGTAAAATTCTAGCATTTGAATTTTTTAATTTATGAGCTTCATCAACTACAATATATTAAAATGGAATATTAATGAATATAGTTTAAAAATCTTACATAAAGACTTCATAACTAGTTATCAAGATTTAAAATTTATAAATTTCAGAAGCTTGGAGTACAATACCTTTCATACTAATATCAGTATAGAAAAATTCATATTATCTACATAATGCTCTACCAGCACTACTTTCTTAATCATAATATAGAACAGCATTTAAATTAGTCCATTCTTCAACAGTACGTTTCCAATGTTATAATGTTGATAATGGTGCTATGATTAAAAAGGGTCCTCTATAATTTTCAAAATTATATAAATGATTTAAAAATGCAATTGTCTGTATAGTTTTACCTAATCCCATTTCATCTGCTAAAATAACATTTCTATCTTCATACCAAGCTCTAATGAGCCAATTCAAACTATCAAGTTGATAATCTCTCAATAATCTTCTATCTTTATAAATAGTTTGTGTAAGTTAAGTATATTCATGAGGTGGTTTTCTTTGATTCAAGAAATACAATTAATTTCTAATCTCACTAATTTAAAGATTAGATAATTTCTTTTTTCTAAGTCCTAATTCAAAATCTACAAGAGTTTTATGATTAGAATTTTATTACATCATTAAATTTCTTGTTTCTTTATCTAAACTTCTATTAAATTATTTAAATTCTTAAATCTTTTATCTACAATCTATCAAAGATTCAGGTTCCCATGTAGCTTCTAAGTAAGATAAGTGCTTCCATTTGACCAAGTATAAACGATCAGGCTCTTATGATAATTTTTGTATTTCTAATTCAGTTAAGTTTTTGATTTCTTAAGTATCCATTTGTAACCAATCAAAAGATTTATCTCCTGGATTCCAAGCTTCTATATCTGGATCAACACTATCCATTTATTATTAGAAATCTAACATTTCCAATTACATTTCCTAAGCTACATCAACATCTTTGGTTTAGAGTTAAGATCTTAGATAATCTTCAAGATCAAAAAATTCTTCATTCTTAATTTCTAATTTTATGTTCAACTTATCTTATATAATAGATTCAATTTCTGATAGATTTTCTTAAATAGTATATTATTTTTCATCAATGATATTCAAGACATTAAGTACTAATTCATTTATTTTTTCCTTCTTTAATTCAGGCATGATATCATTTCTATGAGCATCATTAACTTTATTTTTATATGATTCTTCATTAATATATCTTTATTGAGATAATTTTTATTCATAATTCTTTTTGGCTTCTTCATACCATTAATTATAAAGAATAATTGCACATTCTCTTAAAGTATCACTAATTTATCTCATTTCACTATTTTCTTAAAATTCTTGATTAGCACTTCTAAATACTGTTCCCAATTCATTCCAAAAATCATTGTTTGTTTTGTACTAACCTAAATATAAACGATTATTTATGGTGCCAAAATCAAGGATTGCTTTACTTTCTAAAAAGTATACTCCATAATGAATTTGATTCCTACTAAAATTAAGTAAATGAGACATCACTTTAGTTAGACTCTCTGCCCACTTACCTTTCATTTCTGATCCTTTTTTTGGATGAACAATTGGAAATATTTCTGTACATGATAATACTCGATCAACTTCTTGAAATGCTGGATCAAAATACTGAGCATCTACAACTTCATCGAATTCTTCCATAATACGTTTATCAAACACTTTATTGAATCTGTTGATTTTCTACTTTCCATTCTTCTCGTTAAGGATCTGACCATTATGAATAAATTCAACATACTCTCAATTCATCAAGCCATTCTGTATGGAAATAGCTTCGGTCTTTGTATTTAACCAAATATTAAATAGTCTCTGTATGTGGGTCAGTTTTTCGCCACAAAATTTGATCAATCTCAGGAACGAATATACGCCTTGATTCACTTTCTAAAGTTGGTTCATTCATTGACTCTTCTTCCTCACTCATTGTAGCTGCATAATTCCTCTTGATCGCTCTAGCAGACCGTCTTTCATTACTAATTCCATTTTACTCTTCACGGTAGTTTTCTTCTTCCATTAAGTTGTACCTACTAATGTACCTAACATGTTATACTTTCTCTTCTACTTTTCTCGTAGTCTATCTGATTGTCTATTGGTTGGGTCATTCTCACTTTCTAAATCACTCATTTATAAAATAATAAGGGACAAAAAGGTAAAAAAAAAACTATATGATAAATTTTTCTTCTTTTTTTTGAATTTCAGATATATATGCTCACAAATCGGCGCGCATTTAATTTTTTCATATATTCTATATATACAATATTCTCATTAGTTCAATTTTCACAATTCTCATCTCTCTTTTAATATTAATATTTTTATGGATCCAAGTACACAATGGAAAGAATTAAATAAAAAATACTATAAGTTTCATTAATTCAATCCTATAACAGGTGAACAAAAGAACCTTGACTTTTACTATTAGCACATAGCTGTGGCTAAATGGGGTGGTCCTTTAGCAGCAACTAAAAATTATGATTAGGTTATACTTATGCGTACAGACGATATCCTAAAAGATTCCATAGTATTCTTTTCCAATAGTGGTAAAATTATGTCACGAACTCCATATAAAGAGGCAGATAAAGTAAAATCAAAATAATGAAATTAGATTCCATTATTTGATTTTCTTGAAGATGAACATTTGATATTACTCAAAGCAAGTGGCATTTATTATATAATTGATCCTTTCAAAGGAACTAAAAAAAATCATGATTTAGGTGAATAATTTAAATTAAATCCCATTTAAAGAGCACTTGTTGTTAATAATGGATTTATATTGATGGCAATGAACTTTGAATTTTATTATGTTCAGAATGCTCATGAACCTGAAGTTTAGTAATTTAAAGCATCTAATCTAACTTAATCTCCAGAGCATTGGTAAGTAATACCTTCTCAAAAATCTGCAAGTGGAAAAGTAGAATTAGTGATAGCCAATCCAGATGGAGGTATTCTACATATAATAGAGAATGAGAAGTCTAAAATTTATTATAATAAAGATAAGATAACAAGTGAAATTGATAAGAAACTTCCAGATCTAAGAAATATTAAAATGTTATGTCTATCACCAACTTTTAAAAATTTAGCCTTGTTATAATATTATGGTTAAAGATGGATTATGGCATTTATTTCTAACTATTTTGAATCCTCCGAGTATCGTCAGATGCCTATAGATTTGAAAGAGGATGATGTAAAAAAAGATGAAACAGCTGAGAAAGATCTCAGTATTTTGGAAAGACCTAGAATGATGTTTTGGTGTGGAGATGATTGTGTTGTTCTATAATTGTAATAATACATTGTTTTAGTATCTCAAGATTCTTATACAAAAATAAAAATGAATAATTAGCATTTTGCTATGAGATCTGAGTATGATGGATTGAGAGTATTAACATAAAAAAAGAATGAAATTTTAAGAAAATTACCTGATTCATATATAAATGTATTTGAATAACTTTCTGTAAAACCAGGTGCATAATTATATTGTGCTTATGAATCTTTTGAATAAAAGAATCCTATTGAAGATGATGATTTAAGAAATAGTAAAAGTCTATTAAGTGAGGCTGTAAGTGATTGTGTAAAATGTGCATAATTTGAAATTAATCCTGAATATTAGATAAAATTATTAAAGTCAGGAAATTATGGAAAGATATTTTTGGGAACTTAAAATTTAGATCCAAATATTTTTAATGAAACAGCTAGATATTTGAGAGTTGTAAATTCATTGAGAAGAAGTGGTGGTGTTGGAGGAAGAGTAATAACATATGAATAAGTATTATAATTAATCAAAACTCCAGATATTATGATAGGTTTGTTATTGAAATATAATTTACATTATTTAGCTACTGAAGTTTCTCATTTTCTTAAATTTTAAATAAAATAAAGGGCAGCAATTTATACACATTGGGCTTGTTGTAAAGTTGAAGTTCAATAAGATGATGATATATTATGTGATATAATTAAAGAAAAAATTAAAGAAGAAAGAGGTGTTTCATTTACTTAAATAGCATAAAAATCAATTGAAATTGGAAAATCATAATTGGCTTTAAAATTATTAGATAATGAATAAAGTCTGTCTAAACGAATTCCAGTATTAATTTGGATGGCAAATTTTTAATCAGCTAATAATAATAATTCTTATTATGAAAAAGCATTAGGGGATGCAATAATTTCAAAAGATTCTAATCTAATTTATTTTGTTATTATGAAATTCTTAAAAATTGAAATGAATGAAACTTATAAATTTAATACTCTCTCTCAAAATCCAATCTCATAAGCCCATCTAGTATATTATTTAAAAAATTTTGATGATAAATATTTGTAAAAATATTTACAATATTACAAGAAATTTGATGAATGTGGTTTATTAGCAATTAATTAAGCTTACCAACAAAATAATTTAGATGAGAAAATCAAATTCTTAGATTAAGCTTTAAAATATTTTGCAGAAGACGAAACTGATTAATTTTATAAGAGAATTATAGCTGAATAAATCATAATACTAAAGGATTTAAAATCAGAAGTTGAAAAAGGTAGAAAGAAACCTAATCAAGCAATTATGGAAGAAAGACCTATTAATTCAATTATGGAAGCCTTTTTCACAAAAGACAAACCAGAATTTGCTTAAGAATTTGCTAAAACTTATAAGATACCAGATCGTAGGTATCATCTTTAAATATTAATAGAATTTATTTAACTAAAGTTAAAACATTAATTAATAAAAAGAATTGGGATGAATTGGATAAATTTATGTAAGAGAAGAATAAAAAATCTATTATAATACCATATGAATTAGTTGCAGAATTATTGATTAAAGGAGATCAAGAGGAAAAAGCAATTTAAATTATTATGAAGATGCCTGATGTTGAAGTATTCATATTTTATTTTCTAGGAATCTTGTAGAACCTTAATTAAGATTGGATAATAGAGTTCTGCAGTACAAGTTGCAATTAACAATAAAAAAATCTAATTACTTTATGATATCAGAGGATTAATCTTTGATAATTCAGCCAAGGCATTGCTAGAAACTTATTTAAGCCAAAACCAAAAATGAATAGCTAAATATATAAATAACAAATCATTGCATATCTGTAATTCTCCATAAAGCATTTGCTACTTCTGGCTTACAAATTGATACAATATGTTAATTTTCAATCTTACTTTAGTATGGTTAAGTATGTAAATAAAGTCCAGTACATATATGTTTAAGTTCTATAATATATTAGAATAATAAAAACTTATAATAGAGAATTATTTGATTTCTTCATCATCTGCAATTATTTCCCATTCATCCATATCATGTTATAAACAACCAACTTCTCCCATATTATTAATAGTTTGTAAACATTTTAAATATGATTTTGTAATAGGATGATAAATATAGGTTTTATTGTTAATCTAAATAATTTACCACCAATCATATTCATAATTACAATTATTACAAGTGCTTACTTCATTTGATTTATTATGTTCATGTTTAATTGCATGAGAATGTAAGTATCTTTGAGTATGTAAATTATATAATTTTATTTAGTGATGCTTTTCCATCTTAAGTCCTTCTGGCAACCTAATCAAATGTATAGTTGCACTTTGTTCAATCTAAAATTATGAATTTAGTTCAAATGATGAATTTTAATCCTATTCAGTTTCTGGGTCTTCTTTTATAACAATGCTTTAAACTTAACTTAATAATCTTGACTTTTTCCTTTTATGACCCACATTATGATTAGAGAAATCTTTTTGAAATATTTCTTTTCTTGGTAAATCAGAAAGAGAGGAACGATTAGTATATTCTTTTAAACAATTTCCCATTATTATATAATTATTGATGAGTACTTTTTAAAAAATATTACGTAGTATTTGGATTAAAATGTCAAAATATTAGAGTTTCTGATTACTATAATTTAATATCTAAATATGTATAGATCATTCTTTTTTTGAATTGAAAAAACCAAATACTGGAGCATCTGAAAAGGCTTTCTTCAATTCTGGGGGAGGTGGCATAGATGATGTTGATTATTTAACAGGAGAAGAGGGTTTTAAATTAAACTACCTCTGCTATGGTTTTTAGTTATTTAGATTTGTGCTATTATTACTTTTGATTTGTGTAATAGGTTTATCATTTTATTATTTCCTTTAATTTGGTCTCTTGCTCTTTTGATATGGTTCTTAGATATATATAAATATAGATACTTGAATAAGCAAAATCATAAAGATCCTCATTTACAACCTATTCTGAATCTTTTAATAACTTAAATTAAATAAATTTAATACATCAACCAATTATTTGGCTATTCTAGGATCCATTGCATCTAAAGTAATCATAGTTATGCTTCTTCCTTTATCACCAGCTCTACCTGTTCTTCCAATTCTATGAATATAATTATCAATTTAATTAGGGAAATCATAATTGATTACTAAACTAATATCTCTAACATCAAGTCCTCTTGATGCAACATCAGTAGCACATAATATTTTACATTTTGAAGCTTTGAATTCTTTCATAACATAATCTCTTTGTTATTGAGTCTTATCACCATGTAAAGACATACAAAAGAATCCATGTTCAGACAAATAACTGGCCAAATCCTCACAATCCTTTTTAGTTTCAACAAAAATTAAAACTTTATCTTTATTGGATAATTCTTCAAGAATATAAAGTAATCTAAAAATAGATTTTCAATTTTATACTCTTCTAATTTTTCATTTTGATATAAACAAATTGTTTCTTATGTAATATTTTTATTAATGGTGACTTCTTGACTACCAATATATAAATTAATTGGTTCATTATGACATAGATCACATGCTAAATTTTACACTGTCTTTGGCCAAGTTGCTGAAAAGAATACTGTTTGTCTATCTTCTCTTATATAGCTATCTATTTTTCTAACCTATTATTCAAATCCCATGTCTTTTTATATATAAATTATTATACCAAGCATACGATCTGCTTCATCTAATACCAAGTAAGTAACATTATGTAGATTTGTTACTTGAGCATCTAAGAAGTCTATTAATCTTCCTGGAGTTGCTACTACAATATCTGGATCTCTAGCTAGTGCCATTTCTTGAGGTCTCTTGTCAGCACCACCATAAATACAGGCAGAATTCAAATTATATGCTTAAGAAAAATAAATTATATGCTCTAAAAATATGTGTTCTTTTAGTACCTTATATTTGCATTGCTAACTCTCTTGTAGGCACAAGTATCAACATCATTGGGCCACCCTTTTTTCTTTGACATTCTATATGAACAAGTCCAGGAAGAAGGTAGGCAATTGTTTTACCAGATCCAGTTTAAGCAATTCCTATTAAATCATGTCCAGACATGATTATAGGAAAAACTAAAAGTAATTATAATAATTTAAACCTGATGCTTGGATTGGAGTGGGTCTTTAAAAAGCTTTGAGTGATATACGCTTATTCAATTGATTTGGAAATTGGCAATCTTTCCACTCAATAAATGGTTATGGCACTTAGATTTAATTTGATTCCACCATAATTTTATGTTCCTCAAGATACTCACTGACTATTATGTCTTCATAGATCCTCTAAGTCGGGTCAATAAAGACTTTCTAGATGGGCGTCGAGTTTATTTATGGTCTGGTCTGGGGGTTACGATTTAAAAGCACTTGGCATATTACGAGCAGAAGATACCAGCAAAATCTCTTTGCTTTGTATTATTATTTTAATGGTCCATTAGTTAATTATTAATTATTAATATTAATTAAGAATTATGTTCTAAGATAAAGATCTTTTTTAAGCAAATCCATATATGCAGAGTAGTAGTCCTTAAAATTAAATGATAATGGATTCACCTACATTCTTAAAATAAAAAATTGATTACGAATAGCAAGAATTTTTAAGATCCCCTTAAGTCATCTATGACATCAATTCTCATGAATAATTCCAAATAAATTGGAGTATCTAAGCGTCCAATATAAATTTAGTTGATTAATAGCCTTTGATCTTAAGATCAGGGAAATCCTATTGTTACAATAATGTTAAGTAAGACCAAACTCAATCATAAAATGAATATCATTAAGAGTTGGAAGAATAAGAGGATTAAGAATGCTTATTATAAAAAAATGATTAAGAGCACGTTGCTCTTCTTCCTATAAAGAAAAAGAGTAAAAAAGAATAAGCATTTAAATTTTAAAAAGAAAATAAAATTTAAAAAAAGACTAGTTTCAAATTTCAATAACCTTGTAATTGTAAGAATAGTGGATGTATCAAACGATATTGCCGTTGCTTTCATAGTGGAAAAACATGTTTGCCAGAATGTTAATGTTAGGAGGGATGCTTGAATTAAGAACATAATAATTTTGAAAGGGATTAAGCAATAAAACATGTAAATGAAAAATGTTATAGAAACAGAAAGATTCCAAAGGAGGCTCTATTTAAATTGGATATAATATATGGATGTTCATGTTCCAAATCTAAATGTAGAAAAAGATACTGTGAATGTTATTTAAGAAATTAGAATTGTACAGAGAAATGTAAATGTTTTGATTGCTGCAATCGTTAAATATAAAACTGAATGACCTAATCTGAATAGTCTTCATCTAAAATTTATTTAAATTTAATTTATTTAATTATGATGCGTCTATATTACTAAGCATTCAGCAAACTTATCAAAGTAGATCGTTTAGCATTGACTCCTCATCAATATTGGATAGCAGCTGGTAAAGGAATGGAACGACCTTATACAGGAGAATATTGGTTTGTAAATTTAATAATCTATATCATCAGAATCAAGAAGTTGGAACATATCATTGTAAACATTGTGACAATCAATTGTTTTCTTTTGATTCTAAATACAAATCAACTACAGGATATGCATAATTTTGGAATCACATACCTAATAGCGTCAAATTAGAGGAATCAAACATTAAAGTATTAATTCTTATCAACACTCTTTTAGGAAGAAAGAGATCTATGTTGTGCTGGATGTGATAGTTTTGTTGGAAAGGTCTCTTTTGATGGACCTCCTCCAACATTTATTAAATATAGCATTAATTCAGCTGCATTAAATTTCAAACTGAAACTCTTTTAGGAAGATCCCTACTTTAGAAAAATTGCTAGAAAAGAAAAATAGGCTCAACGTTCTAAAAAAGTAGAACATAATTATTTAGAAAGCAATAGCAATTTGTGATTTATTATATTAATAAAAATTATATATATATAGTGATGAGTGATGAAATAAAATAACATAAGTTTAAGAAAATTGCGTTATTGATTATCATGCTTTATTAATATTATTTGTAATAATATTATTTAATAAATAAACTCAAGTTAATTATATCTATATAAATCAAAATAAGAAACTTTTAAAGGTGAATTTATTTAATTTTATTTAATTCCAAATGATAATAAGTTATCTAAAAATTAGAAAATATATTTTATCAACTTATATATTTAGTTTCTAAAAATTATAATTGAATTACTATTACAAATGTTTAATGCACTTAACAAAATATTCTAAACTATCATAAAGTATTTATAATGTTAACAATATATAAGTAAAATGATGTATAATTATTATTTCAAATTTATAAATTTAATTTAATAATGTCACACTCTCTTTATCATATTTACTATTTCAAATTTTATTTGTGTATCTCCAATTATTCTACTAAAAATGCATATACTAAAGGAAAATACACTTCTAGTTAAACATCTTGTACCACAATATCAACAAAATGAATTACTCTTGTAAGTTCATTTTCTAATTCTGTCAAGTGATAATGAGAGTATCGTTTCTACAAACGAACGATACAATGTGCCAGCTTGCTCCTCAGTATAATTAATTGATTTAAATTATAGCGAAGATCATCAGGAATATCGTCGGATAATTCTAATTATCCTATGATATTAATGAAATTCTATGCAATCATAATAGGCAATTTGATTTCGTTGATTTTAGAATTGTGTGGCTTATGATTGCTGGAAGAACAAGCCAGTCCCATTTTAAAATAAATTAAATTTATATAGATTATATCAATCAATATTAAGGGGAAACTAATAACTAAAAAAAACATTTATATTCTTAAATACCAACAACAAATTTTCATTTTGCATTAAACATATTATACTTTTGCAAACTAGCTTTATTTTCAATTTTAAATAAAAAATTAGAATGTTCCAAATGCTATTAAAATATTATACAACTAATTTTTTAAGTCTTTCTAGAATATTTGCTTTAAATTTCAAATACTTTGAAAGCAAAATGTTGTTATCTATTATAATCAAATTATTTTCCATATATATATAAATATAAAATTATAAATTAAGAATGATGTTATTTTTGATAGTTAAAATAAAATAATGCTTGAAAATAATATTAATATGCTGATAAGTATTAGTTATAGAATTTAGATTGGAAGTTTTAAATTGATTATAAATAAATATGAGTTAGTTTTTGTATTATTCATTCGTTAATTAAAATATAATGATTGCAGGCTAGATTATTGAATTCTTTTGGTTAATGAGTAGTTTAGTATTATTTGGATATGCAATATTATCAAAATACAAATGGAAAGAGAATATACATTAGAATCGGAAAATTAGAATGAATAGCTATAAATCATAGAATTTACCAAGAAATTAATTTGTGATTGAAGGTGAGATATATTATGTAATTATTAGAGGCAGAAGAATAATAGTAATGTAAAAGTGAAGAGGATCTTTCATAGCAATAGTAATAATAGATTGAGGTAATAAATTGAAATGAATAGTATAAGAATTAATCAATAGCATAAATTATAAGACCAAAAGTAAATTATTTGATTAATGTTCATTTTGTATTATCATCTGTAGGAATAATAAATATAATAAATGGAGGAGATAATATATTTTTATTAGTCATGGTAATCTTATACCTGATTAGTACAATTTTAATTATTGCCAAGTTAAGTATGAAATGGTTATTCATTCCATAACTTATGATTTTGGCCATGATGATAAACTACTTGATAGTTATATGATTATAATATATTCATTTAGTAAATTTTAACAATTCTATTAATATCTCTTTGGATAACATATTTATATCTTATGTATTCAATATCTTCTATTTATTATCTAGTAAAAAGATCATAGCATTGGCTTTTAATTCTTATGCAGAGAATTTATCAGCCAAATTGACAACATCAATTACATTTTTTAATGATATGTTTTTAATCTACAAAATTGATAAATATTAATAAATACTAAATGATCTTCACATAAATTTTTAAGTCTTTATAACATATATTTATCTGCCAATGCTAATAAATCATAAACAATATGAGAATCAATAAAAACTTCATCAGTATATATATATTATAAGATTGCTTATATTATTATATTTATAAAATACCTTTAAAAACATTAATAGATGTATCAGTTATAGCTAATTTATCTCCTAAATTGAATTATTCATTTAAAAATAGAGTTTTAAAATATTCACAACGAGATGCTAAAATAATTTTATGTGCATGAATTTCTTGATTATCAATAAAGAATGTAATATCACTTAAAATAGGAGAAAATAAAATGCTAGAATAATCTTATTTGAGTGTAGATTCTGCTAATTTTATAATTGATTATTATTTAAGCATGTAAACATCATTATATGATTTCTCACTATCATTACCTCCAAAAATGACTATAGTATTTTTATAAGCAATAGCTGAATGTCTACATCTAGGTCTTGGAGGTGATGATTATTATGATGTATTATTATTATCTTTACTTTAATTTCTAAAATTAGATTAATTATCTATATTATTAATTACAATATATTCCCATTAATTTTCTGTGATATTATACATGAAAACATCATTTCTCCATTATTATCCATCATATCCTCCAAATAAATAGATCTTATTATTCATCATAACAGCTGAAGCACTTACTCTTGGAGATGGTGTACTACCTTTAGGTTATAATCTTGTCCAAATATTATTTTCAATATCCAATTAATATAAATCATTTAATTAATGAGATCGATCAGGTTCACCACCAAAAACATAAATTTTTTAATCATAGATAACTGAACTATGTTATAATCTACCTAAAGGTTTCTATCCTGTAGTTTCTACTTAAGTCCAATAACATTTAACTAAATCAAATTTATATAGATCACTCAACCACATCTTACCATCTCCTCCTCCAAAAATATACATAAAATCTCCACAAATATTAGCTGTATGAAATTGTCTTTTTGGAGGAGTATTCTCAGATTTTACATGTTACCAATCTATACAAACAATATTCATTTATTCGCTTGGAGTCATCATAATAATATCATCTAATACAGTGTATCCATTCCATCCTCCATAATAGATTATCTTATCATAATAATTTTAAGCACTATGTCCCATTCTTACATCTGGTATCTATCCACTTATCTTTATTTAAGATGTCCAACTAATTTCTTACTAATAATATATTACTTTAATCTTTTTAAATCCAAAATATGAATATCATTACAGAATTTCTTTCTACCTTCTCCTTCTTTACCACCAAATATTATCATATAATGTTTAAATGTTGTAGCTGTATGACAATTTCTACAAGTTGGCAATTATGAAGCAGTAGTTGCCTTAATATTTTCCCATTCATAACTAGCAAATGTAACTAATTATTTATTATATATTATTATTACCATCATCTTCTTTATTATCAGTCATTTCTGTCTTACGAATACAATAATCCATTTATAATTAATTATTATTTTTTTATAATTAATACTCATTTTACTTTTACTTATTATACTCTCTTGTTCTTCATTCTCATTACTATATATACTAATAAACTTATTATTATAGTCCCTATCCATGGAATAGATATATAATATGGTGTATCTACATATTAAATATTTCCAGCATCCTTCAAAAATTTTATACTTATAAATGTTTCTGCAAAAAGAGTCCAAACAACTAAATATCTACATTAACCTGATTAATCTTTATTACCTTTCAAATCATTCCATTATTCTTACCAACTTAATACTCCCATTCCAAACCAAACAAATAATCTATATGATACCATCCAACATTTTGGTGGTACCCATAATTAATTCATTAAGAAAAATCCAGTCAAGAAATTTATTGTCACTGCTAACCATGTACCAAATGCTGCTCCAAAATACTTATAATCATGCCAAACCAACCATTAAGTAAATGATTTATTCTTTCTACCTAACCAATCAAATTATTCAATTCCTAATTTCTTACTAACCCATAATCCCAAAAACACAAATAAAGTATTACCAATTAATACATCTAATAAAACATGATCCCACCAACATTCTCTAAAATGAGGTAATATATGTTGCCAAGACAATTCAATTATCTCATCAAATATTTACCAGAAATTTAATAGCCATGCATCTCTTAGTAAAAATGCCAATAAAAACCAATTTAAACAATGTAATAAAAAATAATGATCTAAATTATCTACTATGTTAACTAATTCAAATTCACAATTATCATCATAAGTGTGCATATCTTTTGTTACCGATCTTCCTAAGCTTTCATCACCAAGTTTCATTAATTATCTTGCTTCCTTTTCATTTTAGAATATCAAAAATATTAGAAAAGCATTATAACATACTCCTAACCAAAACATAAATCTCCAATATCCTTAAAAACGTTTAATAGGACCATCATATGATTTTAGTGAACCCATCATGCATATAAATATTATGGATCCTAATACTCCTCTATATCTATTTTTTATATTATCATAATCATTTTCATATGCGAAATAGATTAATGTGCAAGCACTTATAAAAAATAAAATTTATTCCTAATATCTCATTTAAATGAATAATTATTATTAATTTATCAACCAGATATAGATTCCCAAATAACAATTAAACATCTAAACTACTCCTGAAGTTATCAATTTTAATGCAAACAGTAACACATACATGAATAAAATCAAATGTTAAACTCAATTAACAAAAGAAAATAAAATTGAATAACATATTAAGATATACAAAGATTAATCAACCTAATATGAACTAATAACATAAGATTAAACTACCTAATGTACTCAACTATCTTAACATGAGGAATAATTTATGTAACTTGTACAATCTAAAGTCACATATACAAATGATTTACTCTTATAAATGGAATCCGTTGATATCAATGATTTCTAACCAAGATAAGCAATATCTATTTAATAATCAATATAATCATCTTCGACATTGATGACTTATTTTTAAGAAAATAATAACAAAATATATGAATAATTGTTAGCAAATCAAAATTAGAATTTTATAAATGTACTATCTTAATTGACTAATAATAAAACATTAAATGATTTAAAAATTCAAATATAACAATATTTAGATTTACTTATCTTAATAAATCAAGGTTTAATTGTCTAAAATTTTAGAAAAGAATATAGTATAGTAGGTTAATTATCATTTAATGAAAACTGCTTTGAACAATAATCTCCAGGATGGTTATTAACACCTACTATCAAAATTACAGACAGTTAGAACTTTTCTTCTGATTCGCTGATCATTAATAAATGATTTACTATCAAATTATAAATAAGATTAAAATTCAATTAAAAATATCATCTACACAAGTTACTAACATCCTTAATAATTATTGATTTTCTAAAAACATGATATGAGCTGATCTACCAATCATATTGTCAATTGTTCGATTTCTAATTAATAAAATATTGTTATTCTTACTCATTTAAAACAAAATTAACATCTAATCTTCTCACTTATGTTGCTCTCATTCCTTTAAAAATATTATCAACCATTTTCTCATATTTTCGAGAATTCTTATTATATTAATAATCAATAATACTTAATCACTTCTTTCAAAATTCTTAGATATTCTAGCACTTTCAAATGGAACATATGAATCTTATGCTGAACTAACAAATAATAAATTCTAGAACCAATTCAAACCATCTTATCTTGATAACTAATAAAGAAATGTATTTTCTATTTATTCAGCATCAGTCATTGCTAATTATTATAAAGATACTGATTTTCTCATTCTTTTTAAAAACCATAATCCAGCATCAATAAGCAAACTATTATTATAACCATATCCTAAATGTGGACTTGATAATGATATATATGTATTCATATTTATCTTGAATTCACTCAAATGTGGTAAGGCAGCTCTAACAATAACTCCTCCCATTGAATGACCAAGAAAACTGATACGAAATGGATTATTCTTTACCCAATCTATAATATATTATTTGACTTCTTAAGCTAAATTTTAACCCATATCAGAGAGATTTCCATCAGTCAAATCTTCATTTGCTCTACTCATTAAATAATGATGATTTGGATATTCTAATTATAGATTATTCTTAATCAATCTCATATCCAAAGAATTTCCTTGAAATCCATGTACCAAAACAATTAAATGCAAGATTTATTCTTATTATATTAAAGGTTAACTAATTTAATAGATTTCTTCAAATAAAACTGTTGCCTATTTTTAATCAGAGAATAGACATTCATCTATTATATCTAATTATTATTCCATTATAATAGGTTTTTTTCTTATTTGATCACTAACATCTTGATGTTATTTTTGACATAAAGTACCATTTGAAAAAGAATTACATTTAATGACTTCTCTAAAATATGTTTCTCCCCATTTATCTTTTATTTTAACTTGATAGTCTTATTATAATAATATTCTATATTGTTTTGAATTGTTTTGTATAATATTAATTAATAAATTTTGTAATTCAAAAAGTACAGAGGAATATTAATTAATATCATTTTCAATAAGAGTAGATAATAGATTTTGATCACGAATATTTTTTAAATTTAATACATCAGAAATTAATATATTACCTTTTGTATTAATATTTTCTTTTATAATAGAAGATTCTTAATATTGAATATATGAGAATTTAGGTATAGTAGGTAATTTTGATAATTCCTCATATAATTTTAATTAACCACAAAGTTTAGCCACTTATTATTAAAGTGATTCACTTGTTAATCTTAATTATCCAATATAATAATCAAAGAATTCTTAACTTTTAGTAAATTTATTAGTGTGTTTATGAAGGAATTCTGTAAATGTTTTTGGTTAAATTGATATTCTAGAGCTATTTGCTTTTTGAAATTCACTTAATCTAAACTTAAAATCTTAAAGATTAGAATTCACAGTACAATGAACCTAACAAAAATGATTGTTATCAAACATTATTGGAACATATTCATGTACTCCCTTATATGAATTACAAATTCGTCCTTAAAAGGTAGCCACACACTTAAAAAGTGATTCTTCATTTGGAGGACCTCCAATTTTGGCTAAATCTGCACACATCAATTCACATATTAATTTGAATTCATGTTCATAATGTGGTGATGCTGACACTTCAATTTTAAATATGCAACTTTCATCTATCTCTACTTCTTCTTCTTGAAATCTTATCATAAATGTTCTAGTTTAAAAGTATTATTCATCAATCTAACTAGGTTACCATGATTCTTTTTTCTTATTATTATTGGTTTCAAAATAATTATAAGGAGTAGCTTACTCACCATTAGATTTAATCATAAATCTTAAGTAATAGAGTCCTTGATTGAAGAGATCAATATTTTTAAATGACTCTACATGAATAATATGTTCATATGTTGCTCTTAGCATTTAATAAATTAACTGTTAAAAATATAAATGGAATTGAAATATCTGAATAAATTTGTAGAAGAATACAAACTCAACAAGAATGATAAATTAATTAAATACCTTCTAATTCTTGGTATAGGCTTTGTAAAGTAAAAACTAGAAGATATAAATTAAGAAGCAATCAAATTATTAGCTAGTAATTTTCATATATTATGTAGATTCATTCAAACAAAAGTCTATTCATTAAGAATTGAAAAACTTGAGAAATAAGGTTCTCTCATTAGAAAAACATATTCAACCAGAATAACAGATTAAATATCATAGTCAACCTAAATTAATGCCTCCTAAAGTTACACCAAAAATCACTGAATAAATTCCACTTTAATAGAATGTTAAAAAAGCAGTACCTTTTAAACATCACTTAGATGATTCAGAAATGTATAATATTTAATATACTATTTAGTAAATCAATATTATGGAATCAATATAATGAAAATCATCATTAAATTATCAATTATGAATCTTAACATTAACCTTAAAGAAAGCAAACAATTGATTAACATCCAATAATCCCTAAGTATTTACCAAGAAACAACTCACAAACAGAAATATATCCCTTATCATAACGTGATAACAGTGCTAGATAGATTACTTAACGATCATCTCATCATTCTAGTTAATTTGACAGTTTGCATAATAGAAATTCTCCAAAATTTAAAGGAGAAAAGAAAAAGAGCATATGTAAAGAAAATAGAACTCCTGCTAATGTTGGAGTACCTAAACATCTTAGATAAGTTTAATCAAAAATCAAATCGTAAATTTAATATGACAAAGAACAATATAAATCTAATAATAGTTAAAAAGAAGAAGAATAAATTATTAACATAGCGAATAGTTCGTTAAATCCATTTAATAATACTCCATAAAATAAATTATTTTAACCTTGTCATTCTACTCATTTTGGTAGTGGTTAAGTTTCAAGTGCTAAAATTTAATAATAATAGATATAGATTTAAGATTTAAATAATATTACAGAAAAGAAAGTATTTAATGTTGATGAAATTGCTTCATCATTTTTGAATTCTCCATTCATGAAAAGTTAAATATCACAAAGATTATTTGGAAAATAAGAATCAGCCTCATCATCATCTAGTACATTCTCACTTTTTAATCCAAATAATGAACTAAAAAGTATTAACATTATTTTTTAATTTATTAGATTTCTTTTAGTAATTAGATAAGTAAGTAGGCAACTCCTTATCCTTTTAGTTTTGATTTCATTTATTTTATACATGTTAATAAATATTATATTTATTACATTACTTCTATGATATAGTGTTATCTATTTATTAACATTTTTAAGATATTTATATAGGAATATTTATTATGAATCTTTTGAAGTTTCTTTATGGAGAATCATCAAAATAAGAAGCTAATTAAAAGATATAAAAACATATAATTTACTCAAATGATGATGAATATTAAGGTGAGATTATGAATGATAAACGTCATGGCAAAGGAACCTATAAATTTGCGTCAGGAAATCGTTATGAAGGGTAATGGAAGAATCATCAAAAACATGGTAAAGGTAAGTTATATTACAAAAATGGGGATCTCTACATAGGAGATTGGATTGAAAATAAGAAGTGTGGATAAGGAATGCATTTTTATATAAATGGGGATAGATATGTTGGAGAATGGAAAGATGATGAAAGGGATGGTTAAGGAACTTTATATTAAGCTGATTAAAATATATACTATGGTATTAGAAGATAGATTATACAGGATATTTTAAAATGAATAAAAAGTGTGGAGAAGGCTATTACTTTAACACTCGCGAGAAGAAATATTACCTATAACATTATGAATATGACATCCTTTTAGATAGTGTATAGATTGAAGATGTTCCATCCTTTGTACTTGAAAAATTCCATATAAAACCTGAAAGAAACCATATTGAGAGTGAGAAGAGTGAAGATTGCATCATTAAAATAGAAGCTAGTCCTACAGTATAGAATGATAGTGATAAATAAAAAGATCTATAACCTAGTGGATAGAGTGGTTAAGGGGAATCTGATCCTTAATTAAAAGAAGAAGGTAAATCTTAATTAAATTCTCTTGGGAATTCCTAATAACATGGATTTTTGAGTTTATAAGTATTGGAAAAATTGGAAGAATTTGAGAGTTAAAAAAATAGTAAAATTATTGAAATATATTAAAAATATAGTGTAGGAATGGTAATTAGAAGAAGTTTGCAATTGGTTAGATTAATTATAATTAAGTGAATATAAAGATGAATTTATTAAGAACTAAATGACTGGTAAAACTCTTTATACTTTAACTGATAATGATTTAAAATAAGATTTGGGAATATCTGTCTTGGGACATCGAAAGAAGATTTTATAATCCATAGAAGAATACAAAAAATATTATGTGAAATTTATGGGAGGAAGGGTTCGGATGAAAAAGCCTTTGGAATCTTTAGAAGAAAGAAAAGGACTATACAATTCTATAGAACATTAGAGATTTAAAAGTCTATTTTCATATATGGAAAAGATTGAAGAGGAACAAAATGAACATCATGATAATAATAAAAGCGACTCATGTAGTGATTCTCCTAGTGCGAATAAGAGAAAGAAGAATAATAAAGATAATCCAAAATCACCTACAAGATCTATATCAAATGATTCAGATTAAGGAAATTTAAGTGATAATAATAAATCATTAAGATTGAAAAGACAAAAAAGTAAAAGAAGTAAAAAGCAATAGAGAAAATAAACTGTAGATATGTTGAAATCTGGAGAATCTGCAGACGATGAAGATGGTAAATAACATCTAACTTCACCTGTTTGTATTTGATATTTTTTATATATTTAGAATCTCCAAATAAAGCTAGTAACAATGTAAGTGATTAAAAGATTGAGATTCTAGTATTGAATGAGTGTTCAAATATTGGAGAGGAGAATAAAGAAAAAGATTTTTATGGAGTGAATGAATTATCTAGATAATCTACAAATAAATAACAAGAGATATCAGAATTCATATCATCCAAAAGTCCACCTTAAATTATTAATAATAATGAAGAAAACATTACTTAATTATAATCTATTAATTAATAGTTGTAAAGATAGAAATCAGAAATTAATGGTATTAAATTTTAGGATTAAGACTCATCAAGCTAAGAATCTGATGTATCTGGAAATGATACAAGTTCAGAATCATCAGATGAAGAGAAATATAAAAATCAAAAGAAATCTAGAAGATTAAAAGAAATTAATAAGAAAGAAAAAGAGAGGGATGATAGATAATAACATCATTTACCAAAAAAACTACTTGTTATGTTAAAAGAGTTTGGAATTAATGAAAGAGTATTAATAGTATTTCATGAATTAACTATTGGATAAATAATTGGTGAAGGTGGTTATGGTGTAGTTCATAAAGGTAAATGGCTTGGTTAAGATGTGGCTATTAAATCATATGGAAAAAGAAAATCTTAAGGAAATTTAAAATACAAATTATAAATGGCTGATTTCTTGAAAGAAGTAGAAGTTATTTCAAATCTACGTCATCCTAATATAGTCTTATATATGGGAGTGTGTATAAGAAAATAGAATTATTATTTGATCACTGAATATCTGGAAGAAGGGAGTCTTTTTGATCATCTTCATAAAAAGAAAACACATATAGATTAAAAAGCTTTAATGTAAATAGTGGAAGACATTGCATTAGGAATGAATTATTTACATGGTAGAAAAGTAATGCATTGTGATCTAAAATCATCTAATGTTCTTATAGATTAAAATTGGAATGTTAAGTTATGTGATTTTGGTTTATCTAGAATAAACAAAAAAATAGATCATAAAATAAACAAAGGAGCTAGAATAGGTACTCCTAATTGGATGGCTCCAGAAATCATGAGAGGAGAACCATATTAAGAAAAAGCTGATGTTTATAGTTTTGGAATGATTCTATGGGAAATTATTACTTAATAAATACCATATGAAGGTTTATCATAAACTTAAATAATTGGTTCAGTTGGATATGGATAGGATTAAGTACCTATTCCTTCAAATAGCAATCCTTCAATTTTACTTTAATTAGCCAAAAAATCTTTAAAGAAGAATCCTGATGATAGACCTACTTTTGCTGATATTGTAAATGAAATTCAAATGGGATAAAAAACAGATGCCAAACTAAAAAGTAATTAAAAATATTATTTAATTATAGAATAGGCTATAAGATAACTTATGGATTTTTTTGAATGATCAAAAGAATGAAAAACATTAATCATATTATTATTCAAATTTATTTGATAAGTATTTCCTTTAAATTTCTTTCCAAATACCCATCTCTCAAGAAAATTTAAAGTGGTATAAAGTACACAATCCTTTTTATTAATTAATACTGGTTAAACAAATATTTTGGGTATAATAAAATTAAAGCTAAAATTGTAATGCCACAAAATACCAAATAACTTATTGAGACATTCTAAAATATAGATAATATTTACATTCAATTATTTCAATGTTTCTTCTGTAATTTCTTTGAAACTACTCCTAAAACTATTTGAAAGTGCAAAAAAAGCCCTTGTAATTATTTAAGCTCCTTCTAATTCATACTTATGCATTTCTACTCTTTTTGTAAAATTGTTCATTTACTATTAAGTTTATATTTAATTGTAAAGATAACTTAAAGTAGGTACAATTCCTTTTGAGAGTATTCCTTCAAAAGACAATTAACAATATTAATCCATTAATGGTTTAAAATTCTAAAAAATATAGTATATTATTTATACTTCATCAACTTATGAACACATTTCATTAACTTAAACTAATTCTAATAAATCTATGAAATTTTATGTTAATAAATAATCATCATAATGAATTGTTTCAATTAAGGAATTAAATTCTTACAAAACATTTTAAGATCTGTTTAATAAAATATATAAATTTTCTTGATCTGATTTTGTAAGAAAAGGATAACTAGAAAAACGAAAAAACAATTCTCTATAAAGAAATCCATTACCTCCTCGAAATTTTAAATCCTAAATTAATTTAAAGAAATCTGTTGTAACATTGTATTTTGTTAGATATTATTAAGCTTATACAAATACTATTATTCCATAAATTATTATTAATAGTAAGAAAATTATATTGGCTATGTTATATTTATATTGTGGATATTATTAGGCAAATTTATGATAAATTAATTAATTCTATTTAGCATTTTCAGTTGAATTTTATATTTTAATTATCATAAAATATTCTTTTTCTAAATGGAATTCATCAAGCATAGTTGCTGAAATGATATTTAATAATGTCTTCTATCTTGATATTTCATTCAAAATAATCTCATCTGTATTATGCCTTAGTAATCCTATAATTAGATCATATGAAGCAAAATATTTCCTTTGATAATAAAATACTATCAATAACAAAAAAATAAACACAAAAACAAAGCATGTTAATAGAATTGACCACTTTATATATATTTAATTACATTTCTCTTCAGAATACACTTTTATTTCCCTTGTCAAACTTTCACAAGTATTCTACATTATTAAATAATTTGCTATTAAAAATACTTAAAATGGTTAACCAGCAATAGCTCTATTAAACATATAAGCAGATAATTATTATTGTTAATATGAAAGCATAATGAATAAGTTATCTCTAAATGTAACATCTTATGAATATATTACAGAAGAATTTTCCCCCATGAACCAAACAGGGATTGTTACATCATTTAAAAATTAAGCTAAATAGGGATTAGTTAATTAAGTGTAAAAGTTATCTTGTAATTCTTAATAACCTAAAGGTAGGTATTAAAGGAAAGGAGTGGTGAGGACTTAGAGTTCTTTAGCATTAATAAATCCTTCTCTATATTGTATTTAATAGGATGTTACAGTAATTCTCATTGAAAAAAAGAGATCATGAGGACCCATAATACTAGCATGCAATTATAACATTTCAATTTATTCAATTAAAATATTTAAATCTTTATTGAATTCATACATTATAAAAATTGGAATAATTAAAAAAGAAATTAAAAGTAAGAAAGTGTAGATTAAAAAATGAACTATATATTTTGGTTTTGAGTTTTACATAATTCTATGAATGATATCATATTTCTTCCATAAACTATCTTTTGAAATATCATTCAAAGTCTTTGTTTTTTATTATTTTACTTATTTTCTTGTAAATTAAGAAATTATTAATTCATATGATGAACAATCTTTAATTTGATCATCATGACAAAAATATTATTATTAATTGTCTTTATTAGAATGTAATAATTCTTTAAATTCATTAATATCATTTTTATCTTGATTATTATGATTTGTTATACATATTCTACCTGGACTTAATATTTCTTCTTAAATTTAATCATTTGTATAATTGGAAAATAACTTTACATTTCTTTACATTTATTTAGTAGAATTATTAACTTATTTTTAAAATTCTTAAAATATTTGATTTCTATTTTTTAATTCTAAATCATTGATTTCACTATCAAAATCACAATCATTAATGATATTTGATCTCTATCTATTAGTTGAATTTTCTAAATTGCTTTCAACATTTTATTATTTTTGAATATAGGATATATGCATTACATAATAAACAAAATTAGAAATTTATCTTTTTCTAATAGTAAGATCACAAATATATTTAATATTTTAGATTGTATTAGATCTAAAATAGCTATTTCGAATATTTTTCAGAGATTGGAAATCATATTATTTTTAAGATAATTTTTCAGGAGGTTTAGGAAAGATTAATTCAATTTGACTAAGAGATGTTTCTGTTAATTTAATAAGAGATTCAAGAATATCTAAGAAATCTGGCATTATACTTTCTATAGAAATCTTATTAATATCATAATTAACTTTAAACCATTAAATTTATTCAGAATTCCATCCAATTTAATTTAAAATACTCTTTGTAAATAGACATTAATGTTTAACTCCATCAACTAAAATAAACATCAAATCTTCTGTTGGAGGTTAAAAAAAGGCTGAAAATGTTAGATTTGATTTAACAAATAATTCAGTTACATCAACATTTAAATAGATAGCTTAAATAAATTGATCTTTAGTAACTATAAAATTAATATCAAATATTTTAAAGAATTTACATTATCCAGTTTCTAAAAATTAACCAACAAAATGATGATGATAATTAACTACTGCTAATGGTATAAGATCTTCAAATTAATAGTTTTCTCCTTTATTTCTAAATACACCAAAAAGATCGAATAATTAATTAGAATGAGTTAATATGTTAAAGTGTTACATATCATCTTATAATGTCATTATTAAATAATAAATATCTTTAGAATTTACATTAAAATTCTTAATTTTTAAAAATTTTAATTATCTTTCATCTAAGAATTTTTGACTTCTTGAAAATTACATGGCTTTCTCATAATCATTTTAAATAAAACAATAAAATACATTTAAAGCTTGATGTAATATATAACTTGGATGAATATTATACATTTCTATAATCTTAGATTCTCCATCATTAAATTATTTACATTTATCAATTAAATTTTAATAGCTTTAGTGATTATCCCAAAAATTTACTTTTTTATCATCTGATTTAATTTTCATCATATCTTCATAAAATTTTATTTTTTATTTAACTAAATTAATAATTATATTTATTGACTATTAAACTTAAACCTCATTTAATAAATATTAAGTAACAAAATCAGATGTAATAGATTATTATTAAACATAATCATCTGTTCCAAAATTTTTCTATATTGTTCTTCTTGCTTCTTCTAATGTTACTGATATAAAGATTGACTCAAGCATACTAAATTTAATTTAATTTAATAAGATATTTATTTAATATTACATATTTGCATCTATATTTTAAGGTTAAGACAAATTAGTTTGATTGTCTCCAGTCACATAATGGCTATTTCTATCAGAATATGAATTACTTTAAGGTAATGTACCTAAATGATTTTTTAATCCTTTCAAATTTGATTACTATGTTTATTAAGCATTTTTTAATTAATGTAAATACTATAATGATTACATTATCCATCCAAAGTCATATAATAGAAACACATAACTAAGAAATCTTCTTTTTGATTTTTTGCAACTTTATTAATCAGTAAAATTTAATTTTAAGGACTCCTTTAAAAGTATAATCAATCTTGATTATATGAATTCTTTAAAGATTTCTATAGTAATTCCTTATGCTGATCGAGTATCTAATATATATTAATGTCCACAGATTGAACATGATAGATTTTAACATTTTTTGTAATGATATTATTAAATGAGAGATCTTTGAATAGTACAAAATTCGAAATTTTATTCATTTAAAATGCTTGTAATATGATATATGAATCTTTTAGGTGATACAATTTGATCATTAAATAATGTTACTAGATTTTACTTTTAATCTATTTGATAATATTTCAATAAGATTTAAAATAAAATAGGAGTTAAAACAAGAGTCTAAAATATAACTCTTGATCCATATTTATCTTATAATTCTATTATTTCTATTAAAAAATTAACTATTATTGAAAATGATATTCCACATATTAAGACTTTAATTAATTTTCCATTTACAAAAACATAATTTGTAAATTAATCATAAAGATCAAGACAACATTTTAATAAAGATAATCCAATTAATAGATGTAAAGTTGAAGGTTAATCCTTTTGAAAGATATAAAGAAATTAAACAATAAATTCTATGATCAAAGATACATATCTTAATGTACTGGTATTCTTTCTCTCCAATCCCTATATTTTCATAGTAATTGGTTTTTCTATTACCTTTATGTGTAAAATATTATCTAAAACTACTAATATTAAAGTTAATAAAACTAAAAATATTAGAAACAAGTTTAAAAATTATTGATTAATAACTATCTAATCAAAAAGATTTTTAATACTGCATACACAAATTAATACACACCATTAATAGAGTATTAAAGATATAATTTATTAGTAGAGGCTTAAAATAAGAATAGGAATCTTAATATAAAAATTATTTTGTAAATGAGCTAATAGATTGTCTTAGTTTAGAATATAATAATACAATATAACTATGATTATGAGCTTTGCTTTTTAAAACAACATTATCACAAGCACAATTATAAACAGTAGGGATTATTATTCATTTTCTTTCTCTATTAACCATATATCAGGTCTTATAAAACTCTTTACAATTTGAAAATGTATTGATTCTTTCTTTGTATTTTCACTTAATCTCAAATCTAATGTCAAAATTAGAAGTTAAATGTAAGGGATCACTATTATTATGGCTGATGCTAATCTTGTTAACTAATGTTATTTCTTTAATATGATCATCATTGTAATATATTATTCAATAAATGTTAATCCTTTCTTTTCAGAAGCCAAAAACATGTAAATTTATTGAATTAAAAAGTTCTTTAATTAAATAAATATTTTATAAAGATTCTTAAGGCACACAAATTAGACTCAAAAAGGATTATCATTGAATATATGTATACTTATAAATTATATGAAATAATATCTCGAATTTTCAAACATTTTTTATGAATTTTACAAATTAATTTTATAAAAAATAGATAATATAGTGATTTTGAATTTAAATGCTTAAATAACAACATTTACAAATCTCCTTGTTTCTGAAATTTCTAATATAAATTATTGTAGTAATATAAAATTTTATAAAATCTTTTACTTATTATTTAATCTAAAAATATTCATAAACAATTTAGATAGAGATGCGTTTTTTTAGTAAATATTGAAGTACTATTAAATTATATTTGATTTATTTGTTTACTATAATAAATGTCATATGTTTATATATTATATAATCATAAAAATATGAAATTCTTAAATATATATTGTAGTATTTAGAGTTGCTAATAAGAAAATAAGAAATTAAACTATTATAGTATATCAAGTCATGTTTAATTTAGAAAGTGTAGATGGAATAAGAATAATAAATATTTTGATTTAATTTATTTATAAAATTTTTGATATTTTTCTAATACAAAATGAGATCATATTTGAATAGATCATTTTATATTAAGAAAGATGTATCAAAAGAAGACACAGAAAGAATTAGTAGTAGATAAAAATCAATGCATGCTAGAGTAACTGCAATAAAGATGCCTCCTTTAACTAATAAAACTATTACACTTTCTGATTAAAAATAGGAACCAAAATTTACAATTTCAAGATTTTCTAAAGCAAAATACTTGCGAAATGATCTTTTAGATACAACTTTCTAATAAAGTAATGAATAAGGAAAAGTGGAGGAAAAGATGAATTAATTATTGACTATAGAGTAATACTTTTTATCCTAAGGTTTTGATTTTTCACTTTAAATTCATAAAAATGTGTATTTGCCAATTGAAAAATTTGAAGATGATACATTATAAAAATATTCTAATGATTAAGTTATTGAAATGCTTAAAACATAGAAAATTTAAATTTTTGTAATGGAATAGAATAGTTTAGGTGATTGGTTTTGGTATAGAGCTGAATTAATTGGATATTCAAAATTGTTTCATTATCAAAGAAAGAATAGAGAAGGTAGATGTGCTAGAATTCATTTTATTATGGATTTTGAAGATAAGTAATTGTATATTAAGAAGTTAAAATAAGCATTTTATCTAAGAGATTAGATGGATAGATATTTAAAATTTAATTGTTATGTTGAGAATATGCCAACGAATGATTTAATTTAATTAAAAAGTGAATAGAAAAAGAGAATTAAGAAAAGATTAGGATTTGAGTTTCCTTCATAATTAATAAAAAAAGAATTTATTGATGTTAACATATTAAATTTGAAAACATAAAATGAAATCATTTTCATACATTTTTTAAAAAATAGTGAAACTAATTAAAAATTGAAAGATCTATTAGAAATATTAAATAATTAATACATTAAATCCTAAGTTTCTATAAGAAACATAATATAAAATTAATTAATATATTCTGAAGGGATATTGATTTAATAGATAAAAACTTCATTTCAAATATTAAGATAATCTTATTTTTTGGCATCTATTTCTAATATCAAACCTATTTAAAAATGTTTATAATATATAAGTAACTAAATTGCAGATTTGTTATAATTAGAATTGTTTGTATATTAATAATAACCATTTGAAAAATTTAAATTTTCTTAAGAAATGCATATGAAAACTGTCTTGTCAGGTATTAAAATAAAATGGATTTAAGAGATTATTGAATTCTGTAGAATAAATTTATAAATCTAAAATAAAAAAAGCATTATATTAACATAAATTTAATTGGATAGATTTTTTCAATTGATTAGAATGAGATTACAAGATGCATTGCATAATTTTTTGAAGATTAATTATGAAAAATTCATTAATTACTTAAATAAACATATTCCTGAAGATGTATAAATTTAATCCTATTCTTAAGTTCATAATATTTATACTAACTAATATGCAATTATAAAGCCATTATATACCATATAAATTTAATTTAAAGTAAATGAAATATGTTATTCTATCAATCCTCTTCAATTCAAAGATATAATAATTGGATTTTTTGAGTAAATCTATGAATCAATTGGAGATATACCTGATCCAGAAACTAGATTAATTGAATATTTTCAGAAAGAGTTTTTATATGAGATGAATGGAAATTTAAAAGCACCTGAAAAGGAATAATATGTAAATTTTATCATTATATTCTCATTAGTATTTTGATGCAATAGATAATTTATCTAATAAAGTAAGAAAATCCCTATTTGATTATTTGAAATAATTTGAAAGTTTATAAAAGTTATAGTACTAAAAGTCATTTGAAATAATTTTAGCTGAAACTCTCATTCTTGATAATAGAGAAGATATGAAATTAATTGACTAGATTCCAGAATTTATAGAAGTAGGAGCATTTTTAATTGTAATATCAGAAATGAAGAGTTATTTTTATTAATTATTAAGGAAAAGAGAATAATATTATATTGAATAATTGTCAATTTATCATAAAGAAGATTGTATGAGATTACTAAATGAATTTGCTAATTTAGAATTGAAAATAATAGAGAAACCATAAAATATAGAATAATTAGTAGAAAAAAGAGAATTTTTAGAAGATGCATTTCCTTAAAAATTAAGTTTATTATAGTAGGAAGTTTAAAAAAATAAATTTTATTTTGATTTGTTAAATTCTGTAATAGAATGTTAAAATATAGTTTATATTAATTTTTATCCTATTAGAAGAGAGGATACACATAAATATTATCGTCTTTTAATTTAAGAATAATAATTATTGAAATTAGCATAAAGTTAAAAATAATTATTAGAAAATTAAAAAGAGGAGATATTTTAGATTTAAGCTCATGAATAATCAAAATTCAAAAAGAAAATTAAATAATTAGAATAATAGGTATATAAATTTTAAGAATACTGTTAATTGGAATAAAGTAAAATGGCAGAAGATGAAATGATAATTATTAATAATTAATTTTAATAATATTCAGAAGAAGCTTAAAGATTTAATAAGAGAGAATAATTGTTTGGTTTAGAATAAACAAATTATGAAATACTTTTATAATTATAATGTGAATATAAACCATTTGAAGTAGTTTGGAGAGTTAATTCAATTTGGTAATATTAAAATATAAAATGGTTAAATGATTCATTGAATATAGTAGATTATTAAGGGTGTGAATAATTTTTTAATTAAGATTATAAATAATTTATATAAGTAGTAGATAAAATATAATTTTAAGAAATATTTACATTGTGGAAAAATTTAAAAAAAGAAATAGATTAATTTTAAATGTATGTACCAATATTATTATCTTTAACAAAGAATGGATTAAGAGAAAGACATTTTAATTATTTGGGATAATTATTAAATATTCAAGATGATTAATTAAAAAATTATATATCTTTATAAAAATTGATAGATTTAAAAATAATTGATTATTAAGAAGAATGTATAGAATTAGGATTAAAGGCTTAAGAGGAATTTGGTATAGAACAAGTATTAAAATAAATAACAGATGTTTGGAATGAATATAGATTTAATTCAATTATAGTAAAGGGAGTTTAAATATTTAAGAAAATAGATGTAATTTAAGCATTAGTAGATGATCATTTAATTTCATTAGAATTAATGATGAAATAGAAAAATAATACTTATTTCATTTAAGAAATTAATACTTTATATGAAGATTTGAGACGTATTTCATCTTATTTGGAAGAATGGAATAAGACTCAGACATAAATAGTGTATATGTAACCAATATTTGATTCAGGAGATATTTTAAAATAATTACCTGTAGAATATAAAAAGTATAGACAAATAGATAAGTTTTATAAGGAGATAATAGGATTTTCAGATAAGGTGATAGAATTTGGATAACAAGATATATAAAAGGTTAAATAAATAAATAATTTATTGGATCAAATACATAAAGAATTAGGTAATTATTTGGAAAGAAAGAAAGAGAAATTTAGTAGATTTTATTTCATATCAAATGAAGAGATATTAGAAATTTTATCAAATGGATAGGATTTAGTATTTTTATAAAAATATCTTTATAAATTATTTGAGAATATTGTTAATCTAAAAATGAATAAATATAATTAAATTTATGCTCTTTAAACAAAGGATTGTGAATTAAAATTATAAGATAAGGTAGATACAAATAATAAATGTATAGAAGATTGGTTATTGGAAGTAGAATAATAAATGAAATAAAATGTAAAATATAATATTTTGAACAGAAATAATGAATGTGGTAATTAAATCATGATGATTAATTTTGAATTAGATCATACATATAGAGTTGAAGAAGATATGAAATAAGGAAGAGATCTTAGAATATATTTAATGGAATTGAAGGATAAATTACATAATAAAAATCTAGATGTTGCTAATATAATATTATTGGCTCATCATGTTGAAGTATTAAAATAATTAATTGATTATAATTAATAATTGATTCCATTCTATTGGAGTTTATAATTAAGATATTATATTAAGAGTACTAATTGTTAAATTAATTCATTGGAAGCTTCAATACAATATGGATATGAATATCAAGGGAATATAGAAAGAATTATAATAACACCATTAACAGAGAGGAGTTTAGTAATATTTTTGAATGCATTACATTATAAAAGAGGAGGAGCAGCTGTTGGATAAACTGGTACTGGAAAAACAGAAACTATAAAAGATTTATGTAAAGCAGTAGGATATAGATGTATTCTATTTAATTGTTCAGAATTAGTTGATTATATTCTCATTTCATAATTTATTAAAGGAATTTACACTAGTTAATGTTGGAGTTGTTTCGATGAATTTAATAGAATAACAGCTGAAGTATTATCAGTTGCTGCATCTAAATTAATGTAATATTAACCAGATGGAATATTTGTAACAATGAATCCTAATTATAAAGGTAGACATGAATTTCCAGATAATTTGAAATCATATTTTAGAATGGCATCTATGATATCACCAAATGTTTAAATTATTTTATCAACCATTTTATCAATTTTTGGATTCAATGAACCTGCAAAACTCACTTCTTAATTAATGTAATTGATATCAATATCAAAAGATTTATTATCAAATTAACATCATTATGATTATAGTTTAAGAGCTTTAAAGAGTGTAGTTATGTTAGCAGGTTAATTATTTAAATAATCTCATGATCAAGATGTTAATTAATAAAATTATATTCTTAAAGCTTTAAAATATGTATTTGAACCTAAATTAATTTAAAATGATTTAAACTTATTTCATTAATTATTAATACAATTTTATCCTGCTTAAGAAATCAAATCTGTAGAAAGAGATGATTTTAGTAATTTTATAGTTACTAGTATATTACAATAAAAAGTATCAGAACTTAAACAAATTCTCAAACTTAGACATGGAATCATGATTGTAGGTCCTGCAGGTTCAGGTAAAAGTGCTTGTTTAGAAGTAACACTTAAATAAACAAATATGACTAATATACGATTGTTTCCAAAAGCAATGAAGGTTTCTGAATTGTTTGGATGTTTAAATATAAGTACTTTAGAATGGGAAGAAGGAGTATTACCTAGTCTCTTAAAATAAGAATAACAATAGGATATTTATATTTTTGATGGAGCTGTAGAGACTGAATGGATTGAAACTATGAACTCTGCTTTAGATAATAGTAAAAGATTATGTTTAACTAATGGATGTATAATCAATCTAAATTGTTCTATGATTTTTGAAGTTGACAGTCTTAAAGGGGCAACTCCATCAACTATATCAAGATGTGGTATTTTATATATTTCTGATGATCCTTTATTGGGACTTAAGTAATTTATATCAAATAAATGTGATAAATAAGCATCCAAATATAATGAAATTATTGAAAAATTGAGAAGTAAAATTATTCAATTAAAAATACCTTTGAGTTATTTCTCTAATCAATTAATTACTATTATGAAGGAAATATAAAATGAATATCATAATTTTAATTTGTAATTATTTATATATTGTTTGGCATGGACTATATTACCATAAGTAATAGAAAAGAATGAAAGATCAAATATCAATCAATACTTAATTAATCTAGGTAATATAATTTGTGATAATTTACTAATTTATAATGAATATAAAGAAGATATGAATAAATTTTAACTTATTCATGTACCTACAATTTTGAAATTCACTAATTTTGAAGATATTTATGTTCCAAAAATAGAAGATATGGCTTATTTAAAAATTTCATAATCTCTTTTAAATCGATCAAATATAAGATTTGAAGGTATAAGTGGTGCTGGAAAAACAAAACTAATTAATGAAATCCTACATAATTTTTAATATATAAGAATCAATTGTTCATCATCTACTAATTCATCAAATACATAAATGACATTAGAATCAAATTTAGAGAGAAGAAGAAAAGGTGTATTTGGTCCATAAATGGGTTAGAAATGTATTATAGTTTTAGATGATTTTCATATGCCATAAGATGTAGAATTAGTTAGATAATTCTTACATTAAAAAGGATGGTATTCTAAAAGAGACACTCATTCTATTCTATAAAAAGTTGAAGACACAACTATATTAGCAGCAATGACTCAATAACATTAACATAGTGATAGAATGTTAAGATTATGGACAACATTTAAATTTTGTTAAGAAGAAACAATCTATTAAACTATATTTAGTTAGATGACTTAAGCATTTCAAATGTAACATATTGTTTAAAAGACCTTATAAGCATATAAATAAATAAAGGAATAAATAAAAGCTACACCTTTTAAAGTTCATTATCAATTTACTATGAGAGATGTTTGGAGAGTACTTTAGAGTATGTGTACTAAGAAAACATAGAATGAATATTAATGGAATTTTGAGATGGCTAGAGTTTTTGTAGATAGATTAATAACAAAATAAGATAAGATATTAGCATAATCAATAATTGGAGTAGATACTGTATAATTTTGTGAATTTTCTAGTGGATATAATGATCATTCATATAAAGCAGTAAATGATTTAGATACTTTATTATAATTAATGAAAGAACAATTTTAGAAATAAGGGATTACAATATATGAAGATGCTTTGAAATCATTAATTGCAATATCTAGAGTATTAGGATTATAATCAGGACATTTAGTAATATTAGGTTAAGTAGGTACAGGAGGAATATAATTATCTAAATTAGCAGTCTTAATATAAGAGAATGAATCTCCTTAGATTGATAGATGGAAAGATGACTTGAGAAATATAATAAAGAAATGTATAATGGAGAATAAAAAGATGACAATAATTATAGATGATTAAAGAAATGCACATAATTAACCATAAATATATTAAGATATAAGTACTCTATTGAATTCAGGTGATCTTGATATATTTAATAGATAGGAATTAGATGATCTTCATTCAATATTTTAAGAATAAGCACTTTAAGAATAAAAGGATTCTAAAATTAATTTAAAAATTCTATTACATAAATTATATGTAAATAGATTAGTTAAAAATTTACATTGTATAGTATGTATAACATCTACAATTAAATTTCGACATTATCCAAATTTAATTAATTGTTCTACAATACTTGCATTATAATAATTACCAGATTAAGCATTACTTAGTATTGCTTAAATGTAATTAAAACATTTAGATATTAATTAAAAATAAATGAGTGAATTATTCAAATTATTTCATTAATCTGCTTAACTTATTGATAATCATTAAAAAATATAAACTGTTACTTCAATTCATTTTTAAGATCTCATTTTTACATTCAATAAACTATATTAATAAAAAACTAATGAATTATAATCAAGAATTACTCGTATTAAAAATGGACTTTCTAAAATTTAAATTGCTAATGAAACTATATCTGAATTAAAAAAAGAATTACTTGAAATTACACCAGAAATTGAAAAATCATAATAAGAAAGTTCAAGAATGATGGAAAAATTAAAATAAGAAAAAGATTAAGCTTTTTATTAAGAATCATTATTAAGTGAAGATGAAACATAAGCTAATGTTTAATAAATTTAAGCAACTAAATTAGCTAATGAAGCTACCTAAGCAGTAAAAGAAGTTAATCTCTTATTAGATTAAACTCTCTAAGATGTATCTAAATTGAAAAAAGAACATTTAATAGAAATCAAATCATTAGGAAAACCACCTAAACCAGTAGTCATTATTTTAACAGGAGTAGTCATCTTAAATCTAGATAATTTAAGATAATATATTACTTAACCTCTTACTGCTTTAACAAATTAAGAATACTTTGAAATTGCTAAGAAATATTTATTAAATGATCCTAAAGAATTATTAGAATTAATAAGAAATTATGACAAAAACAATATCAATCCTTATAATATTAATAGACTTGAGAAGATAGTATTATCAGAACCAGATTTTACATTTGAAAGAGCAAAATAATGTTCTGCAGCTGTTAAATATTTGTATTCATGGGTCAAAGCTATGTATGAATATAATAAAGTGTACATTGAAACTAAACCATTAAGAGAAAGATTAATTGAAGCATAAAAATAATTAAAAGATAAAACTGATATTTTAAATGAAAAGAAATCATAATTAACTATAGTATTTTAAAAAGTTAAAGTCTTATAAGAAAAATATGATTAACAAACATAAAAGTGTGAATTTCTTAATAAATAATTAGAGGAATCATCAAATAAATTATAACGTGCAATTGGATTAACTTCAGGATTGGAATAAGAATAATAAAGATGGTCTCATTAAATTAATGTATTATAGAATTCATTAAAAAGTGTATTGGGAGATTGTGCAATAGCAGCTGCTTATTTGAATTATTGTGCTCCTCTTTCAGAACAATTAAAACATTAATTATTATAATAATGGTCTAAATAAGTTAAAGCTAAAATTGGATATGAAAATCATCCTTTATAGTTTTTAAATCCATCCTAAATTTAAGATTTAAATTAAATAAATTCTATATTTTTATAACATACTATTAAACCTATTTTATGTATTGATCCATAATGTTAGGCTAATGAATATATAAGAAATAATAATTCAGTAATGGATGTTAATGATTAACATTAATTTGAAGTTGCACTATCATTAAAATAAAGTATTCTTATTGAAAATTTAAATAATATACCTGATTGGTTAACTGAATATATTAATAACAATCCTCATCCAAAAATTAAAATTTATGTTACCACAATGTAATATAATTTTTAAATGACTTCATTGAATTATTCATAATTTTATGTTATCAATTTCTAGATTACTAAATATAATGCTGAAGAATTGATCTTAAATTAAATTGTTAATACTTAAAATCCAGAATTATATAAACAATAAGTAGAATTGAAATAGATGGAATTTAAGAATGAATAGAAATTAAAATAAATTGAAGATACTATACTTTCTATATTAAATGTTGAAAATATCAAAGATTTACTAAATTAAGAAACATTAATAAATTAATTATCTAATTCAAAGAAAACATTTAATGAAATACAATTGGCTTAATCAGAATTTTAATAAATATAAAAAGATTTAATAAATACTAAACATTAATATAAATAATTAGCTTCTAAAATAACAGACTTATATTTCATTTCTTAAGATATGTAATGTTTAGATCCTATGTATTAATTTTCATTAGAATGGTTTATTACTTAACTTCTCTATACTATTAAAAACACTAATAATCTAAAACTTATTTTTTCTAATTTTCGTTTAAGATATTATTCTTGTTTAAGTAGAGTTCTAACTGAAAGACATAGATTAGTTTTAGCATTTCTACTTGCCAAATAATGTTTAGTCTCTGTTGATCATGAAGATTGGTAAGCCTTTATTGGATATTCTAAATTAAAGACTGATGATTTTTAAGCTAAAATAAATCCATTTACATGGATAGATAATGCTAATTATCAAAGAATTTGTTCTGAATTAAATCATTTTTAATTGGTAACAGCAAAAATACTTATTAATAATTTTGAATAAATTAAATAATTTTATTTAAGTAAGAAATACTAAGAAACAGAAATACCTCATTTAGATAGATTAGATGAAATGTAAAGAATATTTATAGTCAAAGCAATTCGACCAGATTACATTTAAATTATGATCAAATAATTTATATATAGAATGTTAGATTTTGATATTGATAAAGTCTAATCAATTCCACTTGATATTACATTTAATGAAAGTTAACATAATAAAATATTGTTATATGTACTTTAAAATAATTAAGATCCTATTGAATAAATCAAAGATTTTGCAGTAAGTAAAAATTTTAATAAAAAATTATGGACTTTATCTTTAGGTTAAGGTTAAGGAAATAAAGCTGAGAGACTCATAAGAGAAGCTGCAGAACAAGGACTTTGGATTGTAATTTAAAATTGTCATTTACATCAATAATGGTTGAATGAATTAGATAAATTAATTATGATTGAATCACATACAGATTATAGATTGTGGTTAACATCTAAATCAATCATTTAATTTCCAGGAAGAATTTTACAAAAAAGTGTTAAATTAACTTATAATACGAATGATGAGAAATAAATAGAAATGACAGATATTGCTAAATTTCATTTTGGATTATTGAATTTCTGTAAATTAGGATTGTTAGGTTTTAATAAAAAATATTAATTTACTTAATATGATTTAAATATAACTTAAGAATAAAGCAATAAGATTGAAGTAAGTGACTAATTAAAACCAATAGCTTTGACTTATATAACATCTTAATTACATTATGGAGGTCATATTGTAGATGAATAAGATTAAATCATTCTCAATAAACTATGTTGTTATTATTTAATAGATAAAGTGAGTCCAGTCAATAGCAATCTAATTTAAATATATGTTGGAGAATAAATGTGTCAAGAATTTGTAAATGATCTATTGTACAAAGAATATGGATAAATAGATCAAATAAATGATGAAATAAATAAAACTATTTTATATTTAAGTTCAAATTTACCAAAATAGATTATCTTTGATAATTCCAGGAATCATAAATTGGATCCTTTTTTAGTTTAGGAGATTTTATTAATAAATTAGTTAATTGAATTAATAGAAGAATCTATATGTTTAATTTAAAGAATATTAGCAGGAGATTCTTCTCCTAATACAATGATAGCAGAAGATATTAAGTATTAAAGAGTGCCATAAGAATGGATGGATATTGGATTCAGAAGTGATAAAAAATTAGGATAATGGTTTTAAGAATTTTTAAAGAGAGTGAATTTCATAAATAATTGGAATGATTAAGGGATACCAAATGCAATATGGTTAGGAGGATTGATGAAACCTAATAGTTTTTTGATGTATGCAAAATATAGTGAGGAATGTTTAAATAAAAAAACAATATATACTATTTTAGATAGTATTCAAATAGAACATATAACAAATTGTCCTACAAATGGTTATTATTTATATGGATTAACTTTATAAGGAGCAAAATGGAATTAGAAACAACATATATTAGTAGAATCTAATTCAATGTTAAATGAATTCCCAATCTGTTATTTGAATTACAAAGAGGATGATGAATATTAATTATTCTATTCATGTCCATTATATAGATTAATAGATAGAAAAGAGTTGATAGCATTCATTCCAATGCCTTGTGATACCACTAGAGAATGGATATTGAGTGGAGTTGCAGCTTTTATTAATATTAATATATGAATAAAACTTAAGTATTAAAATCTCTTGTGTTAAGACAACCAAAAGAAAATTTAAAAAGATTGCATCCAGTGGCATAATAAAAGAGAGAATAATACTCTTAAACTCCAGAACCACTATAATATAAAACAAGAGAAGAGTCTCCATTTAGAATATTGAGATCTTAAAATGGTAATCTTCCAGTATACAAAAAATATTTTGTGAGAAGTGAAGTACCAAGAACAGTAATAAGACACATTGAAGGAGATGTGAATGAATTTATAAAAGAATTAAGAAAGGTATGTTCAAATGCAGATGTAATTGAAAAAGTATAAAATTGATGCAAATAAATTAGGTTGGAAGAGTAGAAGTAAATGGTAGTCATACAATAAGTGTAAGAAAATGGTTGACATAATTAGGATTCTGAGGATAATATGTAAGACAAATATTATAATAAATTTATGTGTGTTTTTTACTTTGTTTTTATATAATTCTCAATTGCAATCTAAACATTCTTATTCCAACATTAATTATTTAATATTAATGGATCGATTTATTCTTATAATTTATTCTTTTTCTCCTTGAATCATATTTATCCATTCTGGATACTTCAAAATTAATTCATTAATGATTTTCTATAATCCATTATTGAAATTTAAATCAAATTTTTATTTGATCAAGTACTTTTCTACATTGATCAAATACATATTAGATACATCTCTAATATGAAAATAGTGCTATAATTGAATAGCAATAGATCTTAATTGATTATTTTTTTAGTAATCTTATTAATCTCTACATATATTTTAAGTCATTTGTGACTCTTATTCTTATAGTTTTATATCTTACTACTAAGTATTCTCAATATTTGGTAAAGGAAATAATTCTATACATTCTCCTTATGTTTATATATAATTAAGCAATTTCTATTGAAATATAATATTCTTATTATCATTTTGAAGAAATTGCTAATTATTAATTCTTACTTCTAAACTAAGTTTATTATTCATATGATGTTTCCAAGCCAAAGAAAAAGAATCATTCCAAATAGATAGGAATTGCTATAAATATTAAACTTTAAATTCTATTTAATAATCCTATTTAAATTAAATAACTATTTCTTAAAATGCTAAAGTTTAATTGATTAATATTTTATTTAAATTTAAGAACATCTTACAAAATAATTAGTAATAAGGTATGGCCAACAATTACTAAATGGTTTTAATACTTTATATTCTCTCAAATCTTTGTCTTAAAGGTTCTTTAAATAAAATTATTGATATATCTATTGTTGATTCTCTCTTCTATTCTAACTTTACCATCTTTTTATAATTTTCAAATTATTCTATGCTATTTATCGTTAATGAGTCTTCATATAAACCTTTAATTATTAATTATATAAAAATGTACTCTTATTTTTGGTCATACTTTTTTAAACCAACTATTACACATTGCCCTTTACTTTTGCTTCTTTTTTATCCCTTTTAGTGATATGTTAAGAATTATCTTTGTTTTTATGTTGACTAACTCCATTTCTTGAATAACTCATTAGATTATTTTATTATCTTATTTTAATATCTCTTCTACAAGACTCATCATATATCGATTAATATAATGTGCATTTTAAAAAATCAAAATCTAGGTTTGAAAATAGTATAATTTTTCATTTAACCATAATACATTTCCTCCCTTTCTTCTATATTCATATATTTGCAATCATCTCCTACAAGTCTCTCTTAAACAGATTTATAGAAGTTAATCACATGTGGTTTTTAATTCTCCTTCCTCATAAACTAAATAATCATACACCTACAAAATTACATCTAATATCTAATTAATTGGCACCCATCTATAATCCATCAACTCTTATTCACATATCTTTATCTATTATTCATCTAAACATTTCAATTTAAATGCAAAGTATAAATCAGTCTTTCCAAATCTAGCATCATGCATCTCTCTAAAATATAATACATCCTCCACTTTACACTATTATTATATATATATATATTAATTATTACATCTAAATTTGTTTCCTCCTTCACTTCTCTTAAAACTGCTTATGTTATTGATTCCTTTTTATCTACTAATCCTCCTGGAGTTCCCCAAGCTCCTTTTCTTTACCCATTCTTTTCTTATACAAGTAATACACAATTATCCTTAACAACTATCCCACCAACACCAACATAATGAGTTGCTTAACTTGGTAATCTGCTTTCACAATCAGGAAGCCATTTTGAAAATTACAATATATTTTCACTAACTCTATGCATCTTAAATCCTTATTCAATTAAGGTCTACATATAGATTATTTTATACAGGAGCTAAACGCAATTAATCCTTTTATAGGTCAATCCAAATTGCTGTATTATTATTAGATTTACTCGTTTCTATTAAATCGATTAGATGTTATTTAAATAATATTGGATTGTTTATGTATTATTATAGATTGCTCTTTCTGATATGATTTGCTTATTTACATATGACATCCTTTGTATGAATCAATTATCACGTTATCAAAATTACTGATTTTACTAAATGAATGGGCAAGCAACATAGCACTCATAATTTTTTTCATTTTTTTTTAATATTTATTTATTATTACAATAGTACTTATAAACCTAAAAATAAATAGATAAGTAAATGATTTATTCTTAATAATTGTAAATCTTTTTCATTTCTATACTTAATTTTTGTTTAAATTATTCATTTTTAAATCTAGAATTACATTAAAATTCATCAATCATATTGAGTCTTACAATTAATCAAAGCAATTCCTATATAAATTTATTTGCATTATAATAATGGTTATATAAATCTAAAGAACAAGTATTATTGCGTAATAATAAATAAAATAAGATCTTTTATAAATAAGAAAATTAATGGAAGAATAACGCAAGAGATTGAACTCTTCAATGACTTATGAAGAATATTTAAACACCTTTGAAAAAGCACCAAAAAAACCTTGTTTAAAGCCAAAATAAGAACCAGATGTTGGAATGGATGATTTAGATTTGCTTAGTGATACTTAAACAAATATAGTAAGTAAAAGCTATATAATCTCATAGCCTTAAGTGAAAAACAAAATATACTGCGATCCAAACACTGTAATTTAAGAAGTTGAAGAAGATGGTAAAACACCTATAGTTTGGGTAGATTAATAATTAACACCCAGTCCAATGAAGACAGTAAGGTAAAGAACATAAAGCGAGAATATTTAATTTACTTTTATAAGTTTTGTTGAAAGAGAAATTGAGAGAAAGGGATCACGAAAGTTTGAATGAATAAATTTTGTGCTTAAATATTTTTATTATTTATGAATAGTCCTTTAAAGGACAGACAAAATAAATTGATTTGCATTAAAACTCTTATCACTCCTATATATGTAAAATTCAAATGATGTAAAAATCAAACAATTTAAGTTGAATAAGAATGAAATACTTTTTAAATGATAAACTTAATATTTACTGAAATAAGAGTAAATTAAGAACTTAAAATTTGTTACATAATTATTTTCATTTAAACTTCATCCATTTAAAAGGTATTATTATGATCTATGTTATCAAACTAAATCAATAATTTTGTCTATTTTTACATTCAAATAATAAATGCTAATCAATTTTAAAACACCTAATTATATTAATGTAAATTTAATCAGACTATTATATAAGAGTTTTAGAATAGTTTAATTGAGTTTTCAAAATTTAAAATTATAATAACATTACTAATTATGAAAGTATCTAAGATAAATTAGCTTAAATTATATGCTAACCTTCTATTTTCAACAGTAAAAAGATATTTATTTACACAATGAATAATCTATTCATAAAATAAGTTAACTTTTAATTGATGCTTGTTGTCTGCAAATAGGACATGTCTTTATTTAATTAGATGATTAATCTAACCATTTAATTATACATTCTTTATGAAATTTATGTTTTCCTTAACACAAGTAATAAGCGATGAGATCTTTGTATTTGAAGTAATCATGACATATTGGACATAGCTCTTTATTAATTTCAATATGTTCATTCAATTATTAAATTTCAATGATTTTTTTCAATTACTCTTCTAATATGGATTTCTCTAATTTCTTATCTAAATATATTTTGATTGATTATTTAACTACTTGAATATAAAACAAATAATTAATTGTAATTCTAAAAGTACATATTATCAATATTACATTATATAATTGATATCTTCATCTTAACTAGTAATGGAATTCCATAGAAATTAAAAATATGCTAAGAAATATAAAATTTCTAGCAAACATTATATTTCATTCATATAAAAATTCAAATCGAAATTTAAAAATTGTTCCAATTAAATTATAAAATCTCTTTTGTTCTTTTAATTTAAAGTGATTAATTAAGGTATAATTAATACATAAAGTATTGATGTACTTAAACTTAGTATAAAAATTAAAAATAAATATGAGCATCTAAACCATGCCAAACTGAATGGCAATTTTCCATTTATCAGATTATCGAGATAATATTAACAAAAGACTGTTCCTTAAATTAAATTCAAAGTATGATTCTGTATCAAGTACCATCTAAACTGATTTGGTGCTAATTAAAGCTTATCATAATTTAACATAATAAATTATTAAATTTAATATATTAAAGCTATGTATCAAATAAAAATTAATAGAAAATATTATCAAAAAGATAAATTCTAATAGTTGTTATAAGTTTTAAACAATATTTAATTCAATTTTATATCTATAATTGTTATAATTTAAGCTGACTGAAGTTTTATTTGATCTTTATTAAATGGTATTTATTGCTTAATCCTAATTTTTAGAATTTCAGATTTTTTGTTAAGGAAAGTGAAATCTATTCAACAGATTTGTCTTTAGAAGCATTATTAATAATATCTTTATTTTCAAAGATATTACTAAATATTCTTTTCTTTTCTTGATCATTATGAGGAAATTTCATAGATTTACCACATAAAACTAATTAACTTTAAATAATCTCATGTTCATTTCGAATTTAACTTTCTCGAAGTATGAATTTTTTATTCTCACAATTAATTTTTTATTCTCTTGTTTTTGATGAAGTTAATACAATATTTTTTAAATGATTTAAGATTTCACCTTAAGATTCTATACCTACTGAATTCCCTATATAAGGTTCTTTGTCAGTCTAAAATCCATCTTAAAATGTTCTTGAATTTCTGCCTTCATTTTCTTATTTGCTCAATCTCATTTTGTGAAATATATTTCTTTTATTTTATTTTTATTATTGTCTTATTGGTAAACGATGTACTGAACATATTATTTATTTCTCAAGAGTAGATGATATTTATTAATAATTTTTAAAGTAGAATTTTGTTATTCTTTTATTAAGAGCATAATTCTAATCATTTAATATTTTCCATTATTTTTCATACCTAAATAAAGTTATTTCTTGTGTGCTTTCTATTGGAATAAATACATTTTTTGTCTTTGTTAAACAACAAACATAGCTTTTAAAACCAGATGTTAAATATTCTTTTGTAGATTCATCTAAATTCATTATATCATAAGGGTCATTTTTTTAGGAAGGTTTATTGAGCAAATAATAAGTTAAATGTATATGATTTAAGTAATCCAAACTCTAAATAGGATCTTAACAAAACTTCTCATTTCTATTTGTTATTAAATCAGTTCTAAATGATATAAATTAGGATACTATAATGGCTCATTTCTATTTATGGATTTAACTAAAGAATCAATCTAACGAACTAGCCTTTCTTTCTATAGATTGATAATTATTTATATGATTTCTGTAGAACTCATTGCAGTATTGCCAGCTATTTTGAATAATTAGTTTCTTTGCATTGGTAAAAATTATTTTCTTTAACTGAATATTGGAAAATATAACTATTTACATGTCTTAATACTTGCAATTTTTAGTAATAATAACCTTGAATTTTTATATATTTTTTCACTAGTTTCATTAAGAATTTTCTGGGTTCAGAATAATTTAATAATGTTTGTGATTCTATTTAAATTCTTCTCTACTCTACTCTCAATATCTTGTATTATAATTTTTACACTAAATTCAATCGATCATTACTAGACATTGAATTTATCTGAGCCTCTAAAATTTAAAGGTGAAATATATATTCTTATCTGCTAGCTAATATTAAAATTATAGAATTCATTATATATTTTATTAATATTTCTGAATAATAATCACAAAAAAGCAATATGAAACTTTTTTATTAGATACCAATTCTAGATTCACAAACTATTGTATATATATATATATACCCAAAATAAATTTAACTTTTAATTAACATTTAATATTTTGTTAACATAATAACTAATGGTAATTTGAATGTCTATATAAATAGCAAAGTGAATATCCTGAGAGAGCCCAGCCTTTAGCTAATGAAGAAGTAGAACCTTAAATTCTAGAACTTGCATAATAAGCAGCTGCCTTAAAATAAGTAATCCTGTTTACAATCAATAGTTAAAAAAAGGTGCCAATGAAACAACCAAAACTTTAAATAGAGGTATTGCAGAATTAGTCATAATTGCTGCTGATACAACACCATTAGAAATTGTTCTTCATTTACCATTATTATGCGAAGACAAGGTATTCTAAATATTGACCCATAATAGAATGTCCCTTATGTTTTTGTAAAGAGCAAAGTAGACTTAGGCAGAATGTGTGGTACAAGTAGAAATGTTGTGGCATGCTCAATTATCAAGGATAAAAATTCAAGAATCAATTAAAATATTACATACCTTAAGGATTTGTGTGAAAGACTCCAAATAAATTAAGAAGCATGATCATTATAAATATGTACATTAAAAATTTATCTAATACTATGTAAATTGCAATAGAAAATATAATTTTCATTTTTTCATTATTATTTAATTGTATTGTGATTATTTTTTATCTATTTTATAAATGATATATATATTATATAAATGATAAATGAATTAGTGATATTAAACTCTATAATAATGAATTTGTGATCAACATAGTATTGATATATATTTATTATTAATTTTGAAATTATATTCCCATAATAATAACTAAATAATTCTAAGAATCGGATTACTATTTATATTAAAATAAATTTATGAAAATTTTTTTGGTAAGCTCAAATTCTTATTAAATTATTTATTTTTGTTTGAATTTCTCAATTTTATTAATAAAGTGGAAGTATTACATATAAAGATATTGATTGTCAAGTTAGAACTCGCATTTTATGAAATTCGAGCCTTAATTCAGCTCTTTAAACTACATGACTATGTCATCTTGTAATGTTAATTTGATTAGAATTTAACTGCCAAAACTTAATAATTATATTAATTTATTGATTAGCATGTTAACACAAAATGTTCAAGGTTAATTATTAGGCCCTAGACCTAGTGTAGGAGTCGGTTAGAATTTCCAAATGGGATATGGGATGATTTAACCAAATTTTGGACTGTAATCATAAAATTCTTAATAAACGTTTATGCCTTTAAATACTCCCTTGCCATACCCTAGTGTTGGGTAATTTAATGGATAAATGCCATTATAATTTTCAACGCCAAATTAGGGATATGTCTCTTAGCAAATGAACAATTATTAATAACAGCCATTAGTTGCTTAAAATTTAATTTATTCTCAACCATAAATCTAATATCAATAATAGCTTTATTAACCTCCTCCATTATAAATAACATAACCAGCCTAATTAGAGAGGAAGGTTAATTATATTCCTTAGAAGAAATAAATAATAAAGATGGAAGAGTAAGAAATTGAGGAAATAGTTCCAGTTGAGAGAACAATTTTAGAATATATTCCTGTTTAAACAATTATAGGTATGAAATATAATATAAATTATAGAGAAAGTACCAATTCCTGTAGAAATTCCTTATGAAGTTATGATACCAAAACCCTATTAATAAGAGATTAAGTATCCTAATCCACAAAACTAATTTTATACAGATGAAATGGGAAATCCACCTAAAAATTATGATGATTTATCGAAAAACAAATTCCCTTCTACAACAATTACTAGCTATTAATAGAAAGAATCAAATAATAATGATGATGAAGATGATGACAATGGTGATGATGATGATGATGAAGAATAGATTGAAAAATATACTAGAATTATTGAGGAAATTAAATAAAGGAGAAGACGAAGAAGACAAAGATAAGGTTCAAGTTCAGATGATGAAGATTATTTCGATTTTAGTTCATAATCAAAATTATATGGAAATTAAGGAAATAGAAGTTATGGTTATGGTTATGGAAATTAAAGATAATCACAAACCAGAACTAGTAGGGGATATCATGGAAGAGATAAAAGTGCTAAAGATTATTTAAACTAAAGAATATGAGAATTATTTATCACTTTAATATTATTTATTATTTAATGGAGCTTGATTTTCTTTCACCTAAGGCAAAAGAAATAAACAAGAAAAAGTTAAGTCTATTGTGTTCATTGAAAAATTAGAATATTGAATGCAATGATCCAATTAATGAAAATGTTTCCTTTATTAAAAAACTTACGATTGATCATCCATTAAATGAGATTATAAAAGAATGTCAGAATAATGTTAGAGAGGGTTTCTTAACTCCATTGACTAATGTAAGATTTAAATATAATTTAAGAGGTCTTCCATTTCGATTGAATTTACTGCGAACATGTTTGTTGAAGAGTTATTAGATAGTATAAAATTTAAGCATCTAAAAATACTGTAATTGGATGAACTAATTAATAATTTAAAAAACAACATAGAAATTATCCAATAAATAGAAATTAAATAGTAATCACAAAATCTCAAAGAACTTTGCGAAATCCTAATACTTAATTAACCTAACGATGATAATTATTAATTGTACTTAGATGATCAAAAATTATACCCAAAATAATGGCATTCTTTCCCATTTGATTCCAAAAATAAACTAAATTTTGTTTTATTTACTTAATAAAATAAAATGTTAGAATTTATTTCATTTGACATGATTTATGTATTATAATATAGTTAATCAATAGTAAATTGGCAATAATTGTGTGAATATTAAATAGAATGAATACCATCAGATACTCCGTATTAGATTTCTAGAGGAATCAAATGATCCAATTATATATGAGCTACAGTAATTCTAAACACATTATTATAGGATTTCAATATATTTCAATATGACTTATGATTTAAAAAAAAAGATGATCTAAACTTTGAAAGAAGAAATTTAAGAAATAGATCATAAAATATTAGATATGATAGATATAATAAATAGAATGTTGGAGCCATTCTCTAATAATGGATTCAAATATTTAAGATATGAGGGTATTATTGATAATGATACCATGTTCAAAAATAGAAATCACTGTTGTAATATTTTCTGATTATATAACAACTATGTCTTATTTATCAAATTTGTTGTTATATTATCTTACATGAGATTTATAATAAAGTTCTAATAATCCTTTTTCTCATCAAATATTATTAAAAATAAATTCTTTTAATTAAATAAGTATCTAAATTAATCATATAAATAGACAATAAACACATTAAGAAATATTCAAGATATTTATAATGAGAAAGTATCATTCAATACAAGGCCAAAGAGTATTAGATCAATTAATTATTTAATCTTTAAATATTTAAGTATTTATATAAAGCACATCAAAGGTTTTGAATATTGTGAATACTGTAAGAATATTCAAAAAGGTTTCTGGAACTTAGTATAGTAAAATCTCATTTTAGATTTACTAAGATGTAATTTTAAAACAAAATAGAATAATGTATCTTAATAAAATAATATTAAGGCTATTAAAATTATATTAATGAGACTTATTCANTAAAAAACTTACGATTGATCATCCATTAAATGAGATTATAAAAGAATGTCAGAATAATGTTAGAGAGGGTTTCTTAACTCCATTGACTAATGTAAGATTTAAATATAATTTAAGAGGTCTTCCATTTCGATTGAATTTACTGCGAACATGTTTGTTGAAGAGTTATTAGATAGTATAAAATTTAAGCATCTAAAAATACTGTAATTGGATGAACTAATTAATAATTTAAAAAACAACATAGAAATTATCCAATAAATAGAAATTAAATAGTAATCACAAAATCTCAAAGAACTTTGCGAAATCCTAATACTTAATTAACCTAACGATGATAATTATTAATTGTACTTAGATGATCAAAAATTATACCCAAAATAATGGCATTCTTTCCCATTTGATTCCAAAAATAAACTAAATTTTGTTTTATTTACTTAATAAAATAAAATGTTAGAATTTATTTCATTTGACATGATTTATGTATTATAATATAGTTAATCAATAGTAAATTGGCAATAATTGTGTGAATATTAAATAGAATGAATACCATCAGATACTCCGTATTAGATTTCTAGAGGAATCAAATGATCCAATTATATATGAGCTACAGTAATTCTAAACACATTATTATAGGATTTCAATATATTTCAATATGACTTATGATTTAAAAAAAAAGATGATCTAAACTTTGAAAGAAGAAATTTAAGAAATAGATCATAAAATATTAGATATGATAGATATAATAAATAGAATGTTGGAGCCATTCTCTAATAATGGATTCAAATATTTAAGATATGAGGGTATTATTGATAATGATACCATGTTCAAAAATAGAAATCACTGTTGTAATATTTTCTGATTATATAACAACTATGTCTTATTTATCAAATTTGTTGTTATATTATCTTACATGAGATTTATAATAAAGTTCTAATAATCCTTTTTCTCATCAAATATTATTAAAAATAAATTCTTTTAATTAAATAAGTATCTAAATTAATCATATAAATAGACAATAAACACATTAAGAAATATTCAAGATATTTATAATGAGAAAGTATCATTCAATACAAGGCCAAAGAGTATTAGATCAATTAATTATTTAATCTTTAAATATTTAAGTATTTATATAAAGCACATCAAAGGTTTTGAATATTGTGAATACTGTAAGAATATTCAAAAAGGTTTCTGGAACTTAGTATAGTAAAATCTCATTTTAGATTTACTAAGATGTAATTTTAAAACAAAATAGAATAATGTATCTTAATAAAATAATATTAAGGCTATTAAAATTATATTAATGAGACTTATTCATTTTTAATTGAAATATTTGACTAATATAAATTAAAATAATAGGTAAAATAAACTTTTTATATTTATATCTTTTAGTATATAATAATTATCATTAGATTATGATTCAGAAGTCATTTATTATTTTAATTATTTATATTATAAAATGAATTATCAATAAGAGAAAAGAAATTCAGTAATAAGATAAGATAATGTGAGAGCCTCTGCTTCATAACCAATTTAATCCCCTTAAAAATAGGAAGTTGTCTAAAGTAATGAAAGACATACTGGGTGCATTGAGAGGATGAAGATACTTACGCAAGAATTGCAACGAATGACAGAAGCTCTTAGATAGAAAAACTAAGATGTAATGTATTTATAATAAGAATTACAATATGGTAAACAAAATTAGGTATAAATACAAATATTGATATATAGTAAAATAATCAAGGCAATGAAGACTTAATCCAAAAATTACAATTGGAAAGATAAAAGTTAGATTAATTTAAATAAATGAAGGATTAACAATTAGGTGAATTAGAGGTAGAACTAAATAGAGTGCATATAGAATTGAAGGATGAAAGATTATAAAAGCTTGATTATGTTAATCGCTATTAAAAACAATGTGATGAGGTAGTACGATTGTAAAAAGAACTTGAAAAAGCAAATTAATATTCAATAAAACCAAATGAAATTGATTAATTGCATGCACATATTGATGATTTACAACATGAAAATGATGAATTAAGATCAAAGATGAATAGTCTTTCAAATAAAGTTCAATAATAATAACAACAAATTGCCATTCTAGAAGATTAGCTCACACAATAATAATCATTTCAACCTTCAAAATTGCCACCATCTGGACCTACTACTTATTAAATGCCTTAGACATAATATTAATAATAACTCCAACCTCAAACTTCAAATTATTAAAAGACAACTACTTATACTGTAGAAAGTAAAGGAAATAACAAACCAACTGAAGTAAGGAAATAAGTAGTCTCCACAGTAAATGGAAAAACTGATGTATATGAATACTCTTCTGCATAAGACCCACTCAATCCTAGGGAGTCAATAAGTTCTAAATTGGATTAGATTAATTAGAAAGTTAACTAGACTTATGAAGTGAGAAATTCACAATTACAAAATAATACATCTGCTTCTTAATTACAAAGAGGATCTAAATATTTACCTGAAACATACTAAAAAGAATTCACTGATTTCAAAAGCAAAATTGAAACTAAACCTATAACAGAATTTAAAACAACAACAGTTACCAAAACCAATAATAAATATTAATAATATTGAAGAATATTAAAAATATTCAGTATATATTTTATCAAATCATCATTTTATATAAGGTGTTTAAACTTTACTAAAGTTTCTACTTGTAAGAAATCTATAAGATAGACTTCTAGATTATTTTGCCTTAGGAGTAAAAAATCCATTAACTAATTAAAATTATTTAGGATTTTCATATAATGTTCTTGTTGAAGTTTTTCTTGGTGAAGAGTATACTAATGTGTTATTTGTAATAGGAAGAGCCTTTTTATTTGGTGAGATCAGAAGGTATTAATTCTGATTATTATATATATGATTTTGAGTAGAATAAGATTTTTTTTAATCCATTCTATAAATATTAATTGTTTAAGGTTATTAAACAGTCTACTATTGTGGTTGATAGAAGAGAATTGGTTATTTATGGATCATTACTTTAAATATTTAAGAAATATTTGGTCTTTTTGAATCATCATATTATAATAAGCTAACTACTATATTTATCAAATATTAAGAATAATATTGAAAGAAAGATCCCAATAAATTTAAAATTTGCTGATAATTTATAACTTCCTTATAAAAATCCGTATACTTTGTTAGATCTTAAAATTATTTTTAAAATATTACCTTTACCACTCATTTTTGATACTAAAAGTATTCCAAATGAATAAGAATCCTATTTGAAAGGATTTATTTATGAATAAGTTTGAATGGATTTTAATAATCCTTCATCTATTAAGGACTTAAAGAAATGTTCGAATTATAATTTCCTAACGTTTAAGCATAACTGGATAATTATTTTGGTAGAGTCCATGATACTATTTTTAAATTAGGTTATACTAAAATTTTCACATTATGAGCTTAATCAAAAAAGAGACTATCAATGTTGATATTGGAGTGATATTTATTCTTACTATTTAGATAAGAAAATACGATCGAAATTTAAGTGATTAACTTATAGAAATATTTTAATTACTTTCCAAATAAAAGACTCTTTAACATATTAGCCTTAATATTGATGATCTTTAAGGACCATTGATAAATTGGTTGGTAAATATTCATAATAAATTCTAATTCTTTAATTATTCCTTAAAATGTCTGCTCTTTAATTGTAAAACTAAATTCTTAATCATAATTATACAACCATAATATTTCAATAAATATTCATGCTACATTTATTTTCTTTAAGCATGTTTAAGAATGTATAAAATGACAATCAATATCAATCTAAGAAATCTTATCTTGCTTAACAACAATTTATACTTTCGAAAATATCCACTCTTGTGGATTTAATTTATTTTTCCATAATTGGATCTATCCTAAATACTTATGTTACTTAGAGTTAACATAGGTAATTTTATCCTTTAATATATTGGATTTTAGGTAGTCTTCATTTTCTAAAACAATGGTATTTCCCATTTGAATTTTAAGTTAAAATATTATTTAATTTAAACCGAAAAAATTATCGGCAATAAAATATTATTTAAATTAAGGAGTTATAGTAGCTAAATTGTTCAATCTACTAAATTAGATTATTTTTAGTTGATTTTTTTTTCATTTCCTCAAATACTTCAAATTCATTATTTTATTCTCCTCAATATCCATGGCTAAATTTTTCAAGTAACAGTTTCTTATATATCCTTCACTATCCACTAAAAATTTAACAAGTTGTCCTTACAGAAAATATTAAGATTGAAAAAAGCAAATATCATATATTTATTAATTCACTCATAACCTATTTCCTATTATTTTCATTTTCCCTTTCTACAAATGTACTTTTGAGATTTGTTGTAATCAAACCAAAACTGTATTCTTTGACTAACATATATGATTGTTAATATTTGAAAAACATAGGATAAGTTCAGCTAGATTCACTAATCTATAATGATGTCCTACCAGCTAACGTGATTTTATAAAATAATAAATATTATTTTGTATTGTACATTTATTGATGGTTAAGCAAGTAAAAAATTTGATGCTATTCTTAAGTTTCATCATAACTGGATATCTACAATTAATTAATATTTATTACTTCACAACTTTCTATTTAATTTAATGAAAATCCTAAAAAATTAGTACATTCAAAAAGTTATCATAAAAACTGAACCGATTAGTGGGCCAGGATATTGAAAGTTTAATGTCTCATAAAATTTTTAAATAATGTTTACCCAAAACAAAACAAAAAATACAAAAGCGTATAACAAAACTAATTCAAATATTAAACTTAGAGGCAAGAGCACTGGAATAGATCTCCAATTTACTCTAATTTCTTTAATCTCTTCTTTCAAATAGCTATAATCTGTTGGGATTTTGGCTCTATACTTTTAAGATCGTTGCATTTTTTTAATAAGTTCGAATAGTCTAAAATTATCAAAGAAAAATATACCATAATTCAATCAATTATTTCAAGTAAAATTTTGTTTCAAATTATGACTTTATTGTAAAATTTTGTCATCAAAGCGAAGGTCTTTTTAAATTACACCTTCTAAATCTTAATAGAAGGCAATAAATGATCATCAAATAAATTCTTTAATTAGTAAAAATACCAAGAAGTATTCTAGATATAAAATTTGAAATATTGGTGATTTTTTGGTTACTTAAGAAGGAATCACTAAACATAGTCATCTTTCTGAACCAATATGCATAACTTAAAATAAATTTTTCACTACTTTATAAGTTAAGAATTTATTAGCATCAATTAAAATTAATCTAAGATTGAATCATCTATTCATTGATTTGTAGATGAACTTGAAAGGTGCTAAAAAAAGAGCAGTTCTTTTACTATTTTAACTAAGAAAAATATGCTTAATTAGAATTTATATCTGTCAGATATTGTGGAATAAACACATGAAGAATTCTATTTAGTGCAACTTTTAAAACCTAATTTTTGTGATTGGTTATATTCTCTAATATATGTAATTACATTTAGATTTCATAAATAGTAATTATTATATTAACAAAATGATTTTATATAATTTTTAGAGTAATTTTAGAATCATATAATGTTATAAAAGTAAACCGAAAAGCTTAAGTGTGAAATGAATTTAAAACTAATTCAATAATCTATAAAGTCTCAAAATTTGAAAATAAATTTAAAAATTTCAAACAGTATAATTTTTAAATAATTTTTTTTATATTATTATTGTTTATTCATCCATATATGAAATTATTTTTATGGTTCACAAAATGAAAATGAATTATGATAATTTAAATAATTTAATTTGCCCCTTTTAACTAATGAAGCCTTCATAATAATTGGATGACTGAAAAAATTGATTAAGTAAATGAAGAGCATACCTAATTTGATTTATTAGAAAAACATATTTATAATTGAAAAAAGTGAATAGTAAACTTCTATTTTAATAATTTGATAAAAATTAAAATGTTCGTTTTTCTAATTAAATAATATTAAAAATAAATACATAATATAATTGTTTTACTATTCTAAATTATCTTAAATTTTATTTAGAATATGATAATTCATCATATAAATTCATACAAAAATGTTATTTACAAATTAATTAGGATTAGAGAATATAATAGTAATTAATGATAAATTTGTATAAAAATTAAAGAATATTCAAGGTCCTAGCATTATACAACAAAACCAATATGCCAAACCTTTACTTCTATCAAATGGTTCATATAGAAAAGATTCTGAGTCTATTAAAAGCTTTAAAGATGGTAAAAGACAGTGTGTTGCCCCCCAAAAACATAAATTAACAATTATTAATAAAATTGAAGAATCATACATAGCTCCTTCCTTAAAATAAGTTTAGAATTACCACATAATAAATTTTTTTATTTTATTTGTATTCGTGTATGGCAGTCTAACATTCTTCATTTGTAATTGTAATAATAGCTTAAATTGCCATTAATAATAGACCAACCCAAGAGAGAAGCCTAGTCAAGACCGCAAAATTTCTTACATAAATACCTAAACAAGCCCAACACATATCTTCAGAATATATATATATAAAAATACTTAAATTTCCAAATTTTTCACTTGGCATTTTACCAAAACAATAAATACCAAGCATAGCTAAGAAAATTAAACCTATCACACCACAATAAAGTAAGATAATTATAAATGGGAGTGTAACCTTTCTTATTTTAATTAGATTACTAATGAATTTGCCATAGAAGTATCACTCACATTTGAATCAGCGGTTGTAGTATTATCAGTTGTAGTAGTATTATCTGTAGTAGTAGTATTATCTGTATTAGTAGTGTTATCAGTTGTAGTTTATGATGCTACCAAATAATTGATTTATTCTAATGATTAATCAGGATCATAAAAAAGTAAACGTGCACTTGTATATTCAATAGGTGGGCAAATGTCATATGTATAAGTAGTGTAAAACAATAAATCATAAATAATCAGACCTATAAAGACAACAACAATAAGACAATAGTATGATATTAATCCCATTTTGATAAAATTAATATAAAATCAAAACAAATTTTTAAACATTTATTTATCATAAAACTTGATTTTATTTATATTTGAAAAAGTAGCATCTTAACTTAAAAAGTTTTGAGGTGAAACTTGTTATTATGTGAAACTGATAGCTTAATTTCTATCTTATTGAGATTATTATATGCTATATTATCTCTCACGAGATAATCTTTGATAATCTATTGAAGGTCTTCCTGTAAGAGATGTCATTCTCCCTCTATTTTTGATAGGTAACAATTCTTAATGTTATGGTGTTGTCTCTTATTTTGATTGCATTTATTATTTAGAATATGGGTTTTTGATAATTATAACAACTGGTTTGTTTGATTAAGTGGTAAATTAGTTCTATATGGTATTTCTAAATAAAATAAAAAATTACTTGTTCTAAACTTTAACATGATAAACCTGTACCTGGCCTAAGATTTATTATAAAGAAATATCAGTTTATTAAATGAGTTTTTTAAACCTTCCTATAATGGAACATCTTGATAGTTAGTTATAATTTCTTAATTGTTTTTAAATCCAAGAATATCAGAGTTAGGTTTTCTAATAGATTTAATTTATCCTTCAATTCTTTACAAAACTTCTTCTTCTAACATAAGATTTTAATAATGATTAATGTCAGTTTAAGATGCCTTGTCAATTTTGTTTAGCTTTTTTTTGACCTCTATAACTATTTGGTTTTATTTCTTCTAATTCTTAAAGAAAATCTTCTTCTGGGTTTGAATCACTTTCTGAATCATTTTCACCTATTTAAAGTTAGCTTAAATCACAATATTTTATTAAATTATCTAATTCATCATTTTATAATTAGGTTAAGGCTCTAGGCAATATGCTAGATTTTAGAATGAAATAATAAAAATTATTTATACCATTAAATTTTCAAATATTTAAATATTGATATGGCAACATCTTCACCTAATTACTTATATGAACATTCAGTAAAATCTTGAGATTCTAATTTGGTGCAGGAAGTAAACCTTAAAATTACATAAGATAATATAGAATAAATATTCCATATATTATATAACTTGACTTGTTAGAGTTTATTAGATTGAAAAAAATATTAAATTGAGATAATCATTTGAGAATTAACAGCTTCTTCTGATTTTTGCATCAATAAATAAAATAAGTAAAATTCAAAACAATAATATATAATCAATATCATTTTTTTAAAATTAATAATCTATATATGAATATTTTGGTTTGATTACATTTAAAGGCTTAATTAAAATTCTTAAATTTTAAGCCTTTATAAATTATCTTTGCATTTTAGATCTTTATCATGTTATTTAATTATGTCTTTTTTTAAAGAATTTTTATGTATAATTTAAAAATTAGTAAAAATACTAATAAAATTTATGATATTAAAATAATAAATATAAGTACATTCAATAATTTTTATTTTATGGTTACTCTCTTTTAACACAACCTAAAGCTACTAAAATTTTATGCATAAATGATTCATTATCAATTGATTATGATGTTTATGATCTGATTTATTTTCTTTGTAAATCTGAGTTTCTACTGAATCTCTAAACATTCATTTCAATTGATGTATCATTCTATGTTTCGTGAGTCATTATATGATTCCTAATTACTGAAGATTATGATGATGCAGTTGATTTATTGAGGTATTAAGTTTGAGAATGAATTGAATATGCATTATATGTTTTATTTCGTCCATGTTTGATTTGATTTGAATGATTCTATGAATAAAGTTTAAACCATTTGTGATTTAATATTAATGATAGACTGAGTCTATCTTATTATTTATATGTGAGTAAACTCTTTATTAATTCTTTAGCTTCTTTTGTTAATGATCCATCAATTTAATATTGAACTTTGACTATATTCTAACATTTCTCAATATCATTCTTACCATCAAATGGAGCATGTCCATGTAATAATTCATATAATAATACACCTAAACACCATATATCTAATGTGTAATCATGAGATTTATCTTCTATCATTTCTGGAGCCATATAATCTATAGTTCCACAAAAAGTATTTCTTTTAACTGATCCTAGATTTTCAGCTGACCAACCAAAATCACATATTTTTACATTATCTTAATAATCTAACAAAATATTTTCAGGCTTTATAATAATGAAAATAATAATACTTTTAAATCTCTATGAATTATATCCTATTGATGTAAATATTATATTCCTAAACAAGTTTACTTAAAAAATTTCATAGCTTCATCTTCACTAAGTCTTCCTCTCCTTCTTAAATATTAAAACAAAGAACCATGTTCTGCATATTCTAATATCAAATATACACTATCTTTATCTTCAAAATAATGATAAAGTTGAGTGATATTAGGATGATAAAGTTTACGTTGTATTCTTATCTCTCTTTTTAAATTCTCTATAGAACAATACTCAAATATATCTTTCTTGTTAATCTTGTATTTTTTATTTAATATGTACAATCTTCATTGCATACAATTATTGATTAGTTTTGTCTTTTACTAATTTAACTGCTCCAAAACTTCCTTTTCCCAATTATGGATAATCATAAATTAACTCAAATTCTTCTGATGTTCTCTTCATTTGTCTTAAAGTTGAAACCTTATCACTATTAGATATCTCTTGAGAATTAATCATTTTCTCTGGAATACATTATGATTTATGTCCTGAAGTCCTAAACATTTAATTTTTATTCATACCAGTCTATATCTCTGCATCTCTGAGAACAATAATAAGTCGTTTTACAAAATGGACAATAAATCCTATTTTTAGGGATAGGAACCATCTAACCAATACTTAAGTTATATTGGCAATATCGTGAACTGCAAACGTTCATTTATTTTTAATATATATATATAATCACATAATAATATTTCATTTTTATAATGTCAATTTTATACTCTTCACTTGAAATACTTAGAACCTTATCTTTTTGTTTCATAAAATATCATCTCTTTAAATATATATATAAAGATATAATTTTTGATCATTTTTTTTATTTATATAAATAAAATCTGATTTATCAATAGTTTTATGAAATTTGTAAAATTTTACTCACTTCAGCTAAATCAAATGGTAAACTTATATATTGATCTATTCCATATTTATAATATTCAATTTTTGAATGATATTCTACTAATCCTGTAGTACCTATAATATGTCCTTTTTAAGTCATTTTATCTTTAATCTATTTACTTAACCATAATCCTCCTTTCTTTGGCAAATCAACATTTATAAAAAATAAAACAAAACTAGAATTTCCACATTTACACTTTTTTTTAGTTTCTATCATCTTTAAAACTTCATCAGTGCTAAAAGCCCTAGATGAAAGTATTTTAAACTTTGTTAAAATCATTTCTAAAATCTAGATATTTTAGAATTCATAATCAGCTATCAATACTCTAGAACAACACTTTCCAGAAGTTGAAAATTTAATAATTTCTCCTTACATTTTTACAGGTCTTGAAACAGGTATTTATATTTATGAAGGTGCATCTACTCCAAAATCAAGATATAAATTTGAAGAAGTTGGTTATTTAATTTCACTTATTTATTATTAACTTATAAATGTTTATTCTCTATCTCTTCCATCAATATTCAATGTATTTCCATAAACTACACTATTATTATTTATACTATTATTAATAGTGGCATCAGGAAAATGAGGTAATTAATATTTTGATTAAGAAGGTGTCGTTTAATAATTTAATCTTTAGAGATGCTTAGTCTCATCATCTTAATGAAATATACAAGATGTTTAATCAGCTTTAATTTTTGATATTTATGAAAAATAATTACTTTGATATTCTGAATACTTCTAACTAAATTGTTTAGATATTCTTGATTATGAAAAATGAAGTGAATGATCCATAGATACTTTATTTGATTCTTCTCTAAATAAAGTATATGTTTTATCATTCTATTTTGATGTATCTTGCATGACTAACATTTAGCTAAGAGATGTTTCTTAATAGTGAGTTCCACTTATCAATTTAATAGCTTTCATTTCTTCATTATTTAAATTGAATGATTAAATAATAAAAGTTATTGCTGTACCTTATGGTTCTACAAAAGATATATCTAATCCTTTTTTTGCAGTTCCAGATAAATATTATGCTAATATATGACAAATATTGAATTCTGAAAAAGAAGGTGTTGGTTTTTTTAGATTTAGTTTAAATTAACGTAAATCATCAATATTAATGGGAGTGTAGATGATAACCTAATAATTTTTGGAAGCTAAAAATTTCCAAGTAATAGTTATATTTTCATCTTTTGTTTGTATGATAAAATACCTAATTAAGGGTAACATCAATTATTTTAACTAAATATCTAAGAAATTTACAATACTCTTTCTGCATCTGAATCAATTGTTTCTATGGATTCTTAATCTATTTTAATCTCTATTCCCTTAGCTCTAGCTGAATCCTAAACCATTATAATCAGATCTTCACATATTGTACTTATATCAATAGTAGATACTTTTAATAAAAACTTCTTCTAATTATGTAAATTGAAATCCCTCATATTTGCCAATTATAAATAAACAATTACACTTGCTACTCTAATTGGATAAAGATATTTTTCAAATACTAAATCATTTACTATTGTATCTGATTCTGCTAACACAGATATAGTCATAATTGAGTTAAGACTAGGTGTAATGTATGAACAAAACAAATTAAATGCTTAATAAGAAGTTTAAAAAACTATCTCTCTTTATTCAATTTAAACAAAAACAAAAGTTTTTTTCATTTTTGCTACCAAAAATATTTTAATAATTCTATCTTACATCCATTATACATCTACTTTATTTATAACAAATAGATTATTCTTATATAATTCATAGTCTCCTATAAGTTTGAAAATTAAATCTTTAATTAGTAATTTTGATTAATTAATAGTACCACTACTTGCCACAATATCTTAAAAATCTCTGTTTCCTTAAATTATACCAAGATTTAAGATAGCAGCAACACTTTCATTTTCAACAGAATTACTAAATGAATTTTTAGAAATATCAGCAACATTAAAAGTTTAAATGACTACATTTACTTATTCATCTAAGACTATGAATTATTATCCTTTTATCCAAGCACTTAAAATATCTTGTAATAAATTATTACTATTCTTCAAATATGATGGTATCCATGGATCTTGATAACTCCTTTAATGGAGAAAGTCCACCATATACTTAACTTTTAGAATTTAATCCATTGAAATCACAAGATCTTTAAAGATCCAAATCTTTTTATGGTAGTGCAGAAATACAAATACCAAAATCTTTATTATTTTCAGGTAAAGCTTAAATAGTTTTTATAGATTTAAAAGAGTATATTATTGATATGCAAGTAAAAGCAATAGCAATATTCTTGAAATTATCTTAAAAAGTTTAAACGAAAAATACATTTCCAATTAAAAATAATTATGGAAGTTTAGATAACATTTAGTTTTGTAATTAATCTTAATAGAGAGAATATATAAATAGTAGGTTTAAATAGACTTAAAGTATTTCTGCTTAACAAAAATAACTTAGAGTTATTTGTATTGATATTCGAAAACCACTTAAAATTGTTAGGATTGTGCTATTCTTTTTTGTACTTTTCACATAAAACAAAACTCTAGTAGTTATTATCATTGTTATCAAATCAATTATCTTAATAATTAATGATTCATTCTTATTAAATGCTAATATAATTTTGAAATTGAGTTTACCTTAATGTTGTAATAGTATAATACAGATTTCATAATATATCAATAATATTAATGAGAATATTTCTTCGGTCATAAAATAAACTGCTCTAAAATATTTTTGATTTTATTGTTATATATATATATTTATATACTTAGAAGTATAAACTTTAAATAATCATATTCAGTTCACAGCAAATAAAAACTCGGTCATCAATTATTTACCTATTTTTCCAAGAAGATTTTCAAATAAGTTCATAAAATATTATTAATAATTTTTTTTGAGCTATGATATTGAATACTGTTTTCCAGCTTAAGATATTTTTATATGTGATAATATAAAATTCTGAATATCTACATCTGAAAAATCCATATCAATTATTGTACTCCCATCTAAATTGATACTATAACCTAATTATCCACCCTTTTCTTCTGCCAATCTTACATCTTAAGCATACTCTGTTATCTTTTTAATCTTTTCTTTTATTTATTTACTTAATGGAATCCATCTATAGGTTTAAGGACATAATAATTCACATGGTGTATAATCAGCCTTGTATGCCATCTTTTTACTATCCATAATATAAAATCCCATATAATAATATTTCAATTAAGGATTCTCTTTCTAATGTTATTTAATGTACTCTATTTCTTATAAAACACCATAAACACCTAAAGAATACTTTTTATAAGCAGGATCATAGAAAAAGTAAACTGAAGATAATGATTATGGTAATAAGTCTACTACACCAACTGCTATAAGTTAATTATCTAAATAATATTTCATATGCCAACATCCTAATTCTTTACTATCCAAGGCATCCACACATACAAAATTTAAATAACTTTATTTACTAACTCTTTCTTTATCATGAATAGCTTTTTAATATCTTTTATAGACTTCAAAACTATCTTCTTAAAATTATGCCTTAACCCATTTAATTTCAATTTAATGATTTTTCTTTTCCTTAACTTAATTTTAAGTATTTTAAACATCTGCCTTTTACAAATAGTACAACACTGTTGATTTAAATATTTTTTCTTTTATTGTTTAAGGTGTTTTAATTAAAATTTAATTATCCCATTAAGACACTTTAAATATAAAGTCTATGTTTGATAAATATTTAGAAATTAATTAAATATATTCTTTATTTTCTTCCAAAGTTTAGAATTGTGGATATAAAGATTTAAATTTGGTTTGTAATTTTGAATAAAAATATGGAATAAAATTACATCCAAATCCCCACTCATTTTCTACTTTATTTATTTAACCTCTAAATACAGTTATTTCATATATTGAAAATTCTTATAAACTTGATCTAAAAAAATTGAGAAGGATATTCTAGTGTTCATCATTAGTAATTAAAAATACTTAAGATAATTCTTGAATTGTAATTTATGATAAATTATTTATAATAATTTATTTGAATTATTTGATATGTTCTTCTTCTTTGTATTAAATGCTTTTAAATGTAAAATGTAATCCAACCTTTGAAAGAATGACTAAATCTTAAGTATCAATATCAGTCTATATTTGAGATAAGATGGATTGAGTAAATTAATCTTCTTTTATTTCTGATTTAAGTTAAACTTTTTGATGAAGATCATTAAGATCATTTTGAATAGGTTAAATTCTTTTTATTTTCTTAAGGACCTTCTCATGAGTTACTCTGTGTTTAAAATTTTATGTATCAACTCTTAATGCATAGGCTTGACAACAACTCTGGGCTAGAGCTGGCCTATAATAATAAACTCCACATCTTCTCCAACCTCTATCCATTAATTATTAATATTCATCCAACTTCATTTTGTAACAATAGAAACCTGATGTAACCCATAGCTTATTAGATTTTGCACCATTACAATAACCGCAATTTGTTTCATTCTTAATGGAAACAGAATTTAACTAGATTATACTACTCATTTTGAGTGTTTACAATTATATATTTTAAATGGAAATTGGAAGGACAAGTTTTGAATTCATTAATAACATCTCATTTTAATATGGTCAATATTGACTATTACTATATTTTATTTCGCATTAAATATATTATCTAATAATTTATGAAAAAAACATTTACTTTTGCTGATTTAAGTACATCCATTTAATCAGGAATAAGTAATCGTTAAATTTACCAAACAACTTCTTCCACTTAAATACGATCTGCTAGTCTTCGAAAAGCTATTTCCAGACTTAAATAGGAAAATAGAGTTTCTATTATGGGAATCAGTTCAATAACTAATACAAATGTATTAAATTGATTCTATGTTTTAGGTTCCTAAAAACTAATCATACTTTCAAATCAAATTAGAATAAAAGCATAATAGAATATCTAATCCTTCATAAGAGCCCCATACTAATATAAATTAATTTGATCATAAAAAAGAAACCATAAGAAAAATCAATTAACTATAATAATATTGTAAAAGTTAAACAGCACTTGAAATTGCTGCTTAGAAATATTCAATTAAAAAGTCATTTAAAGGATCTTCTGATTTATCAACTGTTCCTACTCTAATCGATAAATTAAATAGAGATATTATAAATAAGAAATCTAGTGTAATAAAGGATGTTATGAAGGAAGAACTAAAAAAGAAAATTCCTAAAAAATAGAAAGAAATTAATTATGAACTGGATTCAATGTTCAAAAATTATAAATCATTCTCTTAATTATGTCTAAATGAAAATAGTACAATTCAAAAAGAGAAGATCTATAATGGATATTTGAAAGTATATAATTCTGGAAAGAATGATACAATATTCTTAGATAAGATTGAGGAAAGGAAGAAAAGTCTAAGTGATGAATCTGAAGAGTATAGAGCATTTCTTGGAGAAATTGATGAAGCAACTATTCAAAGAGATGTATATAATAATAATATTCGTAATCCTTTTTTGGATGATAAAATAACTGTTATTTAAATGAAAAAGGATGGATATCTGAAAAGAAGAATCACATAATCTTGATTATATTGATTAGAATGATTATATTTATTATATTAATTATTCTATTATTATTATAATTACTAAATGAATTATTAATATATCAATCGATTCTCTAATTTTTTATAATTATATAAGTATTTTATGATTAATAAATTATTCTAAATTCTTTAACTACTCTTAAAAATTGTAACAAAATTATCATAATCTAAATTCAAATTTAATGGTTCTTTTGCATCTACAGTACCTGTAATACCCATAGAAATTAGATTATTTAAAAACTGTAGTTGACTTATATTAAGGAATTATATGTAATTAAAAAAACTTAATATATAAAATATATCTAAGAATATGTTGTCATATTTATTGAAGTTAAAATAAATTTTATTTCTTGTTTTAAGAACAATCCTGATATTAATTGGTGGTTTCATCTTAATCAAATTAGTTTAATTTTAAAGAAGACACAGTTTATGATTATTATTATTATTATTATTACATTTCCTTCATATTTAATTATTACTAAATATCCNAAATAGAGTTTCTATTATGGGAATCAGTTCAATAACTAATACAAATGTATTAAATTGATTCTATGTTTTAGGTTCCTAAAAACTAATCATACTTTCAAATCAAATTAGAATAAAAGCATAATAGAATATCTAATCCTTCATAAGAGCCCCATACTAATATAAATTAATTTGATCATAAAAAAGAAACCATAAGAAAAATCAATTAACTATAATAATATTGTAAAAGTTAAACAGCACTTGAAATTGCTGCTTAGAAATATTCAATTAAAAAGTCATTTAAAGGATCTTCTGATTTATCAACTGTTCCTACTCTAATCGATAAATTAAATAGAGATATTATAAATAAGAAATCTAGTGTAATAAAGGATGTTATGAAGGAAGAACTAAAAAAGAAAATTCCTAAAAAATAGAAAGAAATTAATTATGAACTGGATTCAATGTTCAAAAATTATAAATCATTCTCTTAATTATGTCTAAATGAAAATAGTACAATTCAAAAAGAGAAGATCTATAATGGATATTTGAAAGTATATAATTCTGGAAAGAATGATACAATATTCTTAGATAAGATTGAGGAAAGGAAGAAAAGTCTAAGTGATGAATCTGAAGAGTATAGAGCATTTCTTGGAGAAATTGATGAAGCAACTATTCAAAGAGATGTATATAATAATAATATTCGTAATCCTTTTTTGGATGATAAAATAACTGTTATTTAAATGAAAAAGGATGGATATCTGAAAAGAAGAATCACATAATCTTGATTATATTGATTAGAATGATTATATTTATTATATTAATTATTCTATTATTATTATAATTACTAAATGAATTATTAATATATCAATCGATTCTCTAATTTTTTATAATTATATAAGTATTTTATGATTAATAAATTATTCTAAATTCTTTAACTACTCTTAAAAATTGTAACAAAATTATCATAATCTAAATTCAAATTTAATGGTTCTTTTGCATCTACAGTACCTGTAATACCCATAGAAATTAGATTATTTAAAAACTGTAGTTGACTTATATTAAGGAATTATATGTAATTAAAAAAACTTAATATATAAAATATATCTAAGAATATGTTGTCATATTTATTGAAGTTAAAATAAATTTTATTTCTTGTTTTAAGAACAATCCTGATATTAATTGGTGGTTTCATCTTAATCAAATTAGTTTAATTTTAAAGAAGACACAGTTTATGATTATTATTATTATTATTATTACATTTCCTTCATATTTAATTATTACTAAATATCCATAATCACTATACCTATCTTTTAAATTAATTCTAAACAATCACTTATTTTTAATAATTTTATAATTCTTATTCGTCATTTTAACATCCAAATTAATTGATCCTTATTTATTGTTCCTTAATTTTTTGTTGTAATTATTGTTTTTATGGTTTAATCACATAATGGCCATTATTTTTATTTATTTAATCAGATTCCACTTTATAATTCCTCTTTATATCTTTAATAATTGATATTATAATTACTTGATCCTGTCCAATTATCCTATAATTTAGATGCAAATTCAATAAATCTTTTATATTCTCCAGAATCTTATAATGGATATATTTTAATAAAATCTCCTAGATTGTTATTTTCATACTCATCCCTAAGTTTTTAATATTTTTAAATTTAAGCTTATTTTTCTTCTTATGTAATTTTTTATTTTTTTCCTGTTAACACTCTCTATTATAATTACTCTCTTCTAGATTAAATAATTTAATTTTTTGCTTTTGTATTGACATTCATCAATATTAATGTGTCCCTAATAAGGTTTTTTTTAATAATTGAATCCAAAGGTGTATCAGTTGTAAAACTTGGAGTATGATTTACTTCCAATAAATAAGGTTATAGCTTATGATTTAGAAAAATATCAAAACCTAATATTTCAAAACACATATTATTAGCATAATTATCTGGTTGACATGATTTGTAATGATGATTTAAGATAGGTTGAACTGAACAAAATGTTTTAATAAATAATTTGTACATATCTTACCATAACTTTTCTATATTATATCCTTCTTCTTATAATTTACCAAAAACTGATTTAATTGATCTTTTATGTCCAACATCCATTTTAGATGCATCATTATTAAATATAAAATTAGGATTTTCTTTATTTATAGCATAATTAGTCAAGTGCATACAAACATCATCAATATTATTAGAGGAAGGTGGTACATATGGTTAAGTAGCAAATCTCACTAAACCATCTTTATAAACATATATTCTCAAAGGTTCTGTACCTGCTAATAGTACATATACTCTTAAATCAAACTTTAATCCATCTATTAAAAATGGATTATCTAAATATCGCTATGCTACATAATGATCAGTTGAATCAATATCATTAATGTTTCTAGTTAGAAAAATTCCTCTTCCTTAACTACTAGCCTCTGGTTTAATAATAAATGTCTTAATTTTGCCTTTTGTAAACTAATTTCTAAATTCCCCATAATCAGTTGGTAGTAACCAAGTTAAAGGAAAGAATTTATACTCATAAGGAAATTCTTTCTTCATTTTCATAAGATTTCTTCCTAAATGATTTTTACGAGAAAGTGAGAACATACCTGGAAAATGGTTGATTTTTTGATGAGCTATTAAGATATATATTTATAATATAAACGTTGCATTTTTCCCAATGTTTCTGATTAAACAGAAGCATCAGTCCAAAAAATATCCCATAAATTTCCATCAATTTCATATTATAATTTCCATTTAAATATTTTCTTACCAACAAATTTTACAACATCATATTTAGTATCTCTCTATAAAAATTTTAAATTACCTTAAACATTCATTATCAAGGTTGGTTTTTTAATAGAGTTATCATCATTATCGTCATCACTATTTTCTTTAAAATATCCTTAAAAGATAGGCTCATTTTCTTTCTATTTTATTGATGAAATCATTTATAATAATAAAACAATTAATATAATCATTTAAGACGATTGATTGCTTCTGAAATTGTCTCATCTGTCTTACAAAATGCCCATCTTACTAAATTTTAACCTGTCTCTTTATTTTCGTAGTAAGGAGAACAAGGAATACAAACAACTCCAAATTCATTAATCATATAATGTGCAAATGCAAAATCTCTAGTAACTTTCACATCATTCTAAATAAAATATTTGTTAGGTATATCAATATTTGATATATCAGTTACAACAAAATATCCACCTTAAGGAACCCAATAATTAAAGTTTAATCTGCTATCTATCAATCCTTTTAATAACTTTGTAGCTTATTATTAATATAAATTTCGAAGAGAATAAAAATAAAGACCATCTGCTGTATAATCTAAACATCTTGCAGTTGCTGTTTAATTTACAGGATTTAAACAAAATATATGATAAGTTTATGCAGCCTTCATTCCTTTAATTATATCTTCATTTCCTATAGCAAATCCAACTCTTAATCCAGTTGCTGAAAACATCTTGCCAGCACTCATTACACAAACAGATTTCTCTTTTAATTTTGGATGAGTGATACACCTAGGATATATGAAAGGTTCATTATTCTAAAATGTTATATGATGATATGCAGCATCCTCACAAACAATTATTTTTGGGTATTTTTCTAAGATTTCTGCTAATTTATTATATTCCTCATTCTTAAATATTCAAAAATAAATTTAAATATATACTTTCCAATAGGATTCATCGGTGAATTTAAAATGATCAATTTCGTTTTTTAATTTATAACTTATTCTAAATGGGTGAAATCTATTTCCCATTCATCATCATTAGAATAAATGAATTACCCATTCGAATATCTTTTCAACATCATTTCTTTATTATTTAAAACTTTTGGTTTAATTGGTATACCAATATGTTTACCACCTGAGAATTCAATCAAAGGTCTATACAAATCTATTTTTTTATTCATATAATAATTACCAAAAGCTGGATCAAATACAATTACTTCATCATTTGGATTTAAAATACCTTACATTAAACAGCAAAGTACTGATTAGGCTCCTGAACTCACTACTATTTCTTTCTCTATATTTATTTATAATCCCATTCTTTTATAAAAGAAAGATGCTGCAGAATTAAGTAATTTAGGATGACCAGCAGTCATAGTATATTATAACTATTCAGTCAAGGCTTCCTCGGAGAGTGCTTCTCTCAAAAATTAAGGAGGGGCAAAGTTTGGAAATCCTTAACCTAAGTTAACACATCCTTTCTGATTAGCCAACATTGTAAATTTAGCATACATCTAAGGCTCAAGATAATTAAGCATTCTATTTGAAACATGTTTCATAAGATTGTTGTAATATTATTTATGATAAATATAAAATATAATATCATGAGTCCAAATTAATGGCTTTTGTTAATAATGGTTTATAATTTTCTATTTTATGTGAAACAATAATAACTGTTTTGTCTTGACAAATCTACATTAAAGCTTATATGATATCTGATTCAGATTGACTATCAATATTGGATGTTGCTTCATCTAAAATTAGAATTTTTGGATTCTTTAATATTGCCCTTGCTAATACAATTCTTTATTTCTATCCTCCAGATAATGAAGTTGTTCCATCTGATTTTAATTTAGTCTAATATTTATTAGGCATATTTTCTATAAAATCATGAGCTCTAGCTAATTTAGCTGCCCAAATAACTCTTTCCAAACTCTAATCATATCCATGATTACCATAGATGATGTTCTCATAAACTGTTGCATTAAATATGATTCCATCCTATTAAACATAAGATACATGTTATTAAATCCATTTAAAATCTTTCTTTGAAAGAGGTTCTCCATCAATTAAAATTTCACCTGATGATGGAGTTAATAATTTTGTCAATAAATTCAATGCAGTAGTTTTTCCAGATCCACTTGGTCCCTATAATAATACTATTTCACCTGAATTGATTTATAAATTGAATGTTAATGTAGAATTCTCATGATTTGGATAGGAATACTGAACATTCTTAAATTAAATACTTGGTGGTGGAATTGAAGAATGTTCATATAATTCTTACCATTCTTTAGTATGTTCAGCACTCTAAGGTGGATTAAGTAATTTAGCTTTTAAAATATCATCTTATCTAATATATTCTCTATAATTCTTAGTCAAATCTGATTGATTATACAATTCAGATTCATGAAGATTTGGATGGACATCAAGTATAGTTTTATAAATAGCAGCAGTTTTAACCAATTCATTATAGATACCTATCATTGCTCTTGTTCCTGAGGCCATATATACTGCTTAAATAAAGTATTTTGCTAACTCTGGATCTAAATGTCCAGTGGCAACTAAATAACAACCTTAGAATAAAATTAATATTAAAGCATATAAGCCTCCACCTTCCATCAATCCCATATTTAAAGCTTGCATTTTAGAAAATTAAGTTGCTTATTCATACCATCTAAATAACTATGCTGAATATCTTTGATTTTCTTTCTATTCCATATCAGATAATTTGATTAATCTATGTGCTTATAACATTTCTTGTGATACTTCACTTAAACATCCTAATTCCTGTGTTTCTTTTACTTTAAATTAAGACATATATTTTCCTAATAAAATAGCTGATCCTCCCATAACAGCTGCAGCAGCACTTGCAGATGCCAATAATGGAAATGCATAATATGATAAATATGCTGCTCCTCCTATTGTTGTAATAAAGCCTCTAATCATCACAAAAATGTCTTATGATAATCCAGTAGATACTAAACTAACATCATTTGATAATTTATGAACTAATTATTATGAATGCAACTACTAAGTTTCTCTTGTACTCATTAATTTCTAAAACATAGCATATCTCATCCTCATTCCTACTCTATTACTGATTTATGTATTTAGGAATCTACGAGCACCTCCTAAAAACATTCCAAGTAAGCATACACCTCCCCATTTTACATGATAATATAAATTAGTCTATTAACTCTTTTCTTTGTTTTCTTGATCATATTTTAATTCTTGCAATTTTGCTATATCAGTGGTCACTTAAGGTAAATAGAGAAGTAAAGCACTATTCAAACCAACTACGGTCATTCCTATTATACAAAATCTCTTTTCAGGAACCATTAATTTAAGAAGATTCATGATATCTTTTCCAAAGAATTTTTTAGACTTTTTGCCTTCTTGCATCACAAATAAATTTTATTATAATATATTTATCATATTCAAGTTTCTAAGACTATATTAACTTTTTAAATCTTTTTCAATATAAATATGATGACATTATTAAATGACGATGATCTGATCTTTATATTTATGACATTATCACATGATTGTCTTCACTATTCAAATTAATTGTTTATCGAAGACTTCTTGAATTATTTAATCTATGAATCTTTAAATGTTATTTAATCAAAAAAAATCGTTTCATTACATTTTTTCGAGTATCAGCCTTTGAAATTAGACACTTTCTTATAAAAGGGAAACAATAAACAATTTTTGGTAATTTTAATAAAATACCCTTTCTTAATTTATCAAAATATTGATCATTCTTTTTAATGAAAGTTTACATTATATGATAGAAGATATAAATCATCAAAAATAACAATATTATTATCATTATTAATTCTGCTATAAATTATACTTCTATTAAACCTTCAACTTTAGTTTCATAAGATAAACTACTGAAACATACAAATATTGAACATAAAAACAAACTAAGTTATTCTATTTTATTAATATTTGATTTCTCATAAGGTTTTTTAAGAGATATTGCAACAAAATATATAAATAAGATTAAAATGACCATCAAATTTTTGAATATTATTCTTAAATCATTCACATGTGTATGTATCACTATTATTATTTATCTCATTTGTAAATTAACTAATTCCCAATAATAAAATTATTCTTTGTAATCATTACATAGAAATCCATATATTCCAATTGTTGGATCAATTTTATGTATTTATTTATGTTTTTTCCTTATCAAAATAAAAGTACTAAGTGGAATAGTAAAAAATAGTGTTAACATTATTGGTAATATAAAGTAAAATATCCAAAAATAATGTTATTATGTTTCAAATAAATATGCCATATTAGTATCAATCCATTCTTTATTTACAACTCTTCTAGATGAGGTCAATAATGATAACCTAAATTATCATAATATTTATACTCTTCCATAATATTTGGCATTGAATAAAACAATAAGAAAAGACATGATGTTAAAGTATATCTGAAACTTTTATTTTTATCAATAAATAATTTTGAGCACAATTAATATAAAAATCCCAATAATAATATTTATCCAATTGGTATTAAAATTGCCCAAATAACTTTCAAATAAATTATAGATATCTAAAACTAATCAGCAACAAAATTGATTAAATATAACAAAGATTTTGAAGATTTACCAATAGGCCAAATTATTTAAGAAAAGTTAGAATCAAAACTTATACGAGGAAGTAAAGGATATAATATTTGCATTTAATGTATAAGTAATCTTATTAAAGTTGAGAATTGATCTGAAATTATTAAATTAAAATATTACCTATTTAACATCTAAATAACAATTTAAAGTGTTTTGTCTTTAATTTTAGACTTCTATAAAGTAGATTCATTTCGTATTTATTTCCTGAAATTGTATATGTAACTCCAAAAGTACTAATTATTAATATTATTATATACAATAGCATTAGGATCAATGTAATTATTATTATTCTAGGTTTCATTTCCCTTATTTCACATACTCCTTGAAGGGATTTTAAAAATGAAGATTCTCCCCTAATATTATAAAGATCACATTCTTTGCATATTGCTCCAATTGAACCTGTTTTACAGGAATCATAATTCACTTTCCAACCTCCAATACACTATTCATTATTTTCACATTGCTCTATATAATGTGAATAATAAGAATATCTCCAAAAACCTGGCAATAATTCTATTGATTAAGATGTTATTGCTTTGATTTTCTTAGGATCTAATCTTTAACATTCAATTGAATCCTTTTCAACTGAATAATATCCTTTATCAAAATCACATTTTAAACATTATTAATTAGTATAATATTCTCCAATTTCGCATTTTAATGTTGTAACATTAAAAATAAATATATGATCCTCACTCATACCTTCACAATAAGATTTTACTAATAAATATATTTATTAAGTAGAATAAGGATCTAAATTAAACAACATATTATCTAAACTATAAGATTATGTTTCAGTATTAAAAGATGAGATAGTCACATTCTCTTATTGAGAACTTATTAAAATCTCCTATAATTAATAACCTTTCTCTTAATCAACATATAATTATTCAAAATAGCATTTTCTATCTTTATTATTTATTAATTTTTCTCCAAGTTATGTATATATTTCAATACTTAAAGAGATATTATTTTTCACATATTACATTATTGACTTATCAAATATTTAAAAATCTTTAAGCATTTATCCACTTGCAACTTTAATATTTGTATCATTAATTCTTTGTTTCTTATAATTTACTAAATACTCTGGACTATCAACCACTAAAAATCCCATCTCTTATCTTTTTGTTTTTAAAACAACTCCATACATTGACAATTTCAAAAGATCTGCTTCTTCCTTTATATTGTTTAGACCATCTGCTGCTTTATTTTCATACAGCATTAATTAATTTATTGTATTTTTTTCCAATTTATACTATTCAGTAAATATTGCTCCACCAATTTTGGCACTATTATTTATAATTATAACATCAATTGCAATAATTGAAGAATTTAATAAATATATTGCACCAGCAATATTTTAAATAAAATTGTTTTTCAAGATAATTTAATTTAACTTAATTGAACTGTTTTAAAATTATAATATCCCATTTGATTATGCTATATTATTTAGAAACTTAGATTTATAAAATTTAATTGATTTACTTTTGACTATAAAACAACTATTGTTTCCACAATCATTATTCACAAAATTTATATTAGATAATAAGATATTTTAATGATCTGAATCACTTAAGAATATTGTCAATCCATTCTAACAAAATGGACATTTGATATTTGTAAGTTTAAGATTCCTAAACCTTAAATACTAAGACTCTTATGTTTGATTTAATTTGAAAAAATAGCGTAATTGATTTTAAGATTCAATGTTTAAAAGTATAAAATCTTCAATAAAAATGTTTTTCATTAAACTAGTTTCAACACTAATTATATGAGAAAGTTCAAAAATTATCATAATTGAAGTTAAAAAAAATTACTTTAATCTTAAATCTCCATTTTTTAGTTTACAAATTGGTTAATTTAAATAGCCAGCATAATGAAAATGAAATATTATCACAGGACTAAAATTTATAATAGAAGTACCTAAAACTTGATGTAATTATACCATCTAAATTACTTGAATTTTGTGAATTAGTATATTTAGATAACTTATTTAAAACTTATTCATCAGTATTATTAAAAGTAATATAATAAAGAAAGATCTTATTATTGTTACTATTAGAAGAAAAATCAAATTTGCCAAGAGCATTTTCTTAAGAATATAAGTTTATAAATGAGAGATTTTTCATAAAGATATCATTACTTAAAGTAGATGATATAAGATGTAGAAAAGCACATTTCTATTAAGTAAATATATTCTTTGCTTTAACATCACTAATTTCTAATTATATTGTTGATTATTAAGCATCAATAGTCAATACACCTCCTAATTAAGTTAAATATTCTTTTTAAGATGCAATAATTGTATTATCAAAAATACAATTTTGTATTATAACTTTGCCCTCTTATTTTAATTAAATATAAATGAATCCATAAACAATACTATTCACATCAAAAAGTTCAGAATTAATAAAATTTATAAATTCTGCTTAAAAAATAGCAAAGCCACATAATGACTTGATTAAATCTGAAAATTCAACATTAATATTTTAAACATACAAATTTTAAGCAAAAATTGAATTAGCCTCTAATAGTATAATAGATTCTGAAGAATTGTATACAATAAAATCTTAAAAGATTAAATTATTTAAAATTATTTATGATTTAGGTGATTTTATTTTTATAAAAGAAGATTAAAATAGGTCTTAATTTGGTTATTAATACCAAAATTAATTTGATTTAAATATACAATTTCTTAATTCAATAATAGACTCTGAATAAATTTAAATGTGAATAACTGAGTTAATAGACTTTAATAAATTTAAACTCTAATAATTTTGAATTACTAAATTTGTGATATTTACATATTTTTTTCCAGATTCATCAGATCTAATTTAAATCAATGGATCAACAATTTAAATCATCCCTAAAATTTGAATTGATTCGAATTCCAATCTATCAAAATTAGATATATAAATTAATTCATTCTAATAAATTTTAGTTGAACTAATTGTTGATTTAAAGCTTTCATTTATCTATTTATTTTTTTCAACTGTTAAATCATCTAAGATAATATTCATACAGTCCTCTAAACTTAAGAACTGAAATATTAAATCATTTTATATAACAAGATGATGTGCATTTAGATTTCCATTCTAAATATAAAATATAAAGTTATCACTTATTTTTCCATGAGAATATATCTAATCTATTTTTTTAAATTCAGAATATTTAATAATTACATCTATATTTATATTTTGCTACAAAGATATGATTTACAATATATTAGATCCATTTAATTGCAAACTTTAGCATTTTAATTAATTAACTAAGAAAGAAGTTGAGGGTGATTCAAATTAGTGATAAAAGAAAATACTCCTAATTGCTAAATTGTCTGCTATTTTTATAGCCTCTAAATTTATAGATGAGAAAGTAGATATGATTGTTGAATTAAGTAATTAAAGGTTGAATAATTTTACATTAGTAATCAAAATTACATCTTAAGTTTTTGGTATAAAGAATATTGTACTATTTTCTAATAAGCAATCCTCAATTAACAATTCTTCTATAACATATTATTAATTATGATTCTATAAAGATTAATTTATAAAAACACTATTTATAAAAGTGCAATTCTAGATCTTCACAGATTTTATGAGAATTTTATTAAATTCGTCAGATGTAAATTAAAAAAAGTAACTATCTTAGAAAGTACAATTTTTAAATTACAAATAATTCATTTCAATTGATGCATTCTTAAAAAAATTATTAATTCTTATGATTGTTGCATCAGATAAGTATAAATTCTCTACTAATAGCTCCCTTATTTTAACATTAGATGGAAAATTCATAGTTAAGTAATTTTTAGCAATTTCATCTCCTAATGTAAGATTCTAAATAATCACATCAACACCATAAAGAGAAGTTACAATAATATAAGAATTTTTATTCTTATAAATACTATTGAAAATGTGAAAATTAGTTATATTAAATAGTTCAACAAATCCTTATCCTGTCGTATGAACCTCAGCAATAATAGTAGCTGTATAATTTTTTAATGCATAGTAATTATTAAGAGCTTTTTGTTATTTTGGAATCATATTTTGAATAATATAATAATAATTTGATACACTTTTTTATAAAACAAAATTACCATTTTAAAAAGAGGTAGATATTTTCTAACTATAACTTATAAATTTCTACTTCTATTAAGTTAAATTATTGAATGGTTTAATTAATCCACTTCTTTAATCTATATAAGTTAAATTATTATCAAAGTTGATTAAACATTTATGAGTTTATTTAATACTTGTAGAATTAATTAAAAAATATGGATTATATTTCTAATATTTTATTAAATATTACATGAATTAAATCACTGTCTAGTGGCAGACAAAACTTACAAGGATAAGGACATTGATAGCATTAACCAGAAATTTAAGAATAAAAGTCAGTATTTTCATCATATTATGAAGAACACCTAATGCATTAGTATTCTCCATTGATATAATCACATTAATCGCAATTAGAACAAGAATCTATACATTTGTTAGAATTTATATCTAAAACCAGATTATTTGAGCATTAAGTAATTAAGACTTAGTCATAATTCTTAAATAATTAACTTAAATCATAAAAATCTTAAGTTAATTATTATAAATATCCAATAGTTTCTAATTTATACTTTTACAACATTTTATTATTTAATTCACAACTTTAAACATTTTCAAATTTCTGACTACATGCCATACATAAACCATTTAAATTATTATTAAAATATCCATCTTTACATTATAAACATACCATCAGATCAAATAAGTTATTAATACATTATTCACAATTAGGGATTTTATCTTAGCAATTAGTTATTTATTGAAATTTATTTTTTAATAATTCAAATTTTGTAGCATAACAAATAATCTCTCCATCTTTATTTATATAATATTAACAATTATTATCAATATTATTCTTTTAGCATAAATTATATTTAAATGAAAATGAATAACCTTGTTAACATAAAGCACATCCAACTAAATAATCATCGTTTACTTAACTTTATTCATTAATAAATATTGAATTTTATTTAAGATTATATTTATTATATTAAAAGCAATATTTGCAATGTGAAATTGAACATTACTAACATTATCCCATAAAATTTATAAAATATTAAGTTAAACTAGAACATTATAAACATTATTCATCCTTACATTATAAACAGTTATTTTGACAGGTTATACTATTAATTTTGAGTGGTTTTATAGAAGAACATTCACCATAAGCAAATCTATATCCATCTTAGCATTTTATATAAGTTTATTAATTCAAATGTTGATATTTTGATAAATAACAATCTTAATCTTCAAGTTAATTACATAAAATGCAACCATGACATGGTATCAATTATTCATTTTCAAATATAAATTAAATATTTGTTATTTTAGCATCATTTTATATTTTCAGAAAATTATTAGAAGATTAATTTTCATATTGATAATATGTTCCCTTGCAATTAGCACTTTTTAATACCCAATCAATCGGTCTCATTAAACATTCTACACATATGACCTAATTGTGTTAACTTGCTGACGGACTAGTTTAATTATAACAATACCATTAAAAACACATTTAATCAAAACTAAATTCCCCAAATTTACAGTAATCTAAATCTTAATCTTCTTACTCATCTACTAAATCAACAATCACTTCATTTTATGTAACAAATTAGCAACTAAAATCTGATGTTTCCGAATACCAAACCTTGCATCTACAAGTTTGATCAACTCCATTATAAATTCTATTTGTTGATTCTGGACAACTTAAACATTCATTTTATGATGGACCAAAACATGTTGAACATGAATAATGACATTAAATATTTTCATTATTACAATCATAATATGATATAAGTCCAAATGATCTTCCCAGAGAACTTAATTCTTCACTTGAACCACCAAAATATAGTCGATAATATATATTTGAAAATTAATAGACATTTTAATAAGTTTTTTCTATTTATTCATCCTACTTGTAATTAATTAAATAAAAATTTAAATTATATGGGTCGTAAGAAATTTGAATATAATGCCATGTACTTAATAGAAAATGATTTTAAATAAAAATAACATCTTCTTTTAAAAATGGATCATTATTATCTGTAAATTAAACTATTATTGGCAATCCATAAGAATAATATTAGATAATCATCATCCATTATTTTTATTCTGAGTAGTACACATAATATAAAATAAAAGAATTAGATCCTGTTGCTTAAAAATCTGTTGTAAATCTATTTGCTACTATTCTTAAAATATATATTTTATGATCAATTTCTGAATCATATTCTTTTGAAATCTTAGCCCAAAATGTTACTTTATAATAATGCAAATTCTAATTTTCAATCATATAGATTTGATGTTAATTAAACTCTCTCATCTCTAATTAACCTAATAGTAAAGTTGTAGTTTCTGAACATTAAGTCTCAGTATATATATCCCATGCATCATCCATATCTCTTTAATAAACACTAATTGCTGCCTGTAATCGACCTGGGAATGTTTTTAAATATAACATAGTCTAAGTAATTGGATGTTCAACCTATAATTAATAATATTACAAAGTACATTAAAAGAACCTCCAATAACAAAGTTGAAACTTGTATACTCAAATTTTTAAAAGGAATATTAATTTAAAGCTTTTTCATAGTTTCCCCATCTCATATCGAAATTTAATAATTTTTACTCGATATCATAATTTACATATTGTTAAAACCACCTTCCTTCATAATCTTAAATATTAAATATAAATTCATTTGATAACCATTAGTTTTCTTATTTATAATAAACATGGTGAATTATTTTTTATTTTGAATTTGATAATTCCACATAATGAAGATAGAATAAACTTCCTTCCAAATGTATTCCACTCGACAAAAAGTAGTAAACATCAGTATTGATTGTTTCATACATATAGTATTTTGCTCCTAAAGGACATAATTTTGATACAACTCCTTGACTAAATAATGGATTACTCCAATCCGTATCAACTGAGTATCTATTCTAATCATTAATATAGGTAAAGCTAGAGATGCATATATAAAATAAATGGAATATTAAAAACATAATTTAAAAAAATCAATTTTCTGAATATTAAATAAAAATATTTATATTTATAAGTCATTAAAGGAATTTTTATATTTTAATAATCATATCTTATTTTATCAGAATTGATCATATTAATTAGATTTATAAATTGATGATATTTAAATATTTAAATATACATATATCGAAAATCATGAATCAATAGTAGATACCATAACAAATATTTGGAAATTCATTTAATTAGTAATAAATTCAATAAGCTCCTTTTAACCATCCTATTTATTATTAATAACAATAGAATATAACAAATTTAGGAATAGCTTAATAAGCTACTGTAAATAATTTACCAAATCCTATCGTGCCTCATTGTAATAACAATGTATTTGGTTAGCCAACTAACATAATCTATCAAACGTAATCACCATTTTAACAAATTCCTCTAAATTAGAATTCTTTATTTTCGTCATTAAATAAAAATACTAATTCAGCTTTAATAGATTATGGAGATGATGAAATGATAGAGGTTAAAAAAGAAGATGCAAAATAAACTGCTAATAAGTATGATTTAAATGAAAAACTATCTTTTGAAGTCAAGACCTTATATAAAATGGGGAAATTACTCAATAATAGAACATAATACTTACCTGGAATTGTAAGTATAAAAGCAAAAGATTAAACTATTACTCAAAATCATGAAAATCAAAGAGTTGGAATAGATTTGGTATTTATTTTTAATAAATGTTTAGATTTGTTTGATTGATATTAGTGGAAGTATGATTGGAGTTAAAATTCAAATGGTTAAATAATCTTTGATTGTTTTACTTTAATTTCTTGGAGATAACGATAGACTACAATTAATAACATTCGATAATGATGCCCATAGATTAACACCATTAAAGAGAGTAACAAAACAGAATAAAATTTATTTTACTTAAATTATTCAATAAATTCAGGCAAATGGAGGGAATCAAATCTCAGAAGCTACTAAAATGGCATTTTGCTAATTAAGACATAGAAAATATATAAATAATGTGACATCTATTTTCTTACTTTCTGATGGTGTTGATTATACTTTTCCAGCAATTAAGGAACAAATAAAGACAGTCAATGAAGTATTTACTTTACATACATTTGGTTTTGGATAAGATCATGATGCTCCTATGATGACTTAAATTTGTAATTTAAAAAGTGGAAGTTTCTATTTTGTATAGGATGTAACATTATTGGATGAATTCTTTGCAGATGCTTTGGGAGGACTTATTTCAGTTGTTGGTGAATAATTAGAAATAACTATTACTTCTTAAGCACCTCCTCCCTATTAAAACATTTAAATATCTAAAACTTATGGTAATATGTGGTAAAAGAAAGGAAATCAATATTATATTACTCAACCTTAATTTGCTTCAGGTTCCAGAAAAGATTATGTTTTTGAAATAGCTCTTCCTAAGTTTGAGACAAAAATTGAGGATAATTAAAGAAATGTCAAAGTTATAGATGCAGAATTAAAAATCAAAGATCCAGTTAATGGAACAGTTATTACCAAATAAACCAGTCTCACATTAACATTTTTTAATTAAGATGAATAAATTAATTAAAATGAAGCTGATCTTGATGTTTATGCATAGTATTTCAGAGTCAAAGGAACAGAAGTGATAGATGAAGCAAGAAAAGCTTGTGAATAAAATAAGAATGAGGATGCTGAAAAATTAATTGATAATATGTTGATACAAATTTAAAAAATACCAAATGTTGCTGCTTAATGTACTGGAATTATTTAAGATTTGTAATAAGCAAAATAAGCATCTTCAAGAACATCATATAGTTTATTTGGACAGAAACAAATGTGTCAAATGGTCAGTAATAATTATCAATAGGGAGGAGTCAATTCTTTATTTTCTGCTTAAGGAATGCAATTATAATAAGTTTAACCAGCTGCATACTAGAATGTTTAATAATAATAGATGATGTTTTAAGTGCAATTTTCAAAATCTAATTAAAAAAACCATTGATTGATTTATTATAATTTAATTTTAATATTATTGATTATTTATTTCTTGCTCAAAATTCTATTTACTTATATTAACAAAAATAATATAAAATTGATAAAAGATATTTTAATATTTATTCATGTTTTATTAACTAATTAACAAATTGTTTTTATTTATAATTATTGCTATTATAGAAATGAGTTGATCAATATATTATTACATTAAGAGGTTCAGTTTGAAAGACATCATTATTGATACAAACTCTTGGCCAATGTGATTCAAAAGTAAATTTTTGACTTAAGAGTCACAAAATTTCTGTGTTACTTTGATATTACATCAAATTTTCTTAATTAGGGCAAAATGGTTGAAAAAACGTCAATCAAGATCTAATCTGAATTTTTATAATGGTAAGATCTAAAATATGTTCACCAATCACTAGCATGGGCCCGACAGTAAGTTGAGGTATAGAAAATATTTATTTAGAAAATCCTAATACATTTTTATTAAATAGATGATAAAGTTAATCCATAAAATAAAGTTGATAAAGATTTCGTTAACTTAATTAATTCTCAAAATATAAGGACTAGATAAAATAGGATAACCTATTAACTAATAAAAAAACTAATTTTTATTAATCAAAACTTAAGATATGGTTTGAAATGCACATCTATAATTGTTTTACCTTAGTTGCAGACTGATTTATGAATAATTTCAGAAAATTCGTTATAATCTCTTTAGATAATAGATACTCTTACTTTTCAATAGACTACCTAAAAATATTAAGTGCATTAGTTTAGTGGATAGATTTTAGATTTTAAAGCCTTCATGAATAAAGAATTTTAAAATGTAATGGGGTTTATAACAGGATTTGGAAAATGGCTTCAGATTCTGAAGCTGATAAAGATATTTCAAGATTGAGTGATCATAGCAATGAAATGGTGTTATAAATTAATTTGCAATCTAAAAATTATATTGCTAATTTAGACCTCTTATATTTTTATATGCAAAAAGAGTTAAATTTATCTTCTAGAAACTTACTGATTCAACATCTAAATAGATTAATCATAGTTGAGATAAAAAAAGATATATTTAAATTAAAATTTATAACGACTATTTATTGATTTACTTATGGCTGAGCAGTAATCATTTGAGAATATCATTGATCAATATAAATAAAAGAAATGCTATTAGTAGCTAAATAACTGCAAATCAAATTAAAAGAAATACTTTCTATTTTTAGAAGGAGTTTTACCAAGCATGGCAGAGGTTTTATTATTAAATTTAAAATCTAAAATCGGCTATTTTATTCCTTAATCTAAAGGAGATCTAATTTTTTCTAGATTTTCCTCTTTATATTTTTAATGCGCTATTTTCTTTAGTGTTTTAATTTCGATGATTAATTGTGTTCAACTATTGATTATTTCTATAGCTTGCGTTCTTTCAATAACATTTGAGAAATTTTCATATTTTTAAGTTGATACTTTTCCCAATAGAAGTCAATGTTTGGAAAAAATTAATTGCAATTTTGATGTCTGAATTTTGTCAGTTAATATTCACAAACATTAAATACTTTATGTTGTCATTTTTACTCTCATCATTTTAATAATTATTACGACTGATAATTTACTTTTTCTCCATACTTTGAGGCATGTACTGTTATTAGTGCTTTTTGGAACTTTGAAATTAATGCAAAATACCAATATATTTGAAAATCCTATACCATTTTTTCAAAAAGCTCAACTTTGATATCTAGTTTTATTCAGTGTAAAATGAAAAAAAATTCATTTTAAGTTGTATACTTCAATTATTGATTAATCCAAATTGTATCTTCAAGAGAAAATAAGAAATCCCTCCTTATTTTGTTAGCTAATTCGAATCCTTAATTGATAACCTTTAATTTTCTTTCTTATTAACCAGAACAAGCATTGTAGGAATAAAAAATTTAGTTAATGGAAGAAAGAAAATGGTTTTACATTCAGAATAATTTAGAAGTCCTGGATTTTTTAAACCATAACGAGAAATTTAAATAATATTCTATTGATATATTAACTGATATCAAAGAAATTAGCAACTATGTATATAGATAAAACGGCTCTCTGCCACTAAACAAAAAACCAAACTATTGGTAAAAGAAAGGATAACTAACATTGAGAAGGTTGTCAATCTAAATAGTAATTAGCATTCTTTTGGAGGGATATGTTAAATGGATTTTCATTATTCTAAATTTGTTAAGGAAATTTAAATCACTATGTCTTTGATAAATTTACTTTAAATTAATAAAACAAGCATCTTCATTTTATAATAACTAAAAGTTTATTATAATTCTTGATGATTGTTCTATTCATTCAAGTAAGTTAATGAAATAACAATATTATGTAAATTTTGATCAATTATTTTTAGCTCTATATTCTCTTAAATTAAACTGTATTGGAAAGAAGATTTTTTTATGTAGATCAAATAATTAAAATTTTCTGAATTAAAATTGTATATAATTTTGAATTCAACTATACATGAGAACTATTGAAGNTTTCTATTTTTAGAAGGAGTTTTACCAAGCATGGCAGAGGTTTTATTATTAAATTTAAAATCTAAAATCGGCTATTTTATTCCTTAATCTAAAGGAGATCTAATTTTTTCTAGATTTTCCTCTTTATATTTTTAATGCGCTATTTTCTTTAGTGTTTTAATTTCGATGATTAATTGTGTTCAACTATTGATTATTTCTATAGCTTGCGTTCTTTCAATAACATTTGAGAAATTTTCATATTTTTAAGTTGATACTTTTCCCAATAGAAGTCAATGTTTGGAAAAAATTAATTGCAATTTTGATGTCTGAATTTTGTCAGTTAATATTCACAAACATTAAATACTTTATGTTGTCATTTTTACTCTCATCATTTTAATAATTATTACGACTGATAATTTACTTTTTCTCCATACTTTGAGGCATGTACTGTTATTAGTGCTTTTTGGAACTTTGAAATTAATGCAAAATACCAATATATTTGAAAATCCTATACCATTTTTTCAAAAAGCTCAACTTTGATATCTAGTTTTATTCAGTGTAAAATGAAAAAAAATTCATTTTAAGTTGTATACTTCAATTATTGATTAATCCAAATTGTATCTTCAAGAGAAAATAAGAAATCCCTCCTTATTTTGTTAGCTAATTCGAATCCTTAATTGATAACCTTTAATTTTCTTTCTTATTAACCAGAACAAGCATTGTAGGAATAAAAAATTTAGTTAATGGAAGAAAGAAAATGGTTTTACATTCAGAATAATTTAGAAGTCCTGGATTTTTTAAACCATAACGAGAAATTTAAATAATATTCTATTGATATATTAACTGATATCAAAGAAATTAGCAACTATGTATATAGATAAAACGGCTCTCTGCCACTAAACAAAAAACCAAACTATTGGTAAAAGAAAGGATAACTAACATTGAGAAGGTTGTCAATCTAAATAGTAATTAGCATTCTTTTGGAGGGATATGTTAAATGGATTTTCATTATTCTAAATTTGTTAAGGAAATTTAAATCACTATGTCTTTGATAAATTTACTTTAAATTAATAAAACAAGCATCTTCATTTTATAATAACTAAAAGTTTATTATAATTCTTGATGATTGTTCTATTCATTCAAGTAAGTTAATGAAATAACAATATTATGTAAATTTTGATCAATTATTTTTAGCTCTATATTCTCTTAAATTAAACTGTATTGGAAAGAAGATTTTTTTATGTAGATCAAATAATTAAAATTTTCTGAATTAAAATTGTATATAATTTTGAATTCAACTATACATGAGAACTATTGAAGAATAACTATTATTCTATTTATAAATACAATTCAAAAATATTATATTTGCTTAAAAAATATAAGGGATTAATAATATTTAATGAAAACTTTGGTATCAATTCAAACTTAAAAAAATTTCTAAAAAGTGAAAATGATCAAGGTTGTCAAAAATAATATTGAAAATTTGAATAAACTGAAAATGATTAAAAATATGATGTGAGGACATTAATGAAAAATTATGAATAATAATATCAGAAATTATCATATAATTGTATTTATAAGCAAATTTTTTTAATGAGCATTTAAATATTAAAAAACTTGAAATGTTTTAGACCAACTTTCAATAACAGCCCAGGAAGGTAATACCTATTTTTATGTTTTTAGATTTATGTCTTACAAAGAACATAAAGTTAATTACCAATGAACCTTTAATAATAGCCTTAAGAACAAAAATTAGAATATTTTTAGTAATCAAAAATTGCACATTAACCTGTGATGTAAACTCTCCAATATCAAATGAATCCCCATATTAATTAATTAAAATTCAAATAGGGTGAATCAGTGTAGCAAACTCAATTAGGATAATAAATAGTTTATTAACCTAATCTATAAAATATATAAAGATCTATTGTCGCTTAAAAGATCATAAATTATCAAGATGATGAATTGATTTAACCAAAAAAAGAAAATGCAAAGTAAACAGCAAAATATGATTTAATTGAAAATTTACAATTTGAAATAAAAACTTTATACAAAATGGTAAAACTATTCCCTACCAAAGCATAATACTTACCTGGAATTGTAAGTATAAAAGCAAAAGATTAAACTATTACTCAAAATCATGAAAATCAAAGAGTTGGAATAGATTTGGTATTTATTTTTAATAAATGTTTAGATTTGTTTGATTGATATTAGTGGAAGTATGATTGGAGTTAAAATTCAAATGGTTAAATAATCTTTAATTGTTTTACTTTAATTTCTTGGAGATAACGATAGACTACAATTAATAACATTCGATGATGATGCCCATAGATTAACACCATTAAAGAGAGTAACAAAACAGAATAAAATTTATTTTACTTAAATTATTCAATAAATTCAGGCAAATGGAGGGAATCAAATCTCAGAAGCTACTAAAATGGCATTTTGCTAATTAAGACATAGAAAATATATAAATAATGTGACATCTATTTTCTTACTTTCTGATGGTGTTGATTATACTTTTCCAGAAATTAAGGAACAAATAAAGACAGTCAATGAAGTATTTACTTTACATACATTTGGTTTTGGATAAGATCATGATGCTCCTATGATGACTTAAATTTGTAATTTAAAAAGTGGAAGTTTCTATTTTGTTTAGGATGTAACATTATTGGATGAATTCTTTGCAGATGCTTTGGGAGGACTTATTTCAGTTGTTGGTGAATAATTAGAAATAACTATTACTTCTTAAGCACCTCCTCCCTATTAAAACATTTAAATATCTAAAACTTATGGTAATATGTGGTAAAAGAAAGGAAATCAATATTATATTACTCAACCTTAATTTGCTTCAGGTTCCAGAAAAGATTATGTTTTTGAAATAGCTCTTCCTAAATTTTAAGGAAGAATTTAAGATTATCAAAGATCTATTGGGGTATTATTCGCAGAATTAAAGATTTAAGATCCTATTAATAGATCTATTATAAAAATAAAAGCAAGGCTTGATTTGAATTTATTTAATTAAGATGAATAAATCAATGAAAATATTTATCCTGATATTGATGTTTATGCATAGTATTTCAGAGTCAAAGGAACAGAAGTGATAGATGAAGCAAGAAAAGCTTGTGAATAAAATAAGAATGAGGATGCCGAAAAATTAATTGATAATATGTTGATACAAATTTAAAAGATACCAAATGTTGCTGCTTAATGTACTGGAATTATTTAAGATTTGTAATAAGCAAAATAAGCATCTGCAAGAACATCATATAGTTTATTTGGACAGAAACAAATGTGTCAAATGGTCAGTAATAATTATCAATAGGGAGGAGTCAATTCTTTATTTTCTGCNCATGAGAACTATTGAAGAATAACTATTATTCTATTTATAAATACAATTCAAAAATATTATATTTGCTTAAAAAATATAAGGGATTAATAATATTTAATGAAAACTTTGGTATCAATTCAAACTTAAAAAAATTTCTAAAAAGTGAAAATGATCAAGGTTGTCAAAAATAATATTGAAAATTTGAATAAACTGAAAATGATTAAAAATATGATGTGAGGACATTAATGAAAAATTATGAATAATAATATCAGAAATTATCATATAATTGTATTTATAAGCAAATTTTTTTAATGAGCATTTAAATATTAAAAAACTTGAAATGTTTTAGACCAACTTTCAATAACAGCCCAGGAAGGTAATACCTATTTTTATGTTTTTAGATTTATGTCTTACAAAGAACATAAAGTTAATTACCAATGAACCTTTAATAATAGCCTTAAGAACAAAAATTAGAATATTTTTAGTAATCAAAAATTGCACATTAACCTGTGATGTAAACTCTCCAATATCAAATGAATCCCCATATTAATTAATTAAAATTCAAATAGGGTGAATCAGTGTAGCAAACTCAATTAGGATAATAAATAGTTTATTAACCTAATCTATAAAATATATAAAGATCTATTGTCGCTTAAAAGATCATAAATTATCAAGATGATGAATTGATTTAACCAAAAAAAGAAAATGCAAAGTAAACAGCAAAATATGATTTAATTGAAAATTTACAATTTGAAATAAAAACTTTATACAAAATGGTAAAACTATTCCCTACCAAAGCATAATACTTACCTGGAATTGTAAGTATAAAAGCAAAAGATTAAACTATTACTCAAAATCATGAAAATCAAAGAGTTGGAATAGATTTGGTATTTATTTTTAATAAATGTTTAGATTTGTTTGATTGATATTAGTGGAAGTATGATTGGAGTTAAAATTCAAATGGTTAAATAATCTTTAATTGTTTTACTTTAATTTCTTGGAGATAACGATAGACTACAATTAATAACATTCGATGATGATGCCCATAGATTAACACCATTAAAGAGAGTAACAAAACAGAATAAAATTTATTTTACTTAAATTATTCAATAAATTCAGGCAAATGGAGGGAATCAAATCTCAGAAGCTACTAAAATGGCATTTTGCTAATTAAGACATAGAAAATATATAAATAATGTGACATCTATTTTCTTACTTTCTGATGGTGTTGATTATACTTTTCCAGAAATTAAGGAACAAATAAAGACAGTCAATGAAGTATTTACTTTACATACATTTGGTTTTGGATAAGATCATGATGCTCCTATGATGACTTAAATTTGTAATTTAAAAAGTGGAAGTTTCTATTTTGTATAGGATGTAACATTATTGGATGAATTCTTTGCAGATGCTTTGGGAGGACTTATTTCAGTTGTTGGTGAATAATTAGAAATAACTATTACTTCTTAAGCACCTCCTCCCTATTAAAACATTTAAATATCTAAAACTTATGGTAATATGTGGTAAAAGAAAGGAAATCAATATTATATTACTCAACCTTAATTTGCTTCAGGTTCCAGAAAAGATTATGTTTTTGAAATAGCTCTTCCTAAATTTTAAGGAAGAATTTAAGATTATCAAAGATCTATTGGGGTATTATTCGCAGAATTAAAGATTTAAGATCCTATTAATAGATCTATTATAAAAATAAAAGCAAGGCTTGATTTGAATTTATTTAATTAAGATGAATAAATCAATGAAAATATTTATCCTGATATTGATGTTTATGCATAGTATTTCAGAGTCAAAGGAACAGAAGTGATAGATGAAGCAAGAAAAGCTTGTGAATAAAATAAGAATGAGGATGCCGAAAAATTAATTGATAATATGTTGATACAAATTTAAAAGATACCAAATGTTGCTGCTTAATGTACTGGAATTATTTAAGATTTGTAATAAGCAAAATAAGCATCTGCAAGAACATCATATAGTTTATTTGGACAGAAACAAATGTGTCAAATGGTCAGTAATAATTATCAATAGGGAGGAGTCAATTCTTTATTTTCTGCCTAAGGAATGCAATTATAATAAGTTTAACCAGCTGCATACTAGAATGTTTAATAATAATAGATGATGGTTTAAGTGTAAAAATCAAAAATACCATAAAAATTTATTTGATTTTCAATTGAGATATAATTAGATTATAAGAAATTTTTTATATGAATCGGTCTAATTTAAAATTTTTTATAAATGTGATGTA
>CAJJDM010000121.1:6003-66328 GCA_905182975.1 Paramecium primaurelia
CTCTCTTTTGTTAAGATTTGCCTCCTGGGTAATTTATTCTTACAATTCATCAATTCTCTTCAGCATTTTTTACATCTCTCCTGCAATTCTATCATGTTATGTCTACCAATCTTTAGACAAAATTTCCATCTATAAACTTATTAAGTGTTTATTTTTTAATAAATTTCTAACTCTTTAGTCTTTTTCTAAAACCCATAATTAAATGAGAGTTTTTTAACAAAATCGAGTAATTGTTTCTATAAAGCTATTCTACGAAATCTAAATTATAGTTAATACTAAACCCTATTTAATTTTCCATTCATCATTTTTTTATTTATCAATAAAGAATTAATCCTATTGGTTTGATTTGACTTCATATTCCTCATCGTTTTCTTGTAGGTATATTTTTTTAGCTAATTGAACTAGATAATCTTGATTAAATTAAATTTCCTAGAATTCCCACTTAGATATTTTTAACTTTTCTTTTGTTTGAGCTATTAATTTATAGAGAAAATCAATGATATTGGTTGATTAATTATTATTGTTGTCTGATTATTTTTCACTCTACAATGCATCGGTTTAAATTCTTGAAAAGTATTCATTAATTGATTCTTTTTCCTATTATTCTAAATTAGAAGTTGTCAAGTGCTATTATTTAATGAGTTTTATATGTTTTTCAAAACAATTTGAAAAGCTTGTATACATTTCCTAGTAATGTTCTTGTATAACATCACGGCTTTTAGTAAAATTTTTGATATCTTCAAGGAATTTTGCCAACTTTTACTTCTCTAATCTTTTTTTTATTAATAACAGTTAGAGAATATTAACAATGAGAGATAAATTTGCCCCGATTGTATTTTGAAACGAATTGAGTTCTCTAGTATTCTTATCATGTCTATCATTTTTATCATCATATTTTGTTTTAAATTTATCAAATATCTCTTTTAAATCACTGACTATATTAGTGATAGGCTTTTGAAAAATTTCTAGGTTTTGATTTATGGAACCTTTCAATAATTTAACAACTTTTTCGATTTAACAGATTAGTAATTTAAGTTATTCTACCACTTCACAATTTTCTTATTATTTAATTTTTCCTAATTATTACAATAACGCCTCATACTTTTCTCTCTCAATATTCAATTAATTTTGATTAAGATTTTCATTATTGATAATGTTTAAAGAAAACTCTATTGGAAAATCTTTTATAATTTTCATTATTCTTTCATTAAGAGTTAAAGGATCGGTTTCTTCTATTAATAATTCTCCAAATTCCTTTTCAATTAATTCTAAATCTATTCTTTCCAAGTCAATCATTTATTCTTCCAGAATTATTTTACATAAAAGATAATCTAAAATTCCTTTTTATGTTATTAAATTATTTGAATAGTCTTGTTCAGTAATTTATAATTTATTTAATTCTGCAATAGTTTATTCTTAAAATGAGCTGTCACAGCAAATTATTCTGTTTGAATAATTTTTAACTACATCAATTAGAAACCGATCCAAATTGATAAAAACTTGCAACTTTAAAAATTCTTCTGATGGTATTGTTATTATATTTTCAAAGCATTATTTGAAAGCAATTAATTGCAATTTAAACTTTAAAATGTTCAATCTTTAGTTGTGTATACATTAAAATGATAGCTTTTACAAATATTGTTATTTAATTTCTTATAATTCTTTAGGTAAAGAAACAAACTCTATTTCATATTGTAACATTAGAATTGTCTTAAAACTTAACAGTTATTCATTAAAGTATTTTTACAGTTCCTAGATCTGGTGTACATAATAAATATTTAGGTTATTCAATAAACTGTTAAAGTATTGAATTATGGTATCCTTTTTTAGTAAAGAAATTTCTAGCTCTGAGACTTATTTTTCAGTTTTTTCTATTAGTTATAACATGTATTGAGCTGCTTTCAAAAAACATTTCTTATTGTGCGTTGCATTAGGCAAGGCAAGTAGCTTCTACTTAAACTTATTGACAAAAGAAAATTATTTATCTATTATATTTAAATTTTATAATTCCTTCTAAATCAACTCTATCTCTTACTAAAGCATTGTGCTTTCATCTTGTTCATTTCTCTAATCATTAATATCTTAAATTATTTACGATAATATTTATTCTAAAAGTCTCATAATATATCTAAGTTATTAAAATATTTAGAATTCATTAATTTTTTTCTATTCAAGTTATTCCATCTAAAAATCTTATTTCCTTATACTAAGATTAATAATTTTAATTATTTTTAAAGTGTTTTGGAAATATTCTTTGAAATTTAGAATCATATTTTTTAATTATGAATTATACGTAGCTTATTCAATTGCGATATTATAATACTAATTTTTTTGGATAAAATTTTTATAATTTTTAACAACTACTCCCAATCTCTCATCATTTTCCTGAATTAATGCTATTAATTTATTTGAAATGATGAAATCGAAAAATTGTTTAATTTTGTAAACTGCCTAAGTAGATTGATTTTCTTATTTTTCTATACTTCCTAATTCTAATTTTAAATAAGAACCAAATGTGAAATAGATATTATCTTTTTTTTCATTCATTAGGAATTCTTTTAGCAACATAAAGTTTTCCCATTCTTTGAAGGAGTCTTCTAGTATTAATTTATCAATTTAAGTTATTTATTTATTTTTAAATTAATTAAGCAAGATTAAAGCTTGGTCATTGCTATGATTCATTTAAATCAGAAATCCTTTGTTCATATATTCCTGCCATTTGGCTTCAAGATTAAAAGAGCTAGCCTGCTTTAGTTTTTGTTTGGTTATTAGAGGGTTATAGATTAAGATTTTTCCAATCATTTAGATCCACAAAAAATGATTTTGCCAATTACTTGAATTTTTCACAAGGTTTTAATGTGTTTTCTCAATTTATATAATTATTTCTTCCAAATTCTGTTAGCTGTCATTTTTCAAATTATTTATGATCTCCCATTGCAACGTATCAATTTAAAAATATACTTCATATTATTCTCTATTTTTTTATACTGTATACTTATTGTAAAGTAGGCAGGCTCCACGATACAATTCCATAAACAATTCAGTATTAGGTTTCATATCAAATATTGAGTTAAAGATACCATTTAGGCAACCATTTAAAATATCATCCCTATCTTTACCATCATTTGGGGCGATCTGAAAAGAAGTTTTTGTTAAGAAAACGTAAAGTTCCAATTAATTATGAATTAAATCATTCTTTTCTATTTCCATTTATTATCTTAATTCATCACAAATATCCACAAATTTCTTTTATGTATCACAGTTCATAAATCTCTAATCCTTTCTTGTATGGAAACTAAATATCACTTTGGATAGAGAAGCTGTCGTCCTTAAGATGAATAAACATTTAAATGAATCCGTTCTGACATAGATCAAACAACTTCTCAATAATTTTAGGATTCCATCTATAAGTAAGTTGTATGATTTCAAGACCTTTTAGGCATTCTTGATGAGTTTATAAATGTTTTCCTCTTAAAAAATAAACCATTATATGGCTATCATTATTTCTTAAGCTTCTGATTGATTAGCAGCAACATTTGCTTTAGAGTAAATCGTTTAGACAAAAGAATCAAATCTAGTAATGAAATTTTCTATGTCTTAAATATCAGACTTTAAGACTATTTCTGTGTTGGGTATTGTTTTAATAGAGCCACAACCACCTCCACGTAATTAGGATGTTATCTTATTCAATCGGCCTGACATTTTTATAAAAATTTAAATAATAAATCAACACCGGTATAAAACAGTTTATAAACTCACAACAAATACAAATATATTTTGTTAATATTATTTAATGATAAAAATTATGTTAAATAACATATAAATAATTTATTAACATAAATATTAAATAAAATATTACTTTCTCAGACCAAAGTTCTCGTTTTTTTAGTTACTAAATCCATTTGCAAGATAACTTTAGCTAGTTAGCAATAATATCTGTGAATTATACAAAAATCTAACATTTTTCAGCAGGTAAAACATCCACAAGTTCCATCAGTTCCGACAGTACAAGAGGTCTTTAATTATATGCTTGCATATGATGTAATAGGGATGCATACAGCTCCATTAGGTGTGCATAATTGTGAAAATATTTAGCATTCAGGATGTGTCTTTTTCATTGCGGCTTTACATTCTTCATACTCATAACATTATCTATAAATCTAAAGACATGGTTCAGCGCTAAACTTTAGAGAGAATTATGTATTGGCAAATTCAATACTTTAGTCTCAAGCCAAATAACCAATCCATTTGTTTTACATCCTGAAAGAAAGTATGATATTCACCATCAGTTAAGCCATTTTTTTATCACTGCAAAATTTATCTTTGCATTTATTTATTGTTGCATCCAAAAACATCTAACTACTCCATTTTTATGTGTTAAGTCAGCCACAAACAATTAAGTCTTGTTTGATGAACAAATTGAAATAGTTATGCATCTAGCAGTAGAAATAGTACAATTTTCAGCAAGGTTTTCTTGTTAAGCATGTGAATTTATTGTTGCAGATTGATCTTCGCATACTTAACTCTAAATGTTGAATTAGATTCTTACCAAGCTTAGAACTTACCATTTACTTTGGATTTTGTACATCAAGAGTAATTCGTAGTATGTAAAGAAGAACGTGATCCACTAACTACTAAATATTAACTTGCCCATTTTTATTCATCTCTTATTTTGCATGGAGCCTATTATTTCAAATATTTAAATTATTTAATACTTTTGTATCCATAACCAGAAGTACAACAATCTTTATGATGCTTCTGAAAATCGGTATCAGTTGTAAGAGTATTGAGTGTTTCTGTAAATTATCTATTAACACATGTTTCTTTGGCAGTTCCAACTTTTGTAGTTTTGCGTGGACCATTTTAGACAAAAATAGTGCCCTGTCTATTAAGTTTAATTGAAAGCATTACAAAGTTTTCCATAATAAATACATGAAGTTCCATCAAAGACACAGAAAGGATCATTAATTGTTATAAATTGTGGCTTACCATCATTACATTCTTTTTTGTGTTTACTTGAAATATTACTGCACTTCTTCTTAACACAATTTGATTTAGTAAAGATCCCTTAAATTTTGAGCAAGCTACGAGCATGACCTATATTGCACCAACACATCCAATACTCTTATTTATATAACATTTCTTGATAAGTGGCACATTCAATATCGGTTATAGCTGAAGTGTTTCAGTACAACTTCTTACTTTGCATTTATTAGTTTCAGTATTTCCAGCATCGTCAGAACTTTATTCAGAAGTGGTATTCATATTAATATCCAGTCCAATAATTTTTTAAATAATTTACTTAATTATTTAATTCCTCTGTATGATGTGCATGGTTTTATATTTTGAGTACTTCCTTTACTACGAGTGACACATCGACTTAAATAAGAATCAAATTCAGAATCAGTTATTATTGTAACTTTTTCATAACCTGTTTTTTTTTTAAATGCTGAAGTTGAGGTAGTAGCAGTTGTTATTGGTCTGCATCTATAGCGTTGAATCTAACACAATTTGGTTATTTCCTACATTTTGAAGTAGCAGCATTATTAGTACTTGCGTATTTATCGGTTAATTTAATTGCCCAATTAAAAATAATTATTTCCTCCAAGGAATGTAGACTTATTTTCGCTAGTATCATTCAATGTTGTATATAAATACTTAATTTGTAGTTCCACTATAAAGATAACAATCTTTATAAATAGCGAATGTTGTTCCTAATATGTAAGTGCATGTAGTTGCAGCATTGAATTCATCAAAATAAACCTTCAGATGTAAATTTTACTCCTGATTAAAGCATTTCCTAACAGGTAATATATAAGGCTTCCCTGGTGCTCCTAAATCGCAATCTATTAGAGAGGTAGAATGTTATTTACTTTAGCAATAAAAGTCTATACATGAGCTATGAAAGCACATTTTTTCTAATTGCGTAAATTTTGCTTAAACCATATTTTTATTTATCAGAATCATAAGTGGTTGGAAATACATATGAATCACAAACACCAACATCCTTACATTAAGTCGGAGCTCCTCCTGCTTTACAATACATTATTTTATCAGGTAAATAAAATGATTAACAAAATTCTACCTCTAAAGCTGCTGATAACCCTAAATCTGTATGTACTTTATTGATACAGTCATTAGTTGCAAATACACCTGTTTCTGATGCACAACATTTAGTATAATTTTAGATACGTCCAGTAATGTAATTATCACAATCTCTTTAACTAGTAAGTGAAGGGATATCTGCACATATTGCACCATTAAAAACAATAATGAATGTTGTAGCTGTATTTATACAGAATTTATTACTATCTTTGGTTGGTTGGGCTAAACAATATGAAGGTTTTAATGCAAATATAACACCAGAATTTGCATCAGTGGTTTATAAATTTTTAGTTTTATCACTCTCTAAGTTTCAATACTCAGTAGTTTATATTATACTTTTGCGATAAAGAGATTTTTATGAATATTTTCTAAATGTACTTGGGATATTTGTAACAACATTACCAGTAGTAAAAGCAGTATGAAATTTTCCTCTACAATATAAGTATCCTGTTTATAAACCTTGCATTCTACTAAAATTTAAGCTGAATTAAAATCTGAACAAGCTGAAATGGTATCTGAATAAAAAAAACTTTTTTTAGACTGTTGATACTGTTGCAATTTTAGTTAAATCAGTAACAACCTTAAATCCCCAACACTATTCTTACTTTTTAGTTGTAGACAAAGCCTAATCAATTTTTTAGTATGTAAAAGCAGTTGATAACGTGAAACAAGTTGAATCTGTTACTTTTAATATATCCCTGCAGATATAAAGAGAGATTAATCATTAAAGGTTTTTACATCTTTTAGGTGTTTAATTTTTCATAACTATTCTATAATTTACATTTAGTATCACAAGATTTAAATGTACATATCACTCCTTTTAGAGAAATCAATTATGTATAGAATTATTGTTAAAAATATATATATCGGTGTTTAGAAAGATAGATTAGGGAATAGTTTTGACTTTTGGAATGATTGTTATGACAACTTTTCTATTTGTAAAAACTAATTTTAAGAATTTAATGGAGGCTGAAATTATTTTTCTCTAATAAATTTGATTAATTATAATATTCGAATTAATGTTATTTTATAATGATAAATAAGTTTTTGGAAATTTTTCAATTAGAAAACCAATTAGCATGCATATTATAGGTTTATGTAATTCTATTTCAAATATTAGAAACATATTAAAAAATTAGAAATTAATCTTGAAAATCCATTTTTCACTCAAAAATGAAATTTAAACTAAAAATACCATGCAAATCTCAATAGCAGTAGCCAATTCGGCAATTGGCTCTAATTATATAAAAAACAGACCATAGTTCAGCTATCAGAGCAGAGCATATATCCAAATTGATGAAAAATAAGGTAATAATAATATAAAATCAAATTTTTAGATTGGGCAAGTTTTTAAATAATAAGAACTTCAAAATAGCTTTGGAAAATATTCAAACATACTAATAATGCCAACCTTTGGGATTTTAGATTCCGAACTTATTCTGAATAAAATATGAATGATTAATGTGTAATACGCGCTAAATCCTATTCGTTTGCTCTTCACCAAATTACTCCTGTAAGCTAAACTATACCTGTAGAAAACTTAAGTCTATAAAATTGATTCTAGAAAGTTCAAATTATGATACACTTGTGAAATTGTCAGCTAATGAATTAAATTTCTGTTTAAAATTTTCATAATATTTGGTAATCATATTTCCACTTCAAGAAAATTCAAATCTCAAATTATTTAGCTGAATGTCCAAAATATTAGTATTCAAAATATTAAAAAAGTAAATTATTCAATATTCAATTTTAAAATATTTAAGATAATTATTGAAATTTTTCCCACAATATTATCAATACATCACCAAGTGCTTGTGATATTTATGAAAAATTTATTTAATTATAATAATTTAATTCCTAATGCAATCTAAAAATCACATATATTGAAGATATGAGATACTAATTAAAGAATAGTACAATAATGCTAACACTACTTAAGAGAAAAATTGCAGACCTATCAATTTGATGTTTGATTTTTCAGCATAAGAAATCAAAATGTATTTCAAATTTTCTTATCTGAATAATTCACAAGCTTAAACTTAATAAATAAGATTAAGTATCATTTTTCATGCTATTAAAATACAGAAAATGAATATGGCAAATAATTAAGCTCTAACGTATGATTGGTTATCTTAACAAATAATAAACCACTGTAAAGGTGATCATGATATAATTTTTGGAGACTTGAGACATTTTCTATGAATGACAGATGAGGATAGGTAAGATANATAATGATAAATAAGTTTTTGGAAATTTTTCAATTAGAAAACCAATTAGCATGCATATTATAGGTTTATGTAATTCTATTTCAAATATTAGAAACATATTAAAAAATTAGAAATTAATCTTGAAAATCCATTTTTCACTCAAAAATGAAATTTAAACTAAAAATACCATGCAAATCTCAATAGCAGTAGCCAATTCGGCAATTGGCTCTAATTATATAAAAAACAGACCATAGTTCAGCTATCAGAGCAGAGCATATATCCAAATTGATGAAAAATAAGGTAATAATAATATAAAATCAAATTTTTAGATTGGGCAAGTTTTTAAATAATAAGAACTTCAAAATAGCTTTGGAAAATATTCAAACATACTAATAATGCCAACCTTTGGGATTTTAGATTCCGAACTTATTCTGAATAAAATATGAATGATTAATGTGTAATACGCGCTAAATCCTATTCGTTTGCTCTTCACCAAATTACTCCTGTAAGCTAAACTATACCTGTAGAAAACTTAAGTCTATAAAATTGATTCTAGAAAGTTCAAATTATGATACACTTGTGAAATTGTCAGCTAATGAATTAAATTTCTGTTTAAAATTTTCATAATATTTGGTAATCATATTTCCACTTCAAGAAAATTCAAATCTCAAATTATTTAGCTGAATGTCCAAAATATTAGTATTCAAAATATTAAAAAAGTAAATTATTCAATATTCAATTTTAAAATATTTAAGATAATTATTGAAATTTTTCCCACAATATTATCAATACATCACCAAGTGCTTGTGATATTTATGAAAAATTTATTTAATTATAATAATTTAATTCCTAATGCAATCTAAAAATCACATATATTGAAGATATGAGATACTAATTAAAGAATAGTACAATAATGCTAACACTACTTAAGAGAAAAATTGCAGACCTATCAATTTGATGTTTGATTTTTCAGCATAAGAAATCAAAATGTATTTCAAATTTTCTTATCTGAATAATTCACAAGCTTAAACTTAATAAATAAGATTAAGTATCATTTTTCATGCTATTAAAATACAGAAAATGAATATGGCAAATAATTAAGCTCTAACGTATGATTGGTTATCTTAACAAATAATAAACCACTGTAAAGGTGATCATGATATAATTTTTGGAGACTTGAGACATTTTCTATGAATGACAGATGAGGATAGGTAAGATAAATTTCTCTCTAATCTATTCTTCCAAAAATATTTTATAAGGAATCATTTTGACTTTAATTTTGCAAAATTGAAATTCTACTACAATTAATATAATATATGATGATTTGAAGTATAAAAGAATAAATCTCTTTTATTAAAGGATAAAGGACATAAATCAATTTATTATTGATGAAAGATATTATAAAAAATTTGGCTAATAAAGATTAAGTAGTGATAATCCAAATCGATTTCTCAATTACACATCACTCTTTTGGCAATTAAGAATTATATTAAAAAATGACATTCAATTCCTATGTTAAGAAGAAGTTAAATTCTTATGAGCAATTCATAACAATAAATTTTACATATTTCCACATTATATTAAGTTATAATATAATTCAAAAACTCCTAGTCCCACAAGGATAACCAATATTTCCCCTTATATTTAATAATTTCCTGGGAAGTTGAAATAAAATTTAAGTATTAGGATATCCAGATGATTTAGCATTCTTATTTAACAAGAGTATAAGCAATTTTTTTTTTTTATTCATTTATCAAAGACAAAATTTCAGTCTCTTTAGGGGTATTATACATTTATTTAAGAATAAACATGATTAATACCACTTGAATTTTAAAAGCACAACAAAAAATATCATTTTAAATCCCTTAATGAAAAATATGAAGATAATTTTGGTTACCTATTTAGGTTAATATTATTATCCAAATTTGCTTTAAACTTAATTATAATAATAAATTCATTTTACTAAAAATTGAAAGTTAAATTTTGAAAATTAAAATTTATGTTCTATTTTTTTTTTGAGTAATTATGATTCCATTTCTTTATTTGATATCAATGTCATATTAAAACAATATCAATTTAATCATAATTCTTAATAAATTATTACTTTGAACTCTTTTAAAACTATTCCATACTCATTTATATCTGGGTTTAGGGATTTCAAAATAAATAATTGATCGCTATCTTAATAATCTGTAAAGGAAAATAACTATTTACAACTAAAATTGTTTTTCCTTCATAAATAATAAGCACAAGCAAATCAAATAATTTTTTCTCCTCATACAACTTGATGATTTGATTTTATCTGGCAGTGGAGACAAAACTTTCAAATTTTGGTTCTCGAATAATGATTATACTATAATATTTTTTTAATAAAAAATTTAAGAACATAAAAATTGGGTTTATTCATTGTCAATCATTTATGCTTGTAATAACACCATGATTAATAAATCTTAATCATAGAATTAAATAAGGTCTCTTAAATCTTGATTTTAATTTAGAATATAATGATATAATTATCCTTCTCAATAAATATAGATCCCTAAATTTATTAAAATTTAATTATTATGGAGATAAGGTTGAATTCTATTTACAATAATCTTGATTATTTGCATTTGGAACGATGAGTGAAAATGGAACTTATTTGACTTTTTGGGATGATGAACCAAAGAAAATTTCAATTTATGCTTAAACAGTTTTAAACTAAAAAGTGAAAAATGAAACTCTTCATTATCTATAAATTTGATCATTTAACCAAATATTAATTTATATTATATAATAAAAATTATAGTACAAAAACTGCTATTAATTCAAACAAATAATTATCTAATATTTATTCTCAAATATATTATTTTACAATAAGAGAAAAATATTATTAATACTTAAATAATTATTAGAATTCTATTAAGCATTAATACTAAGAACTTCCAAATAATTAATCCTAAATTCACTATAATAGGCTTTTGATATTCTCTCAAATAATTTTGGAGAATAATAATCTATGAGGAAAAAATTAAAAAAAAATAACATCATTAAACTTAATAATTAAATATTGTAAATATATCTTCCATTTAAATATAGTATTATGTTTTTGAATATAAAATTCACGAATCATTAATGTTGAAAAGAAGTTCTAATTGAAGAACTATTATTTTTGGAATCCAAATACTTTTTCATTATAAATTTGAAATCAGTTAAGAAATTAGTTTCAACAAAAGTATTAAATTATTCTAATCCACATTCAGATTGAAATTCAACTTCATTTTTTTAAATAGGATTAATATCTAAAATGGCTGATTCTTATATAAGCTCATTCAACTTTTCCTCAATTTTGTAATCAATATATTAAAAATGATATGATTCTTTATCTGACTAAGAGTGATTAGAATCTAAGAGCGATTAATTTTAATGGCTATTTGTAATCTAATAGTAATCATATTTAATCAATTCATTCACATCAGTTTGGATATTCTTAATCTAATCTTATTAAAGTGTTATTAATTATTCTCCTATAATATATTCAACCATATTGTAATTGTTTGGATGTTATAAGCAATTTATGAGGAAAACTTTTTCAATAAATTATGAAATTTCTTAATTCATCTATTTCTTAAAATTAATATTGTTTGGCTTATTAGCAATGGCAACTAATAATGAAAAGAGTTACTTACTTGTAAAATAAAAGAACTTTTTTGAGTAGTTAATAAATATTTCTCGTTTACATGTATTATGAATGTGCTATCTCATAGTCAAAAACATCAAAACTATTCAATAGTATATTTTATAATATATAATAACCAAAATTAGTTTCTTAAGGAGTTATCAATTTTTATTGAAGTTAAATCTAAAGAAATATTTCACCTAAATGGATCCTTCATATAAAATAGAAATTTTTTTTCCTTTCTTCATAAAGTAAGGGGTTTCTATTCAAGAAGTTATTTAATTGGATTTTATATAAATTAGCAAAAAATATAAATATATATCAACTCCAGTTCTGTAAACATTTAATCCATTCATCACTAAAACCTACTTACTTCCTTTTTTATACATTAATTTTCCAATTTTTGGGAATCTAGTAATTATTCATTAATGTAATAAAATTTTCCTAAGGATTTTAATCTTTGCATAATAGCTCAAACCATTTAAGTCCAATTCTAACATGGTTACTTTCTTCTTAGACTATCTTTTTAATTACTTTTTCATATTTATTATCACCATCTAATTTTTAGATCAAATTCAATCCTGTATCCATTCCTCTGCCTTCATTGACAATGCTCAAAACTGCTATTCTTCCTAAAAGAGAATCCATAGTTAAAATCATTCTTTTTTACAGATTATTATGTACTGGCTAGGATCCATATTTGCATAATTGAGTAATTAATTCAAAATGGCAAAATTCTTCATATGCAATTTATCCTAATTCTTCCTTAAATTCTTTTTGGAATTATGCTGGAACTTGATTGATAAATCTAACAAGTGTATCTATATATGATTTCATGGCATTATATTCAATATGCGCTATAGAATGGATTACTTAATCTTTTATAGGTATATGTTTAATTGATTATTCCAAATCATAAGTTGACATAATCTTTTCTATTATTATTTATTACCTTTACATTTTCATCATAAGAATAAATTGGTATATCTTCATCTGTTGAATCAATTGGTAAACTCATAAATTTTCTAATGTCATCTAGACTTATTTAAGATTTTCTTAACAAAACCTTCCCAAAATTTATCATAAAAATAAATTATTAAAATTTTACATTAAATTAATTTCTAAGCTGTTGATTTTATTTAATGTTAATAAAGGTTGAGGACATTACAGTATTTTTATAATTCTTGATTAAATCATAAGCCAATTGATTACCAGAAATCAGAATGTACAAATAAGATTTGTAAAAATATTCAAAAAGATGTTGATTTTCAAAAATATAATTTCTTACTAACATATAGGGTATGGTCAATATTCTGTGTAGTAAAGTTATAAGTTCCATACTTTAATTTCAGTTTTTAAATGGTTTAAGTAATAATAGCGATATAATAACATGATATTTATTGTTAAAACAAGGGAATTATTTCAAAGTTCTTTTTTTTTGAAATATTTGGAATAAATATAATTTGGTAACTCTATATCTCGTTATTTATCAAGCTGTGTTTCTTTACTTTATATTGGTGATAGGTTTTACATTATATTATTATCATTTAAATATTATTAATTACTGTTAAAATATGCTGCTATGTATTTAATCAAGATCTCTTGCCAAATTAGATTAAAGAGTAAAATAAGGTTGATAAGCGATAATTTAAAATTATATCTTTTTTAGGTTAATTTTGATTATATTGTTACAAATTATTTAATCATCTATTACATTTAAATCTATATACATGATTATATATTCTCTTTTAACTAATACAATTATTCATGTAAACTTCAACTTGAAACGATTATAATATCAGACTTCCAAAAGAATTTGAAAGAAAACAAATATGACATCAGGAAAACTAAAGTCTAAGTTTAAGTTTATGGTATTGAAAAAAATGTAAATACTTCTCTACTTTAGAATTTACATTTAATATGACATTCCCCACAGAAGGAAAAGTTATTCAATACAAAGTTAAATGAGTTTAGAATTTAAATAATAATTGTTTCAACATGCCTTATTTTGAGTAGGTAATTTATCCACACTATTATTCAAAGCACTTCTTGCATTAATAGAAATTACAAGTATAGGTTTTTCTGGGGATTTTCAATTTGAAAGCATTTTATTATTGTGAAATTTGTCCTTAGCTATAATAGATTCAATTATTCAAATATAGGTAATAAAAAGAAATGGATGAAGGAAAACAAGTTCAATATTATAGATAAAAAATAGCTCTAAATATCAATTATTCAAATCTTAGATGGTGTGCAAGGGACAATGGATTCTTTTTGGATTAAATTTTCAATTCTAATAATGTTCTGCCCATCATCTTAATCATATTTCAAGATGATCGAAATGAAAGAGTGTTATACTTCATTTAGACCTAAATTACAATAGATATAGAATAAATTAATTTACATTGAGCAAGATTTTGTAATTATAAAATCATAATTAACAAATCTATATTTTATAGTTAGGCTTGCTGAGAGACATTTTTAAAGAGGAATTTAAACCAAAAAGATGAGTCTATTTTTACTCTGAATGCAATCAAAGAACAAATTAAGTTATTTTCAGAATCAACTTTATAAAATAGTTTATTGGCAATTACGAGTTAATAATAAAAATTAATAAAATAGTTTGTGTTGTCTCACAAGTATATTAGCTTTGAAAATCCAAGAAATTTGACAATAATTAACCTCCTTTTTGTATTATATAGGAGATTCAAATATAAAAAAATGATTAAATATTTTGTGTTTAATTTATAGATAATTGAATATTAAAATTTTAGAACTCAAATTATTTTTTTTGTGAAGATAAAATTTCAATTCCAGTAATTTTACACCATTTTAATAAAATTTAATTAATCTCTCCTTTTTAATAAATAAAATAATTTTTGATTTTTTAGATCTAACATTTTACTTCACATTATTTTTAAATTTAATTACAAAGTTGATATATAAATGAAATTCAAAATTAAATTTAGTTTTAATGAAAATAAAATGGAAGGATAAAATAAAAATCAATTATGAAAAGAATGAATCAGTTTATGATAATGCAATATATACATCATATTTCAGTTATTTCAAGGATATCTTTATATTTTCTTATATGAATCTCCCCTTTTTTCCAATCCCATGTTATTAAATACTCTCCATTCTCACTTATTGTCCCAAATACAGCTCCACATTCAAAATTATCTTTACAATCAAAATAAATAAACTATTCTAATTTACATTAGTAGGATTCTCTTTCTTAAGGGGAATTGACAATATTAAATTTTAATATATTTACCGTTCATCCATTTTTTAGAAGAAGTATTTATTTCGATTGAACAAAAAGTGCTGGAAATTCAGCATCACAAAATTGTCCTCCTCCTTTAATTATATATTCTTCTCTTTTTCTGAATTTACTATTATCTTTGTTTAATGTGTATATGTGGAGAGCCTTTCCACCCTTCCACTGTTCTCCATTATTATTAGGTAAGAAGATAAACATTTTACTTGTGATAAAACAAATCCGTAGACCCCATTTTTTTACACTAATTTTTTGTATGACATTCCAATATTTAAGATTAGAATTCTCTCTATTCATAACCAATATGTGCTTGTCTGAACTACAAGAAATAAGTGTAGTTCCTGCTTCATTCATCGATAATCCATAAACCGCATCATCATGTTCATTAATTGTCTATTAACAAGACCATGATGAACAAGAACTAAAATGATACCAAAATTTTATAGTATGATCATCTGATCCACTAACAATTAAATTTTTAAAATGTGAGCTATAATGAAGACATCTAACTGAATCTTAGTGCTAATTAAGTTTTATGAGATATTTAGGATTGGATATACTAATTTCTGACCAAATTACGATGGAAGAATCAAGTGAACCAGACACAAATTACTATCTTCCCTTCATAAAATTAAGAGTATAAACTAACGATTAATGCTTATTTAATATTTGCATTAGTTTGAGTCCATTTTTTGAAAATTAAAATAGTTTGATTCTTTATTCATCAGATGTTAACAGATAAGTGTTGTTGTGATTGATTGCTTTAGCATAACAATAATTTTGAAGTGATTGACTATATTCAGGAATTAATTCATAATTAAAAGTGCTCTTCTACATTTTCTAATTTTGTTTAACAATTAAATAATTTTAAATTTCATTAAAAAATTAAAAAGTTTTTAAATAAGGATTAATTTGCTTACTTAGCAATATAATTAGTAAGAATTAATATTTTTTGCTTAAAATGATTTGATAAATTATATAACTCTTTTTATATGCTTAATAAAATAACAAAGCTTTATAGAAAATCAAATTATTCTCATTATTAGTTTATAAAGATTTTTAAAAAGAAAAAGATATAATATATTGGAAGATGAACCTGAAGAAATATCTAAAAATGAAGTATTACTAGTTTGAAAAAAGGTTATTTTCAGATTTAATTAATATACTTAACAGAAGAAAAATAGAAATGAAATAAAAAATTTAAGATTTAATAAATGATATTTATCTAAAAATATAAAAAGAAATAAATTAATATATGTATGAATTTATTTATATAGATTTAAGAGTATACCTCTATTAAAAGTTGCGATGAAAATAAGAAATTTACTAATTAAGAGTAGAAAATGTAACAATAGCAAAAAATTGATTGACTTTAATTTATAATTATTCTATTTAAACTGAAGAGAAAATTAATTAACTTAAAGTTATTGGGGATAATTATTTCATTAACATTGAAATTTTTAATATACTCCTACTATTGATTATGCATATTATATATTGACCCAAAATTACTCTGTTTTTTAAATTCTATCAAGATAAGTTTGGATTCGCATTTCTGAATAACTAAAATGAATGAAAAATCATTTAGATTCCAACTTATTAGTCTAAATTTACTTAATTATGAATGATTCCATTTGAATTTATGAATAGAATTCTATCTAAAGTTAAAGTTACAAAATTTTTAATTATAATAGTATATTTCCAAAAGTAAAGAATAGTTCAAGATAAAATAAGAAATGAATATTTTAAGGTTAATTGATGATGTCAACTTATTTATCTTAAGAGATTCTTATAAATTGAATATTGTTATCAACATGATTTTATAATTAAATGTTAATGTTAACTCATGTTTATTTCAGAATATATATTTACTCTTTAAATAAAAATAATTTAAAACAATTATTCTTATTTATAGAAGATTAAGTATTTATTTATTAGGATAAACAAGTTTTTATTATAATAATTAAATTAAAGACATAAGTTTATTAATTTATTTTATATAAACTGAAAATAATTGTAGAAGAAATGTAATCATAACAAGCATGGCATGGTTTGAAATCTTGTAAATTTAACTATTCGGAAGTAATTCTTAACTAAAATAATTAGAAAATTCATATAAAACCTTAAGATTGTATCACCGATTTTGCAGGAGGAGAAATTTAATAGCCATTAGGAAGAGTACATTTTGATCCAAAATTTGGAGATCTATATACATGGGTACCTCATCTCAAAACTAATATACCGAGACCTGGTGATGGTAAATCATAAGAATTTCCTCCTGGTATATGATAGCAGTTATCATATTAGGAAAATAATTTATTGAACATCATCCATAAGAAAAGAAACCTAGAGCATAAAGACTTCATCTGAAAGAAGGATAGTCAGGACATCTTGAGGATGTTCCATATGGAATAAAAACATTCCCACCAATTCATTGTGAAAAGAGACATGAGATTGAAGAAATGATGGGAAAAAAGTAAAGATTAGAATATCTCTATTAAATGAGAAATGGGTAACTAAAGTATAAAAATTTAGATTGCCAGTAGCATCTTTAGGAGATAAAATATACAAAAACCCTGAATATGCATCTGATTTTTTTAAGGAGGGAGGTTTAATTACAGGATCTAGTAATATTTAAAGAAAAGTCAATATTAATTAATTGCATGAAAAAGAAATGGAAAAAAAAATATAATTAATATAATCTAAGATTAAGAAGGGAACACTTTGGAGTGATAAAGTAAAAATGGATTAGGATGCTGAAAAGAAATAGGATATTGAAGTAAATACTAATGTATAATTTTAGGACTTAGATACATGGATAGAAAGTACTTTAAAACCTTCTAATCCAAACTATTAAGATCCTGATAAATTTTTTGAGAATTTAGAGAAACAATAAGCTTAAGATCCTAAAAAAGCATAAGCAAATTAAAAAAAAGCTGGAAAGAAATGATTAGACAAATTAGAATTATCATACTAAATTTTATGTCGTTTTATTTATTTTATTTCATCTATATATTATACTTTATATCATTTACAAATTTACAATATAATTATAGATTGATAGAATCTTCTAAAAAATAATAAAGTGTAATTCTAAATCATTAATTAATATTTTTTATAACAACATTATTTGCTAATGAACAATGATTAAAGTATTTGGAAATATAGACCATCTGCTTTGTATAGAGAAAAACAATATAGTATATTTAGATAAGTTGGACATCAATCTCTTAAATAATTATAACCATAAGAAATATAAAATAAAAAGAAAAGGCATAATTTCAGTTTATAAAACTCTTTTGAAAAACTGCCAGAATTAGAGAAGACTAGATAAAAATTTAAATATGAACTTCCTAAATTGGAGTATCCATAACCTTTAAAATTAATGACAGTTGAAGAATATAGAGTAATTTTAGAGAAAAGAATCAAAGAAGAAGAGTAAAAAAAAAAATCAAAATGGGAATTACCTAAAATAGAAGTTTATGTTAAACCCAGCAAATATTCAATTAAATCATTAGTTGATAATGAGAAACTTAGAATAAAAATGGAATAATTCTTATTAGATTGAACGAAGAATAAATATTTATGATTAAATACTGAAATGTTAATATAGATTATATATCTCTTATTTAATATTCTCATTTAATTAGCATCTTTTTAAAAGTTTATCTTGTTTTGACTTATCTAGAAAAATAGCTCAGGCAAATCATGCAACTCCATTTGCCTTTAGGTATTTCCTTTAGTTTTAAACATCGTGGATGAAAGACTCTAGGACAAGTATCGCATAAAAGAACTTTTCCTCCTTATCCACAAACTTTACATTGTTCTTCCCAAATATTTTCTCCATCTTAAATTTAAGCTTTGTTTACTTAATCTCTATAGATTTCTTCAATAATTAAAGAAGGTTATAATGATTGTTATTAAAGTGTATTTTTTTTCTTTTCTTATCTTTAGAATTCTTCTTGCTTTCTTTGAATGTACATTTTAATTACTTCTTTTAATACAACAAGACAAGTTTTAAGTTATAATAAATCACAATATTTATCCTTTACTTAATCTAATAAGCACTATCTAAGATTTTCAAAATAACATCCAAATAATTTCATTGGCATTCTTCTTATTTTTAATTTACTTGCATCAAGAGCTTCTAATTATTTAAAGTTTTCATTCTCAACATCTTCATCTTCTACAATTTTTTTTTTTCTTGTAATTAAAAATGCTGAATCTTCATCAAAATCAATATATAAATTATCTTCTAAAGTATCTCCCTCTTATAATTTATCTAATCTTTCTTAAGTTTAAGTGTTCTCTATAAAAAATTCCACTGCTTTCTTTAAACAATCAATTGAATCTTTATTATCATCATAACTTTTTCTAAATACATTACGTATACTAACACTACACCATCTGCAATTTTTTTCATTTAAGTAATTAGTCAAAATAGTGTCAATTTCAGTTAACATTTTACAAAGTTAGATTACCTGAATGTCTGTTTATTAGTTTGATTATTATTATTTCCCATTTTATTTATGATTTTCTTCTTTTTTCTCAGATTCCTTATTTTAATTTTAATTTGAAGGATTTGGTTCAAAAATAATCAATTTTTACTTCTTTATTTCTTCTAGATTAAATTTTAATTAGTATTCTTTTATTCCCTTTAAATTTAGACTTTTTAAAAGAATCTCAACATCATCAAAATTATAAAACCTAAATTAATTTTAATAATACCCCCATTTCATAGTTGAATCAATCCAAGAATTTCTTTATTAGACAAATACTTTATCCCTTTCATTAAGAAAGAAATAATACAATGAATATTTTAAATCAAATCCTAAAAACATGGATGGATTAATTAATAAATTTGGAATTTATACTAAGTGTAACTCCTAAAATAAAATTAAATATTTACTTCTTCAAGTTAAATATATCTTTCTTGAACTGATATTAATTTCTTTGTTATCTAAGATTTAATTTATTCTTTTTCATTCATTTTCACATTTATATTTTCTATCTATTATTGAATATTCACAAAATCAGTTTTACTCAAATCTCCTTCAGATAACTTTTACTATTAAGTAATAATATTATATTTTTTGTACTTTCAGTGCTTAGACTTCTTTTTCAAATTAATCTAAGTTAAGTTATATTTCAACAGTTTATCCTCTTAAATCCTTTACTTAAGTTGCTAATTATTCTTTTATCTTATTATTTGAAAGAAGATTTTCAATTCTATATTAAATTAGGTTTTGTGTTTTTTTTAAATCTGGCAATCCTTCAATTAAAATAAGAATTAAGTTAAGAAAGTAATCTTTATTATTTTGATCAAGCAATTTTAGATTATCATCATTCAAACATAAAATACCTTGTTGATATAAATAATGTCCTATATATTGCAAAGATTCTTTATAAATTTCATAATATTATTTTCTATTATTATACCATAAAAATCCCATTAAATACCAAAATGCATTCTAATTCATAAATATTTTATTACTTCTTATGATTTTTAAATTTACTCAAAGTCAACATCTTCTATCAATTATTTAGTGTAGAACCAACTAAAGAATTCAACTAATTTAAGTGGTTCAGTATTTAACATCTAATATATTTGTTTTCTTGATTTCTATGAATATAATTAATGGTGATCTTTAAAATGAATGAAAGTGCCAATTAGAGATTGCTATGTTTATAAGTTAAATAAATACATTATCTGAATTGCCTTCTTCAATATTTAAAATATCACTAACAATTTTTTCATAATTATTATATGAGTCCCATATAATCAAGACTTATTAAAAGTATTAATTTGGAATATCCTAATCTTCTTTAATTGCTGGTTTCTTTTTCACTTCAACTTGAAATAGTTCTTAATAGGCAATTAAATATTCATCAATAATTGGAAACAAAATTTATCCTTGATTTTTATAAGTTGGAAATCTAAGTAAAAATTCTGATAAAGATCCATTATTTTCATAATCACTTTATTCTGTGCTTTATATTTATATTTCTATTTTTCTTTTCTTCTTTTTTTTATCTTTGTTTTTTAAGTTTAATATCTCTATTCTATTAATACATTTTTTGCATATCCATTTTTAGGTTTCCTAATTATAAGATCCATATGATTATTAATTATTGCACTCTTAATGATATCTAAAATGACACCTATTACATATATTATATAGTTATTCTAATGTTGTTTTTTAGCATAATCTACATATAGTTTTATCTCCAAATTATTATTTTCCATCAAAATTTGATCTAAATCCTTTTTTCTTTTCAGTCTTCAATAATTATTTGTTCTTTTTTTTATCATCAATTTCTTTTCTAATTTTATGATCACCTTATTCTTCTGCTATTTCATCTACAATAATTTAGATTATGGGTTCTTCAATAGTAGTCATCAATTAATGGATTAAAACAAATAATAAAAGAGATAATAATGTATTGTTTTAATTCATTTTAATTGAAGTCTATGGATTTAAAAAATTTGGACATTAATATTTGGCTCTACATAAAAGTATTAATGTTATTCATATTTCATGTTTATAATATATACAATAAGTATTGCCATGATTGTTATGTATGATTTAGTGAATTTAACAATTTAACGTGTCATATTATAAAAATTAAAAAGTTGAATTGTATACTGATTCAATTTGATTCGATGATAATACTGATTAGAATCTAAAATATATATATAATAAACTTATTTCTGTAACCTTATAGATAATAATTACACCATAATGAAAATGGTTACTCATTCACTAAAGAATTAAAGCAATTAGAAATTGGTTGATTTTTAACTTTTGTTTTTTTGGCTTTAAAAAGATAGGCTAGATGAGATGATTAATTTTTGCTAGTTTAATAACTAACATTTATTAATTATTAATGTGCTTTTATTTTATCAAATGAATCAGATGAATGAACATATTAAATTGAAATTTTCCTTGTATTGTAAAGTTCTTTTTATGTAATTCCTCTGAATTGTTTTAATTAAATTATATTATGTCGAAAATAAACACTCCTGTGAACAAATCCATTTCAAAATTCAGAAACCATAAGAGAATAGAGACCCATAGAAAATAATCTTTGATCAATTTGGTAATTTCAGAGAATGTATCAACTCGATAAGTAAAGTATATGATATATTAAAGGCTGCTTAAAAACTTTAGATAAAGTATTCCACGGCAAAGTATATTATGAAGAATTTTAAAAATAAAGGAAATTGTTTGGACGAACATTAACATCCTTAGAGCAAACAAAAATCCATAATTTAAAATGTTAATATAGTAATAGATGTATCTGATGGCAGTATTATGTTGGCTAAAAATAATCAAAAAATAAGTTATTGTGACTTTTCTTCTTTACAAGAAGAGTATAAAAACCAGAACTTATTATAAACTTCTGAATTGATTTATGAGAAACTGGGGAAAATTTCTTGGCATAAATTTCATTATAAAGAATGTAGAGATGAAGAAATGCTCAAGAAATTTTTACTTAGATAACATATTCTGATGAAGTAATAATGAAAAAATTATATATATCATATATGTTTTATTAATTAAATACTTTCGTAATTAAATCTCAAGGCCAATTATTAAAGATCTTCATCTCATAAATATCAGAAATTACCCATATGCTCTATTATTATAGTTTTCTGAAGTTATCGATCAAATTTCGAGCTTAGGAAATAGCATTATACGAAGATATTTTATCTGAAAACTTTCATTTAAATTAAAAATTTCTTTTCTTTAATAATATTATCTGCATATATTATAATATAATAAAGAGTCATTCTAATATGTCTATCATGTAAATCTAATTTCATTTTGATAATTTCTACATTCTAAATACTTAATATACAAGGATATTAATTAATAAAATATTTTATAAAGAACAATGTTTGAATAAAAATTTAAAGATTTAAGAATTAAGATGAAGACAAAAAAAGTTAAGAAGATAAGTCTCTCATTAAAATAATTACTCATTGAAAGTGTCATGACTGATCACTTATCTATTCATCAAGTAAACTACTTAATAATATACAAGGCCTCGAAACTTCACTCCATCAATTACTCATCAGCTAAATATATTATAAACTTATATAAAAAATTAGGTACTGTGACTCCTTAGTAATCAAAGCAAAGGAGAAAACCTAAAGTTTATATAATCAAAACATCAGTTTTAGTTGACTACAATTCTGGGGAGATTTTACTATATAAATAAAATTAATTAAAAAAATAGAATCACCAGGAGAACTAATAGATATGTATGAAGAAAGGACTCATCATGACTTCAAAATCAATTTTTTAGTCACTTAAAATTAAAGAAAAAATTATTTCTGAATCAAATTCTGATTATAAAAAATTTCCAACCTTTACCAATATTTCTGAATTAAAAAACTACATTTAGATACAACACAAACTGATGATTTCATGATTAAGTATTATATATTTTTTATTAATATTGATCAGATGAAATTTTATTAACTAAAAGAATTCAACAATATTTTTCATTATTGTTTTGATTATAAGCTACTTTAATCAATATATTCCTTGATTACTCATCATTATTAACAGAAATATACAAAAATAACACCAAGTAATTTAGTTCTAAATTACATAAAAATTTTTTATTTTATATATATTTAATTACTGGTTGAATGACTCATAATTTGTGTCACTAATTATTAATAAACTTAAGTGTAATAAAAATGTTAGTTAGAAGAGGAGAGTTAAAATAAAATAAGAAATACTCAATGATGTGAACACATTAATATTAATTTAAATCATATTTATCTTGGGATAAAATTTTAAAATATCAAAATTATCTATTAATCATTTAACATATTTATAACAAATAGAGAATCAATAAGTTCAAAATAGAAGCATATTAATCAATTATTTTTATTTTGAAAAAAGGTTTGAAAATATATTTATTTATTTATTTAACAATTATTTAATAATAATGGGTTTGATAATAAATTAAATCAAATATTTAATGTTATTTTCAAGTGTTCATATAAAATTGTAAAATTTAAAAGTTTTTAGTAACAAAACAAGAGATTATAGTTATAATTCCAATATACTTATGAAGATTGATGATATATATCAATTTCATCATATACTATTTTTTATTTATAATGAATTGTTAATTCTGAGATTATTTAAATTTCATAAATCCAGATTTGAAGTAATAATTAGTTATCGTTGTATGAAAAAATGTATTTTTTTCAAATAATAAATACATTCAAATTTATCGAAAAGTGCTCAATTATTTTTAGCTACATAATCTTAACAAAATCAGAGCTTGTTAGAAGATCTTTAAATTTTTACAGTAATTATTTAAAATTTGTTTTGTTATTTATGATTTACATGATGATAAAAGTCAAAAATTAACATTTATAAATAAAGAAGATTCATCTTTTATTATCAAAAAGTATATGAAAATGTTAAATTAAAATAAGTTGAAGATGTTTTGTAGAAAAAATCAATCTGGTCAATTTGGAACTTATATCAATTTTTGATATATTATCTTTTTGTTTATTTTATTACAAATTAAGTGGGTTATTTTGTCTTATGATTTTACTATCATTAATCTTCGCAGTAATTCAATCAATAGAAATGTAACAACTCCTAAAAAATGAATTTTTTTTGTTATTTTGTCCATTAGAAAATCCATGAAAAAACATCAGGAATACTTAAAAATGGAATGAAGAGATGAAGTTTGTTAAAATCTTAACCATTATTATTAGTAATCTACTTAATGATCTAATTTTTTTGTCTATAAATTTAATAATTGAAATTAAGATAGTTATTAGATTTCTATTTAAACCTTTTATAAATTATCAAGAGAATATATGATGATTTAAAAATATCAATAGATAATAAGGAATTATTTTTAATAATTCAAAGATGTATAATCTTACAAATAAAATGTAAGAGTATTGTAAAATAAAAATGAAATACTTTAGAAATAGTTTTTTATAGTAAGATTTAGCTTATTATTATTTTCTCTATTGAAACTAAAGATTATATTTATATTTATTTATGTTATTATTAAGAAGGCTTCCAAAATTTTTATTTTGTTAAAATTAAAACATTGATAAGAAAAATGTTACTGTAAATATGGAATAGATAAAATAAAGAATAATGGATAGAAAGACTGAATTGCCATTTAAGGATCCATCAATAAATAAGCCTAGAGAATTTTATGATACAAAATAAAATAAAAGGAAAACAGAATATATATTCGATTTTATTGATCCTACTTTGCATAACAAACCATTTTTATAACAAGTTTTTGGATTAGGTAATGGGTATTTTTCTGTAAATGATGTATGGTATCCAGGAAGCATATTAATATTTCCTTAATAAATATTTTTATGGGATGTATAAACTGCAGCTGATATAAGAGCACATAGTTTTGATATTTTAGAAGTGATAAAACCAAGACCAAGTAAAAATAATATATATATAAATAGGTTATGTATTGATTGGAACAGGAAGAGAGAAACAAGATTTACCAGAATCATATTTTGAGAAGTTTAAAAAGTATGGTATAAAGGTGGATGTAGTTGCAACATTTGAAGCATGCAGTCATTTCAATTTTTGTAGTGAAGAACAAAGAGATGTTTGTGCTTTTATGATTCCTTAAAATTTATGAATTAATATTAATATATATAAATAATTAGAAATGTTATCACATTAATTGTTATCTTAATGGAGGAAGGGTCCAATTAATAGTGTACCATTAGAACCTGGACGTATTAAATAAATAATTCGATAGATGGTAGAGGGATATTCTGTATGGACATAATGAAGGATCATTTAGTTACTGGATCAGCTGATCATGGTTTGAGATGTTATAATTTATCTTCAATGAAATATGAAAAAGAATTATATGCAAAAAGATATGGACATACAGAATGGGTTAGTTCAGTATAGCATTTATAAAATGGATAAATAGTATCAGCAGGGATGGATAGTAAGATTTGTTTATGGGATGCAAAGGGAGTAAGATGTAATGATTTACTTGGACATTAAGGATCAATTACTAAATTGATGGTAGATGAATAGTCAGTTTGTATATCAAGTTCATATGATTAAACATTGGTAATTTGGTAATTAAGTTCAATGTCAGAGAGTAGAAAATTATTTGGACCACATAAAAGTGCAGTATTAGATTTTGATTGGAAAAATTCATTATGTGTTAGTGGTGATAAATCTGGTACTGTAGTATTTTGGGATATAAATGAAGGAGAACCAGTGATGTCTAAAAATACTCATAAAGGAGCAGTATCTAAATGTTTATTGTATTCAGATGGAGGAAATAATAATCTTGTAATAACAGCAGGTATTAATGATGGAACATTGGCAATTCATGATATGAGAACTAATAAATTAGTAAATTAGAGTTAGATTCATAAAGGATCAATTAATGGTTTGGCAGTGAATTTATAAAATTTTAGTAAGATTTCTAATTAATTTATAAGTAATTACTGGTAGTGCTGATGCCACTTGTAAAATAATTGATATAGTTGCTGGATTCAAACCAGTATCTATGATGAAAGCTAAAGATGCTGTATTTTCTATAGAGACTATATATAATATGACAATAGCAGGATGTGGAGATGGCAATGTATTATTTTATGATAATGATTCTGGTTAATGTTTATATGGATTTGGAGCAATGAATAAGGGTTGTGTTAGATAATTGAAAATAAATGATAATAAAACAAAATTAGTTGCTATAGGTGATGATTTTTCACCAATGGTTTTACAATATTAATGATTATATGTATATGAATATAATTTGATCTATTGTTATATTAATTATTGGAATAATTCATTCCATAAAATTAGTAAGAATAAATTAAAAATTTAAATAATAAAAATATTTTTTGTGAAAATATGAGTTTTCGTTAAACAAGATGGAGATTTTTGGCAGTGACTTTAGCTGCTTTAATTCTTTTAGGAAATAATTATTCATTTGATAATCCTCAAGCCTTGCAAACATAAATTTAATAATAATTAGGAATTAGCATTATTCAGTTTAATTTACTATATAGTGTTTTTGCTTTACCTAATATCTTTCTCACTATTTTGGGAGGTATGATAAATCATCTATATTGTAGGAATGATAATTGATAGATTAGGTGTAAGATTTGGAATCTTTACATTTACTCTTATAGTTACTATTGGTTAATTAATAATAGCGTTGGGTGGCTAATTCAATCAATATTCCTTAATGTTATTAGGAAGAGCAATATTTGGTGTGGCTAGTGAAAATTTAATTATTGCATAAAGTACATTTGTCAGTTTATGGTTTAAGGGTTCAGAATTAGCAACTGTAATATATTCTAAGTTAATATAGGCTATGGGAATAATAATGACTGTTCCAGAATTAGGAGGTGCTCTTAATAGTTTATTGACTCCATTAATCTATTAATCTAGTCAAAAATTATCAGTACCACTTTTTGCCAGTGTAGGATTTTGTTTATTCTCATTTATTTGTGGAATGATTTTGGTATACCTAGATAAATATGCTGAAAAATATGATTAAAGATGTGAGTAATAAATTTGATATACTCCTTTATAGAATCTGATTCTGAATATGTATTGGAATAAAATATTATGGAAAAAGAAGAAGGAGATGAAGATGAAGAAGAGGAGAAATTAGAAGAATCAAAAGAAGAAATTAGTTTAAAGGATCTTAAATAATTATCAGGAACAGTTTGGATCCTATTAATGATCTGCACTTTTAGTCTTTGTATATTTATACCTTTTTTGGATAATGCTAATTAATTTTGTTAATAGAGATTTAATCTATCTTATATATCAGCTGGGAGAGCAATCATCATTACCTACTTGACACCAAGTAAATTCATTTCATTATTTTAGTATTTATATCTCCATTTATTGGATATATAGTTGATAAGGTAGGTTATAGAAGAAGATGGATGATATTGACATCTTTACTCTTTATTATTTCCCATTTATTATTTGCAATAATACCAACTCCTGAAGATGGATCACCATAATTTGCAGCTGTAGTTCCTTTGTTCTTATTAGGAGTTAGTTATGCATTCTATTCTTGTGTTATGATTCCTTGTGTTTAATATCTTGTTGATTAAAGAATCATGGGTACTGCATTTGGTTTGATGGGTCTATTTGAAAGTATAGGAGCTTGCATTTTCCCTTTAGTATCTTCTTAAATATATAACACTAATGGTGATTATAGGTAAGTTGGATTCTTTTATATGGGAATTGGTTGTGTTAATTTAATCTTTGTATTAACATTATATTTTGTTGATAAGAAAGGGAGTGAAGTACTGGATAAAATTAATCCTTTAGAAGGGAATAGTGATAAGGATTCATCATCAACTTCTGATGATTCTGTTGCTTCAGATTTAACAGATGAAGATGAAAGAGAGTATATAGAGATGAAATCCAATATCAATTCGTTAAAGTTACAACCATTAGAAACTAACAGTGACACAAAAAGCGAACCAGGTGATATTAAGATGTAGAGATCTCTTAGCTTCGAATATTCAATGCAAATTACAAAATTAGATAATTGATCATAAATATATAAGATTTCATTTTATTAATATGTAAAATTACTTATAAGATTTTTTTAATTCAAAATGATCTAAGTTTAAAACTAATGATGATAGTATACTTATATTTAGACTTTCCTTACAGTTCTATTTATTTATAAACTTGAATGCTTTTTCTTAGAAATCTTATACAATTTTAGAACACTTATTATAAAACATAAATGAAAGTCAACGTATATATTATTTTATTAATTTATAATTCTTATAAAAATAAAGTTATTATTTTCCATATGTTAAAATCATCTGGTAATTGAGATTCATTAATAAATTATATTCCATAACTCATAATTTTTAATCTTTATAATAATACTCTCTAAATATTCACAGTTTATACAATATTACCATTATTATCAGTACTTTAAATTATAAATATATACTATATTTATTGCTTATGTAATAACCATTTATAGAATTGACATTCGAATATTTATGTTTTATATAGGATTATATTTTGTCAACGGATAATTATTTATATATTTATCTGTTAATGGAATTGTCTGCTAATAAATCTCTAAACAAAGAGAATAAGAACCCTGTATTAGTGCTCACCCANTTAATCTATCTTATATATCAGCTGGGAGAGCAATCATCATTACCTACTTGACACCAAGTAAATTCATTTCATTATTTTAGTATTTATATCTCCATTTATTGGATATATAGTTGATAAGGTAGGTTATAGAAGAAGATGGATGATATTGACATCTTTACTCTTTATTATTTCCCATTTATTATTTGCAATAATACCAACTCCTGAAGATGGATCACCATAATTTGCAGCTGTAGTTCCTTTGTTCTTATTAGGAGTTAGTTATGCATTCTATTCTTGTGTTATGATTCCTTGTGTTTAATATCTTGTTGATTAAAGAATCATGGGTACTGCATTTGGTTTGATGGGTCTATTTGAAAGTATAGGAGCTTGCATTTTCCCTTTAGTATCTTCTTAAATATATAACACTAATGGTGATTATAGGTAAGTTGGATTCTTTTATATGGGAATTGGTTGTGTTAATTTAATCTTTGTATTAACATTATATTTTGTTGATAAGAAAGGGAGTGAAGTACTGGATAAAATTAATCCTTTAGAAGGGAATAGTGATAAGGATTCATCATCAACTTCTGATGATTCTGTTGCTTCAGATTTAACAGATGAAGATGAAAGAGAGTATATAGAGATGAAATCCAATATCAATTCGTTAAAGTTACAACCATTAGAAACTAACAGTGACACAAAAAGCGAACCAGGTGATATTAAGATGTAGAGATCTCTTAGCTTCGAATATTCAATGCAAATTACAAAATTAGATAATTGATCATAAATATATAAGATTTCATTTTATTAATATGTAAAATTACTTATAAGATTTTTTTAATTCAAAATGATCTAAGTTTAAAACTAATGATGATAGTATACTTATATTTAGACTTTCCTTACAGTTCTATTTATTTATAAACTTGAATGCTTTTTCTTAGAAATCTTATACAATTTTAGAACACTTATTATAAAACATAAATGAAAGTCAACGTATATATTATTTTATTAATTTATAATTCTTATAAAAATAAAGTTATTATTTTCCATATGTTAAAATCATCTGGTAATTGAGATTCATTAATAAATTATATTCCATAACTCATAATTTTTAATCTTTATAATAATACTCTCTAAATATTCACAGTTTATACAATATTACCATTATTATCAGTACTTTAAATTATAAATATATACTATATTTATTGCTTATGTAATAACCATTTATAGAATTGACATTCGAATATTTATGTTTTATATAGGATTATATTTTGTCAACGGATAATTATTTATATATTTATCTGTTAATGGAATTGTCTGCTAATAAATCTCTAAACAAAGAGAATAAGAACCCTGTATTAGTGCTCACCCAATATGAGATGATGTAAAAAGAAGGTGGCTTTCCTAAAACCACTTCATCAATACATTCTTAACATAGATTCTACTATAGAAAATAAAAGCAACCTATTGTTTAACCAATTCAAAATCTTATATTTGGTCATTCTAACAGCTCCTAATCAATCCATAAAGATATAGAGAAGATAGCAAAATAATTATAATCTTAGCATATTTAAACCATGACTTAATTCAATTTAACCTAGCCTCTAAAAGAAAGATACCCTACCTAATATTCTCATTCCTCTAATGCTTAAGTTATTGAGGTCTTGGAAATGTTAGAGAAAGAAAATTTAATGAAAATTCAATAGATTAAACCAAGTACTCCTAGAAGACTATATACTCCATAAGTTAATACTAAATTACCTACTTTACATAACGAGAATAAGAGTAATGACTAAGAGAACAATGATAAGACTACTCATATATTGAAAAACAAACTTTTATTTAGAAGAACAATAAATCCTTCTGTAGATAAAATTAAGAAATTAAATTAACCTGCAGTTGAAGTAAGACATAAAAGAATAGCTTCTTAGATTTTGAATGACCCTGACAATATAAATTTACATAAACCTTTGAATGAGAGAATTAATAAGGTATTACAGAATTCAAATAAAATAATATCTATTTGCAATAAAATACCAGAGATTAAAGAATAAATAGTTGAAGAGCAACTATTAGATTTAATAAATTCTGATCATTTTAAAATTGAATTCCAACATTTAATTAATAATTCATAAGGTTGTAATTAACCAATGGAATAAATTTTATAAAACTTTATGATAGATTAAATAAGAAAGATGAAAGAGTTAAAGGAAGCAGAAAATAATTTAGAATGTAATCATTTTTATATTTATATTAATAGAAAAAAGATAAAATTTTTAAAGATTGCTAACTAATTATATACAGGAACTTAAATAGAAATTATGATTTTACTAATTTATATAAAAATGAAATGTTTTAATTCATTAATTGATCTAAATGAACTTTTTTTTCATTTTTTACTTCTAAATTTAAAGTAAAAAAATCATTTTCATTAATTAAAATGAAAGTCCATTTATCTAAATTAGGAAATCAAAACACTTCTGACAGAGTTTAGGTTATTTGTAAATTTAACCCTAGCTCTCTTTCAAGCTAGGGATCTCAACCTCAGCAACCTTCTTTTTATGGATTATCAATACCTTTAATTGCTGTAAGAGTTAAAATTTCCTATTAATTAGATTATAAATATACTTCAGAACAAGTAGGATGAATACCAATAGTTGAATCAAATTATTCTTTTGTAGCTCCTAATTTCATAGCAATTGCATAACCCTAAACAATTTCACCTGCATTAGGTCCCAAATAATGTAAACCAATAACTCTTCTTGTAGATACCAATACAATTAATTTAATCATACAAGCTTATGCATAATGAGATTCCAATAGATTCCATTCTAAAGGTTTAAAAATGGAATGATAAATAATAATTTCATTTTATGTAAATTTATTTATGGCCTCTTCTTCTGAATAACCTATGCAACCATATTCAAGTGGAGTAAAAATAGTTGTAGGAACAAATTAATAACACATCATTTTCTTTTATCCACCAAATAATCGATTAGCCAATAATTATCCACATTTTATGGCTGTAGGAGTAAGTTCTGGTCTACCTTCAACACAATCACCAATAGCATAGATATTCATAATAGATGTTCTATCATCAATAGTACATATAATTTTTCCATTTTTATTAGTTTTAACACCAATTTATTCTAGATTCAATTTATTAGTATCACTTTTTCTACCAGTGGCAATAATCACAGTATCAAATATATCACTATGTTGAATTCCTTTTTAAGTCCAAGTTACTAATCTTTTATTATTTTCAGTTAATTCTATATTAATAGGAATAGCTTCCTTTATAAATTTAATTCCATTCTCCATCATGTAATCTTCAATCTTACCTGCTATTTCTTAATCAAATCCTCTTAAAAGTATACTTCTAACCATTATAGTAGTATCATAACCTAAACCATTCAAAAAGCCTCCACATTCAAGTGCTACATAAGAAGCACCTACAATAAGAGTTTTACCTGGATTATTAGGTAACCAAAATAAATCATCTGATGTAATTACTTTTTTTTCTATTTCAGGAATATTTTCTGGATAACTGGGTCTTCCACCTACTGCAATTAGTATGTATTTTGATTTAATAAATTCTATTCCTCCATCCTTGTCAATTAACTATATATTATATATATAATAATATACTTTCACAATATTGGATTTTTCTAATTCTGCTAATTTATTGTAATATTTAACTTCCTTTTTGTTTAATTAATTTTTATATGAAAAATTAAGTTTTTTTATATGATTTTGTACATTCTCTGTCATTCTATTCCAATCATGTTTTCCTTAAATATCAGTATCTATCCATCTAAATATATATTAATTTTCTTACCCTGCTTCTATTTAATCTTTTCTAAGTTCTCCTGCCATAGCTGCAAAATGCATTAATTTCTTTGGAATACATCCCACATTCACACAAGTACCACCTAAACCCCATTTGGTTCCTTGTGGAGAAGGTTTTACAAAATCAGCCAAACCTACTTTAGCTCCATATGATGCAGCTTATTTAGCAGCAGCCAATCCTCCTGAGCCACCTCCAATGACAAAAAAATCAAATTCTTAAGAAATTTACATAATTTATATATTAATTTTTAAAATTGTCTCTATATCATAAATTAATAATTAAATATTATTTTTTTGCTTGACATTTTTTGAATAAATCTGTATCATTGAATGTATATTTAGGTAGTAAAGGTTTGTTTTAATATTATTTATTATTAACATAATCTTTAAATTCTTGATATATTTTTAAGTCTCTTTATTCTTTAGGATTTGATAATTTAATTTCTTTTTAATTTTATTACCTTAATCTATTTTACCATAAGAATTAATGTTTTAAACTATGTTAAGGCATTACAACTAAAGGTTAAATTGTATATTCAGATGATTTAGGTTTTTATTGTGGAATAAACAAATTTTAATGTTCACAATTATCATTTTTAGTATTAAAATTATTAAATGAATTATCAATAAAATTATAAGTAAATTATTAGTATTTAATTTAATTTTAAATGGATTATGATTTTGCTCTATTTCTAGATTAAGACGATTTAAGTTATCTTTATTTAAATGAATTTGATCTTGGATATTATCTTTCTAAATTAATAATCTTTTCTTTGAGTGGTTATTATATTTATTTAATTTCATCATCACCAATTTCATCTTCTGATATTGATGAATCTGAAAAACTGATATCAGAATTCTATTCATTTATTAATATACTTTCTGTCTATATTTATTCTTTATGATTATTATTTTTAGATAATGTCATGATTATTTCTTTTCCCATAGATCTTAGATCATTTAGAGTGAAATCCACAATTTAATTTTAATTCTTATATCCAAAGTATGAAATTTCAAGTGTATATATATTCTACTTCATATTCAATAATTTTTATAAAAATACTCTGGCTGTATGATTCAAATATTTAGTATTTTTCATAAATCTACTATTTTCAAGACTGAATCTTTTATCTGAATTGCAAAGTTCATTAATAAATTCATTACAACTATGACCATAAAAAAAGGCTGATAATCTAATTTATTAAATTTACTTTACTTCTTACTATGACCATGAATATCAAGAATCAATTAGATAGGATAGTTTTAATTAAAATTAGTTATTAATTTTTCAACTTAATTTAATGTATCATCTCTATTACATCCCCATTTTCTATTTAAATCAAAACCTGCTAAACCACATCTTTAATTTCCATGTATTACACCATCAACATTTAACATTGGTATAATTTTAATAACAAACTTATTCCTCAATTCATCAGCCTCATTTGATAACAATGCATTGATTATTCCTTCAATTACAAATGAACTAGGTGTTTCACCAGGATGTTATCTACCTATAAATAATAATCCACATTTTTAATCTTAATTATCATTTGTTATTGTAACTATTTAAATATCATTTCCAGCTTAACTTGTTATTATATTTTTGACTTTCATTATTCTATCGTAAACTAAGTATTTACTAGATATAAAGGTTTATAGATTTGAATAAGTATAAGGGTAATTAGATGCAAAATAAACAGTTCCTTATTCAATAAATGTATAATTAAATGAAAGAGAATAATAAAATGAGGAATCATTTCTTTAGATATGATTTTTTTTAAATGACAAACCTAATGAATCTTTTCTCCATTAATTACATTCATTTATTAAGATTTTCATTCCTTAACGATAAAAACACATATCTTTGTTGATATTTATTATACTGAGTCTGATATTACACATAATTGAATTCTTATTTTAAATTGAAAAATAAAACCATTGTGTATATCCTTTTGTATTAATATCATTTTATAGGAGTAAGAAATAATCGTGATCGCTTTTCTAGTTAGATATTATAGAAATACTTTGAATACTTAGAATAAGTTCCCACTTTCAAATAGAGAATCAAATTTAATATTCTCATCTTAATTTTAATAATAATGAGAAGTATCAAAAGTATTTCCATGTTAATGAAGTAGAGTTGCATATAAATTTTGGTTCTGTTATGGTTAATATTTTTGGTATATTAATTTGAAGGGTTTTAAAAAAGCTTAAAGAGTAATTGGCTTTTAGGTTATACATTCTTATTCTTATTATTAAATCACTGTTTTATAAGTTGCTTCTTATTCATTTGCTTCTAAATAACTAAATAATATAACTAAAATATAAATACTTTTTTTTTAATGGTAATATTGAATTTACTTTGTTTAAATGAAGTTATTAAATTAGAATAGGATTAGGCTTAGGTAATTTATCTTTAATGGATGAATAGAAAATTAAATTTTCTTTATCTTCCTTTTTTGAATGGTTTCTTACATCGACTGTTTAACTTATATTCTTCATTTATTAACGAATAGATTTTAATATTTTAATCTATTTTAATATTCATGAAAAATTGAAAGATAATTAGATTAATATATATTCAGTTACAATCATTAACCATTCTATTTTGTTTAGTATAATTGATTATGTATTAATAATATCATTCTAGATTTAAAATTTAATTAGTATGCTTAAATTTATATTGCTTTTATATTTAATTAGTCAAGTATATTAATTGATTGAACTTAATTGAAGGAACATGTCTATTATATAATATATTACTATTTAATTATAAAATTGAGATGTATTTTTTAAGTTATCAATTTAATTTAAACATTCTATATAACACTTAATTCCATTTGAAAACTTAACATAATGAGTTAAGTTTAATTCAATTAATCAACTAAACTTAATATCATAATATATTTATAGAAGAATAAATTATGATAATTCTAAAAATAAAAGACTATATATTGTAAAATAGAATAATTAGGAATTAGAATAATAAGATTACTATTGATTAAATTAATTAAAATAATTATAAAAAATATCACTTAAATTTTATCAATGTAATTTATATAAGCAATACTATTTAATTCAATAATATATATTAAAAAAAACAATTTTATAAATTTTTATATAATAATTGACTCATTCATTCTTTCTTTGCATGTTCTTCTGTCCAATATTATTAGAGCTTTTAACTTCCATGATCAGGAACCATTGTTGGTTTTCCTGNCCTTTTGTATTAATATCATTTTATAGGAGTAAGAAATAATCGTGATCGCTTTTCTAGTTAGATATTATAGAAATACTTTGAATACTTAGAATAAGTTCCCACTTTCAAATAGAGAATCAAATTTAATATTCTCATCTTAATTTTAATAATAATGAGAAGTATCAAAAGTATTTCCATGTTAATGAAGTAGAGTTGCATATAAATTTTGGTTCTGTTATGGTTAATATTTTTGGTATATTAATTTGAAGGGTTTTAAAAAAGCTTAAAGAGTAATTGGCTTTTAGGTTATACATTCTTATTCTTATTATTAAATCACTGTTTTATAAGTTGCTTCTTATTCATTTGCTTCTAAATAACTAAATAATATAACTAAAATATAAATACTTTTTTTTTAATGGTAATATTGAATTTACTTTGTTTAAATGAAGTTATTAAATTAGAATAGGATTAGGCTTAGGTAATTTATCTTTAATGGATGAATAGAAAATTAAATTTTCTTTATCTTCCTTTTTTGAATGGTTTCTTACATCGACTGTTTAACTTATATTCTTCATTTATTAACGAATAGATTTTAATATTTTAATCTATTTTAATATTCATGAAAAATTGAAAGATAATTAGATTAATATATATTCAGTTACAATCATTAACCATTCTATTTTGTTTAGTATAATTGATTATGTATTAATAATATCATTCTAGATTTAAAATTTAATTAGTATGCTTAAATTTATATTGCTTTTATATTTAATTAGTCAAGTATATTAATTGATTGAACTTAATTGAAGGAACATGTCTATTATATAATATATTACTATTTAATTATAAAATTGAGATGTATTTTTTAAGTTATCAATTTAATTTAAACATTCTATATAACACTTAATTCCATTTGAAAACTTAACATAATGAGTTAAGTTTAATTCAATTAATCAACTAAACTTAATATCATAATATATTTATAGAAGAATAAATTATGATAATTCTAAAAATAAAAGACTATATATTGTAAAATAGAATAATTAGGAATTAGAATAATAAGATTACTATTGATTAAATTAATTAAAATAATTATAAAAAATATCACTTAAATTTTATCAATGTAATTTATATAAGCAATACTATTTAATTCAATAATATATATTAAAAAAAACAATTTTATAAATTTTTATATAATAATTGACTCATTCATTCTTTCTTTGCATGTTCTTCTGTCCAATATTATTAGAGCTTTTAACTTCCATGATCAGGAACCATTGTTGGTTTTCCTGGTTTCCATGAGGCTGGACAAACTTCACCATGTTCATCAGTGAATTAGAATGCTTATACTAATCTAGAAAATTATATATGTGTCATTTATTACCTCAATGTTTCATCGACATTTCTTCCAACTGGTAAATCATTGACTGAATAATGTCTAAGAACACCATTCTTATCAACTATGAATGTGCCTCTGAAAGCAACTCCAAAATCTCCATCTTAAGGATCATCAATTAGAACTCCATAATCAGCAGAAATAGTCTAGAATATTCATTATATATAAAAATTACTTTTCCTAAGTCAGCAATCAATGGAATTTACATATCACCCAATCCTCCTTGATTTCTTGGGGTTTGGCAATACTTCATGTGTGAGAAATGTGAATCAACTGAAACAGCAGCAACTTCACATCCAATCTTTCTGAATTCCTATTAAAAGTTAAGATTAAAAGAATTACTTCAACTCTATCAGAAAAAGCAATGATCTCAGTTGGACAAACAAAAGTGAAGTCCAATGGATAAAAGAATAAGACTAAGTATTTGCCTTTGAAATCTGAAAGTGACACTTTCTTAAATGATCCATTAACATAAGCTGTGGCTGTAAAGGCTGGAGCAGGCTTTCTAATTTTAAGCTTTTAACTCATTTCTTATTAATATTATTGCACTCCAAAAATATTATATCCATTTATAGAGTGACGACAATTTAATTTAATTACGATTGAATTATTTATGTATAAGAATAATCAAAACTCAATTAGAAATTCTGTCTATTTTTTAATTTTTAAAGATAATCACGAAGAAGGCTTCATCTTGAATTATTATCATTTTATATTAATCTTAGTCTTAAGTTAGAATATTGCAAAAATTAGAATATTCAATATAATAATTACGTTTTTTTGATATTTTGATAGGAGATAATCACTTGAAGTATCTTCAATAAGGTTTAACAATAATAAAGTAATTTCAAATCCTATTCAATCGATGATATCAATTTTATAAAACAGGTAATTATTTTCCAGAACCATAGGAAATTTTAAGAGTAGATTAGAGAAATCTACTCAAATCATCTATAAATATCACTAAGTAGTGTAGTATTAATTTGATAAACAAAGATTCATATAAGATTTTACTTAATGTTGAGAAAATATATAATGGTTAATTGGTAACAGCAGATCGGATATGAAATGACTTAGTAGAGAGTTCTCAGATCCACAATTTCACAATTAGTATATTAAAGTGTATATCCAGGATTGAAAATCTCAAAGCTAAAAATAAAAGATATTCTTTTATTACTAAACCACTCAGTTTCGTCTAAGATACATTTCCTATCTGAAGATAAAGCTTGCATATTTAGTTCACTTTTTATTGATACTCGGAAATCAATTGCTTTTCATCAATTAACAAATATTTTTGTTTGTAGAAATAGTTAATATTTCATTTCAATGAAAATTATTTTTGAATATCACTTTGATCTTTTTGAAATTAGAGGAGGATTAAGTGGTTTAGCTAGCAGCAAAGCAGCTGTATAGCTGAGGGAAAAAGTAGGTTTGGCAGATTTTGTTGTTCCTTCTCCTCAAAGTCAATCATGAGGTGTGGGAAGAACTTGTGTAAATGTTGGGTGCATTCCTAAAAAATTATTTCACATTGCTGCTTAATTGGGTGACTATAGAAAAGATTAGGGTAAAGGTGGATGGAGTGGTATTAATAAAAATAATTCTCATAATTGTAACTAATTGGTTTAAGTAGAGAATAATATGATTTTAAGACTAAAAAAAATGCATGAAAATAATCTCAAGATTGCAGGATTATGACAAGTTGTTTTGCAAATATTACAATTTGTACTATATTAATTAGGGGCTTATACTATTTTTGTATATATAAATTTTTTGAAATCTTCTTAATCTTTTGTTAAATTAGAAATTTTTTACTTTTCGTTTTCTGATCTAATATTAATAATGATGATATTCTAGATTTACTTTCTTTCTTTAATAACCTCTTAGGTGAGTACAAAGTAACAAAATTTTTTTAAGAATTTTTTCATTATAAGTATTAAATGATTTATAAGCCATATCCCAATATATTTTTGAAATTTGATTTCTATTTTATGAAAAAGCTTCATTTTTAAATCCTATCCAATACTGTCCTCTTTTTTGATTTATAATATTGGCAAAAGGACTTGCAGAATGCTCATGATCTCCTTTAATTTAAATTGCATCAAGTACTAGTGCCTTAAAGCCATCCCAAAAAGTAAACAAAAAATAACATTTTGTATAACAACATTACTAAATAATTATAAGATACGATTAATAATGTATCTTTGATGAAGGGTTAATCTAGTTGTAGTAGATTTCATTACAAAACAAATCAAAGTAATCGAATCTGCAATTTCGTTGTTATTAAGTTTGAAATTTTTTCATCTTCTTCGTATCCTCTGGTGGCTCCAAGTTTAGGGGTATCAATTATTCTTAGAGCAGAATTTCCATCCAATCCTTTTATATAGTTGTTATATATATTCTTCATCAACAATTATAAATCTAAATGGATCTACAAGTTAAACTTCAATATAATAATTATTGAAAAAGTTTATCATTATTGATTTCCCAACACCTGTTTTTCCAATTACAACTAAAGATTTTAAAATACTTTAATCCTTCAAATCTCTTTATTGAATCATAGGGTGCTTATAAAAAGTTACATTGTTTTATTTTATTTTCAATTTTTAGCAACTTTTTACCAAATTCAGAAGACGATCGTTTTTAATTTTATCTTTAAATTGAAGGGTTTTCTAATTTACCTAACTGTTTGCCCAATCCTCCAATTTATACTTTTCAATCTCCAAAATATTTCTAAGTCTTTGTGGAGGAATTTCTAGAAGTTTCTTACTAGAATCGATACCATTTTCCTCAAGTTTTTAAAAGAAAAATCCCAGATTTTGTTCCTTTCAATTTTGATTTCATTTTCTAAAATTTACCTAAGGTCTTATATATTTTATTATTGATTTAAATTGTTTCTTCTAAATTTTATTAGAATTCCTTTAATAAATATTTCTAAATAATCTATATATTTTTAATTACTTATCTTTTGAGTGCTATTATGATAATGATCAATTTTATCATTATAAAAATTAAATCATTTTTATCTTTAAAATTGAAATTCAATAATATTGTATTTAAAAAACACTTCTTTTTTTTTCTCAATATAGTTTATGAAATTGATTTTATGATCAAAGTATTTTTTTTGAAAAAATCGAAAATTCTTTTAAATAACAAATAATTAATTTGCAATATTAATTATGCAGATAAATATAGAAGGATGATATTTTATAATTTTTTTTAATGATTATTCACCACAGAAGCACATTATATGATTCATTTATCAGACCACCACAGAATCACCATACATGCTTCATTTATCAGACCACAAGTATTTCCTGGTGCTAATCTAATAGTTCCAAATTCTCCCCAAGATATTCCAAAAGATGCTTGAACTCTCCAAACATAACTCTATACTGTATATTCTTAACCAATAGCTAATGCATAATAATTTGAGTTTTTATATAATGAACTACAAAGTGAGAATACTCCGGAGCTATAGAATTACCAGTTAGTAGCATCAACTCTTACTGATAAAGGCTGCTCGTTTAACATTTATGTGAAACCCCTCATATAATCTATATCATCACTATTCTAATAGTAAGACATAATTTTCCATGGTCCGAATCCTGAATATTCACAATAAGAAATATCCTTCCTGCCGACATACGGATATTCAGACTCAGTTACAAGCCCCAAAGTACTTGCATGATCATATGCTTACTAAGGTTAAGTAAATACAGTTGGAGTTCCATCGCATGACCCCTAACCACCCGCACAATCCATGACTTGCTGTGGTGATAATGTTACTGTTATTCCTTTTTCAATTTTATATTTTGCTTCAATAACATTTGTTGCTGCCATTGCCCAAGAGGAAGCACAGTTTCCTGTATTTTTAACTGGGGCATAACCTCTCCAATCAATATTTAGTTTTTAATTTTATTCTATATTTGGTTCAGGTGACTTAGGATTAGTTTTACTTATGATTTAATCTTATTCATTTTATTTTTCGGGTGATAATGGATTCAAATAAAGACTAACAAATTCTTCATTTGTAATAGCCATAAATTGATTTTCTCCCATTAAATAAGTAACATCAGTTCTTTTATTATGTTCATCTATCATTTATTTATTTTAAAAATAAATGGTTTATCTGTATGTTTTCTCATCACCAAAATAGCGTTTTCCATGTTTCAAAGCCCATCTTTCGAATTCAGAATCAGAATCTAAATTTACTTGGTAGAAACCAACACAAATTAGTAATGACGTCAATGTGGCTGCTATTATATTTTTCATTAATTATATATTCAATTTNTTATGATAATGATTAATTTTATCATTATAAAAATTAAATCATTTTTATCTTTAAAATTGAAATTCAATAATATTGTATTTAAACAAAACTTCTTTTTTTTTCTCAATATAGTTTTGGAAATTGATTTTATGAACAAGGTATTTTTAAAAAAAATAGAAATTCCTGTTAAATAACAAATAATTAATTTGCAATTTTAATTATGCATATAAATATAGAAGGATGATATTTTGTAATTTTTTTAATGATTATTCACCACAAAAGCACCATATATGATTCATTTATCAGACCACAAGTATTTCCTGGTGCTAATCTAATAGTTCCAAATTCTCCCCAAGATATTCCAAAAGATGCTTGAACTCTCCAAAAATAACTATCTACTGTATATTCTTAACCAATAGCTAATGCATAATAATTTGAGTTTTTATATAATGAACTACAAAGTGAGAATACTCCGGAGCTATAGAATTACCAGTTAGTAGCATCAACTCTTACTGATAAAGGCTGATCGTTTAACATTTATGTGAAACCCCTCATATAATCTATATCATCACTATTCTAATGATAAGCCATAATTTTCCATGGTGCGAATCCTGATTATTTACACCATTAAATCGTGCCAGTATACGGATATTCAGACTCAGTTAAAAGCCCTTGAATTCTTGCATGTTCATATGCTTACTAAGGTTAAGTAAATACAGTTGGAGTTCCATCGCATGACCCCTAACCACCCGCACAATCCATGGCATTCTGTGGTGATAATGTTACTGTTATTCCTTTTTCAATTTTATATTTAGCTTCAATAACATTTGTTGCTGCCATTGCCCAAGAGGAAGCACAGTTTCCTGTATTTTTAACTGGGGCATAACCTCTCCAATCAATATTTAGTTTTTAATTTTATTCTATATTTGGTTCAGGTGACTTAGGATTAGTTTTACTTATGATTTAATCTTATTCATTTTATTTTTCGGGTGATAATGGATTCAAATAAAGACTAACAAATTCTTCATTTGTAATAGCCATAAATTGATTTTCTCCCATTAAATAAGTAACATCAGTTCTTTTATTATGTTCATCTATCATTTATTTATTTTAAAAATAAATGGTTTATCTGTATGTTTTCTCATCACCAAAATAGCGTTTTCCATGTTTCAAAGCCCATCTTTCGAATTCAGAATCAGAATCTAAATTTACTTGGTAGAAACCAACACAAATTAGTAATGACGTCAATGTGGCTGCTATTATATTTTTCATTAATTATATATTCAATTTATTTTATTCACCCAAACAATATAATAGAAATTATATAGAAAATCTTTTTATTTCCATAAACTGAATTTCAAGTAATCAATCCAAAAATTAATATCAGTTAAATATTAATTAACCTTCTAAAAGAATTACATATAAAATAATCCTTTTCTTAGAACTGTATTTCCTCTTTTGTTAGAACCTTGTGACTTGGAATATTAGTGCAAAAAGCCCTTCCATTTGTTAAACAAAATTAATAATCAGAAAAGACATTGACTAAATAGTTGAATTCCATTATATTGGACCAAAGGCTGCTGAAGTGAATTAATCTTTTAAGTTGCTATAAGAATTGGAAGAAGTCTGATTTTGATTCAACTATTGGAATTCATCTATCAGTAGCAGAGGTATTAATAATTAAATAATCTATAAGAATTGGTTGAAATGAAAAAAATTAAATGATTTATTTATGGTAAGTAGAATTGTAAAATTAGAAAATATATTTATTATAGAGGAGATGAAAATTCTATGATATTTTGATATTTGCTATATGATATATTTATTAATTAAGATAATTCAAATAAATTATCTATTGTTAAAAGAAATTTTCAATGATTATTGTTTTCAACAATATAATTATATTTTAGTTTAAGTAGATTTTGATTAATTTAGTTAAAATCTGATTTAATTTGGGTATTACTCCATGAGACTAATTTGAATATTATGATCAAGAATAACTGTTAAGTTCAATATATGATATAAAAGTAGTAAAATAACATCTTAAGGGCGTATTAGAAATTATGGTAGAATAAAATAAAATTCAGAGATTTAAAAAGTTCGAATAATAATTTGAATACAATTATATGTTTTAATTTTTAATACTCTTTATAATACAAATGATAAAATGATAGAGAGAATAAGATACTAAAAATTGATTGAAATTCAATAATAGCCTTTTTGTATCAATTTTTATTTATAATAATTAGTATTATCAGATTTCTAATATTATTAGTATTTATTGTTGCAATTACTTGAAACATCATTTCGATTTTATATTATTATTAATAATAATACTTCCACAAAATTTTATGCATATTTCTAATCCAATTAGCAATTTTTTAGTGCAATCAAACCATTTGATAATTCTCTTTTCAATTAAGTAAATGTGCTATCATGCGCATAAAGTTTTTGAGAAGATTAATTTTAAGACAATATTCAGGCTTGGGTATTTGGAGATCCTCGAAGAACTTGAAATATTATTGATTTGTTTTATAAAAAACATTTTAATAATAAAAAAATCAAAAAGAAATATGAACGCAGAGGAAAGACCTGGTACATCATTTACATCAAAGAGACAGGTTCAAACTGAATAAAGAAAGCGATAGCAAATGAATTTGGGTACATTAGAGACTGAAGATAAAAGTGTAAGTGTAGTGGTACTTATTGTAGACAGGAATGAAAATTAGACCGATTACTCAAGATCAATAGAGAAACAGTTTGCAATAGAAGAGATAGAAGATGATTCCTTAGGCAATTTTATATGACAGGGAATCTTTGTATGAAGAAGTTATAAATGCAAAATAAATCAATAACAATCTGTAAAGAGAGAACTAAGCTTTACATACAAAAATAAAAATGATGGATGTAAAATTGATTAAGACTTATAGGAAGAATTACAAAGAATGGTTAGAGCTACTCCAATAAGTGAGCAAGTTATTAACCCAATGGAATCATTTTATTAAGATAGTAAACCTATGAAATAACATTTAATAATGGATTTAAAGAAATAATTAAGAAGATTACAAGAAGAATCAATAAAAAAGGATTAATAAATACAATTTCTATAGAAAAATACTAAAGCAATGAAAATTAAAGAATTGGAAATTGAATTGTTGTCTTATCAATAAGAAGCACAAAGATTGAAAGCTTTGATGGGAATGAAATTTAATGATTCTGATAATGATCTACTTAGATTAAGAGCTGATTATAAATTATTAGAAGATGAATTAAAATAATTGAAAATCAAATGCAAAGAATATGAATCAAAAGCTACCATGTATTATAATGAAAAACTTAAAAAAGATAAATTGAATCAATATTTGAAAAATTAAATAGAAAGTTTAAAATTTAAAGATCCAGAATATAAGAAATAAAATAAAATTACTGAAAATGAATAGTAATTAAAATAGGATATTGAGTACTAAATCATAACTATATTGCTAGTTAAAAGTAAGTTTAAATCGACACATTGATAAGTAGTTTGAAGGCAAAAGATGCACAATATGCAGAATTGGATAAGAGAATGAAAGAATTAGAGAGAGAACAATAATAAATAATAGATTAATTAGAGAGAGATAGATAATAATTACGTGAATAATGTAATTCACTTAAAGAAGAAGTTTCATAATAATCAGGAAGAAGGTATATATGTATTTAATAATATAATAGAAGAACTGTTTAAAATAATAGTTTCTTAGAAAATAAACTTGAAATTCTTCCTGAAGGACCAGAAATTATAGATCAAAAAAAGAAATTATTGCCTTGTGTTACTAAGGATGATGTGAATTTGATATGTAAATAAATCAAATTCAAATTAAAAGCTATGAAAGTTCCTTTTGAAAAAATTGATAATGTAATTATGATATGAAATTTTTAGTTTATTCATGGGGATGTTCATTCTGTTATTAGAATTGAAGAATTAAATGAAATGTTATAGGCTGAGCCATTTTTGTTAAATGAAGTGGATAGTCTTAAGGTTGCTAGATACTTAATTGAGGATAATGATGAAAGATTTGTTGAGTTTAGTTTATTAGCTGAAGGTCTTATAGCAAGAGCCAAGAGTATTCTAAAAAATTTAATTGGTAAATACAATCTATTAGAAGTAATTTGATATGTTAAATTATAGAAAAATGAAGAGGATTAATTATTTTTTGAGATTGCAATTGTATTATCAAAATATAGAAATTCTTTAGAAGATTTCATTTTGAGATCAAAAAAGAAATAAGAATTATGTTCAATTGAAGATCTTGAAGAGGCTCTTAAATTTGTTGAATAAACATTTAATTCTACTTAATATGAATTTTTGTTATTGAAGAATTATGAACTTACTCAAGAATTAATTCATATCAATTACAAAAAGTTATTTGAATTATTTTATGTTGGTAAATCATTTAGAAATATTATGTATTAGATTAATAAGTATAATAAAAAACTAAAAGTGAAAGTGATTTACCAAAAGAATAAGTAAAAAAATAATCAAATAATGAAATATAAAATAATAAAGATATCTAATAATAATAAAAATAAGAAGAACTTCTTTAATAATAATTGAAAAAATAAAAAGAAGAAGATGAATAAAAAAAATAATTATAATTGTAATAAGAGTAGGAAAGGTAAAGATAATTAGAATTAGAAAAGGAGGAGGAAGAATAAAGAAGATTAGAATAATAATGGAAGGAAGAAGAAGAAGAGAGAAAGAGATAAGAAGAAGAAGAAAGAATAAAATAAGAGAATGAGGCAAAAAGGTAAAAATTATTAGAAGAAATGAAAAAGTAAGAAGAATAAGAGAATCTCAAAAAGTAATAAGAGTAATAAAGACAGTTAGAATTATTAAAATAATAAAAGGAAGAAGAGGAAAGGTAAAGAAAATTGAAGGAAGAAGAAGAAGAGAGAAGATTATAAGAAGAACTATTAGAGAAATAGAGATTGGAAGAAGAATAAAATAGATTAGAATAGGAATATGAATAATAAGCTGAGTATGAAAAAGAGTAGAATGAATAGGAGGAGAATTTTGAAGAATATAATGAATAATAGTTGTATTAATAACAATCTGAAAGATAAATTAGTGAAGCATAAAATAAGAGTTAAAAAGATTATGAGGATGAGGATTTTGAATAATGAAAAAATATTAATTATAATATATATATTTATTAATAATGAAAATAGTTGTTAAATATTTCTACACCATTTGCTAATAGGAATAAAGAAAAGAAACAATCCGATAAATGATAGCTGAATACTTTGATGATAATATAGAATTTGATAAAGAAATTTTCAAGGATTATCAAGAGTTCTTAAAATTCATTTTCCCTTTTAGACCAAAGAGTCTAAATAAACTTGGAGAATCAAAGAATATTAAATATTGTAATATTCTAATATAACAATTAATTGAAACTTAATAGATAATGGATACTATGTTAATTGAATAGAGGAAAGAGTTAAATTAATAAGAAATTTTAAAAATTTATAAAGAGATTGATACAACATCTGATGGTTTCATAGATGTTATAAAGTTAAGAAAATACCTATAATAACAATTTAATTATTAAACATCAAATGAGGATTTGATTTATATATTTAGAAGAATGGATAAAGATGAAGATGGATTCATAAGTATGGCAGAATTTATAGATGAGTTTACATTTGAAAAGTAATAGATTTCTTAGATGTCAACTATGGCATAAACAAGATAACAATCATAAGTATCATCATAAACATAATTTGTACCTCCATACTCTGAAGATTGTAAAGAATTTGCATTATTCATTAATAAATTACAAAAAATATAAGTAATAGATTAAGAGGAATTGCTTAAATTGAAAAGATAATTCATAAAATAGAAAAAGCAATCTTTTTTGAATTTATTTGAAGATATAGCCCATTCAATTTATTTAGATCATCGTGATCTTTTTAATTTATTATAATAGTAATAAATTTCTTATAACATATTTAGTTTTAAAATAAATGTTAGCTGTGATTTGGAAAGGATATGTAAATTATTTAATGAGGATAATCCAGATTAAATATGTTTTCAAGATTTTCTAAATTTTTTTACTTTTTGATTATAAATAAAAACTTTTTCATTTTGAGATTAGTATTAATTAGATTCATTAATATAAATGTAAAATAATCAAGGGGCAGCAACATAAGAATAATCTATTAATTAAGAGAATAAGTAGGAAACAAGATTATGTAATTTATGTATGACTTTCTTTGGAACAGCAGCAACATAATTTTATTGTTCAAAATGTTACTAGTAATTATAATTAATAATTATTTTACAATTAGATCTATTATAAAAGAAAGTAGTGCAGAAATCTAACAATAGTAACAGATTGTCTAAGAAAAAAAGGAAAAAGATGAAGTAGTAAAATTGAATGTAAAAAGTTGTATTTTTAATTTTATCAGGAAGACCCATCAAAATGTAAAATATGTAAAAGAAAATTGGGAATAGCTGGTATTTAATGTAAATGTGAGGCTTATTTTTGCAATAAACATCGGTTACCAGAGGAACATTAATGTACATTTGATCATGCTGAAAAAGCTAAATAATTACTTAGAAAAAATAATCCACTTGTAGATCCTTAAAAATTAGAAAAATTATGATAATATACCTTATAAAACAAGTTCTAATTATATTATTTATAGAGAAATCTAATATTGTAATTTTGTTAATTTATATATTCTAAAGTAATTTTAAATTCATTCTATTTCTTAAATAAACCTAATTTATCATATCTTTTCATTATAATACAATAATTAATTTAATGAGATTTAAAACTTTATATTGTAATTATAGTATAGCAAACATAATGTTTATAAGTATTTATGTGAATTATAATGATATGATTTAACTTAAAAATGATATGATTTTTTTAGTTTAATAATTAAAATAATAATAGGATCATTATTATTGAAATTCATCCAATTTTTATTTGTTTACTTGAATAGAATTTTGATTAAATATATAATTATAATTAAAAGCATTATAAAAAACATTGGAATATATTTTGAAATGAAAGAATAATTAAAAAGAAGTTTCATATAAAAGAGCATTATTTACATTTATATATTTATTTTGGAATTTAATCAGGTATTTAGCTTTTGATACCATTATGGAATTAATTTAGAATTTAGTTCTGGTCTTATACTTAATTCTTGCTTGTTAAAATCAAATAGATTAGGGAATTTTATATTTGATTTCGTAAATTCTTCTTTTCTTAAGTCATCAAAATATGGATGCAACAATGCATCAATAGGTTAAATTCTAGCTTTTGGAGAGTAACTAAATATTAAGAAGGATGTATTTTACGTAAGCATTTGTGAAATGAGATCCAAAAATAATTGATCTGGTTTATATTTAGCTAAGACTTTAGACCATGGATTGCCTTTAATCATAGGTAATTTGACTTCAGCTTTGGCTGGATTCATTTATTTAATGATATCAGGAGTTGGTGTTCCAAGAATTTTGATAATCTACAATAACTAGTCTTGAGCACTCTCTCCTGGAAAGATGGGTTCCAATATAATCATTTCAACAATGACACAACCAATAGACCACATATCGATTTATGTAGTATAATCGGTAGCTCCAAAAATTAATTCTGGCGCTCTGTAGTAGCGAGAACAAATGTACGCAATGTTAGGTTCACCTACTACAAGTCTTTTAGCTGAGCCAAAATCACAAATTTTTAGGACATTGGTTTCAAGGTTGATCAGGATGTTCTGGGGTTTTATGTCTCTATGGCATATTCCGATGGCTAGTTGGGATAAGTCTCAGTACCCTGCAGGTAGAGCAGCGCACGAAGCATTTGATAGCTGTAAAGCTTTAGTTATATGGATGGGATTGTTTGCTTCTGCTTGCGTATCTAACGTATCATCTTTGAAAGTGTCTCTGGTACGTATTCCATTACAAGATTAAGGTATACATCTTGTGGCTATACAATCAATACAAAGTTCATTATACATTTTCTCCAGGAGTAAAGAATGAATGTCTTAACATAACCACACAAGGATGATTCAATTCTTAAATGATCAAATGCTCTCTGTTTTTGTATCTGCGATCCTAGTACACCTTCTTAATAGCAACCTTCTNTAATGATATGATTTAACTTAAAAATGATATGATTTTTTTAGTTTAATAATTAAAATAATAATAGGATCATTATTATTGAAATTCATCCAATTTTTATTTGTTTACTTGAATAGAATTTTGATTAAATATATAATTATAATTAAAAGCATTATAAAAAACATTGGAATATATTTTGAAATGAAAGAATAATTAAAAAGAAGTTTCATATAAAAGAGCATTATTTACATTTATATATTTATTTTGGAATTTAATCAGGTATTTAGCTTTTGATACCATTATGGAATTAATTTAGAATTTAGTTCTGGTCTTATACTTAATTCTTGCTTGTTAAAATCAAATAGATTAGGGAATTTTATATTTGATTTCGTAAATTCTTCTTTTCTTAAGTCATCAAAATATGGATGCAACAATGCATCAATAGGTTAAATTCTAGCTTTTGGAGAGTAACTAAATATTAAGAAGGATGTATTTTACGTAAGCATTTGTGAAATGAGATCCAAAAATAATTGATCTGGTTTATATTTAGCTAAGACTTTAGACCATGGATTGCCTTTAATCATAGGTAATTTGACTTCAGCTTTGGCTGGATTCATTTATTTAATGATATCAGGAGTTGGTGTTCCAAGAATTTTGATAATCTACAATAACTAGTCTTGAGCACTCTCTCCTGGAAAGATGGGTTCCAATATAATCATTTCAACAATGACACAACCAATAGACCACATATCGATTTATGTAGTATAATCGGTAGCTCCAAAAATTAATTCTGGCGCTCTGTAGTAGCGAGAACAAATGTACGCAATGTTAGGTTCACCTACTACAAGTCTTTTAGCTGAGCCAAAATCACAAATTTTTAGGACATTGGTTTCAAGGTTGATCAGGATGTTCTGGGGTTTTATGTCTCTATGGCATATTCCGATGGCTAGTTGGGATAAGTCTCAGTACCCTGCAGGTAGAGCAGCGCACGAAGCATTTGATAGCTGTAAAGCTTTAGTTATATGGATGGGATTGTTTGCTTCTGCTTGCGTATCTAACGTATCATCTTTGAAAGTGTCTCTGGTACGTATTCCATTACAAGATTAAGGTATACATCTTGTGGCTATACAATCAATACAAAGTTCATTATACATTTTCTCCAGGAGTAAAGAATGAATGTCTTAACATAACCACACAAGGATGATTCAATTCTTAAATGATCAAATGCTCTCTGTTTTTGTATCTGCGATCCTAGTACACCTTCTTAATAGCAACCTTCTCTTTCGTTCTATTATCAGTGGCCTAACTTTTATTCTATTCACACATACCAAGTGCACCATGCCAAATGTGCCAGTCCCAACTACTTGTTCAATAGTGAAGTCTTTCTCTGATTATTATAACATTTAATAATTTCATTTAAAATAGTTCATTAAGTGATATGATAATTATTTTTTAAACATTTACTACATTAAACAATCTAATAAATTCAATACTATTCTGATTCAAGAAAGAAGTAAATTAAGATTCTAATTTACATGGTATAATCAATATTATTATTGATAAATTCATATATTTATTGTATTTCTTTTTATAATCTATAAAATGAAAAAACATCTTATAAATAGAGTATAATACTTAATAGGATCAATTAATTCTGATCTATATAATAATAAATCCATATATATATATATATTCTTATTAAAATAAATAGTCAAACTATATATATTAGTTGTTTAATTGATTCATGCTATATAAAATTTATAATTGATCTACTTTCACTTGTTAATTGTAATAGAAAATGAATTAAAAAAAATAATAACACTTTTTATGAATAAAAATTTATATGTATATATATATATATATTCAGGTATGTTTATAATTCATTTCTGTTTATTTCATTTTTCTTAATTTGAATTGTATTGGATTTCTGTGGAATGGTTTATCTTAATTATATTAAATTCTGTATTCTGTTCTCACTTAATCACCTTAAATTATTAAATATATTGTAAACCATTCATATTTTCATGAGGAATCCAACCTGACCCATCAAATTACATATGATTCTTCTAAAATCCAGATGTCTTAGTTTAAGCTTATGAAGTTTCTAGATATCTTTCAGTCTTACGAAATCTATTTTATTAATATTCTTTGATACGTTGGAGCAACAAGTTCTTAAGGCTTTTTGAAACCGTCTTAATAGGATGTAATCATTTTATTGATATGAGTACATGGATGATTTTTCAATAAGGTTTAGCATCCATATTTATGAGAATAAGCTTCCTTATGTACATCAATTAATTCTTTTGGATCAAAATTAAATCCAGTTGACGATAATCTATTGAATTTTCCTAGTTTCTAGTCTGAAAATGATTTTCTAGCCACTTCAGAAAATCTCTCACCATATAAATTCTCTGATTGTACATATGGCACATAACCTGCATATCCTGGTACTGCAGTATTTTTAGGTTCTTATGGAAACTACATAGCTTAAATGCAATTATTTACTTGAGTGTAATGATTAATATAGCTAGTTCTATAGAAATTGTTCTTAGACCATTCATGAAATGTTTTTTCTTATATGGGAGGAGGTTGAGATTGATTAGCCATTTTAATTAATTAATTTATTTATGTATATGTTTTCATAATCATTTATATGTATTACTATCTATAATATTGTTTTATATACCAAAACAATTATTTACATAAAATTTAATAAGTAAGAATGATCTCTATATATATACTTAAATAAGTTATTATGTTAATAATTTTAAAATAATTAAAATCTTTTTTTACAACAACACACAGATGACTCTTGTTTTAGAAAAAGCTGATCAATTCAGACATATCATTCGTATATTAAATACAAATGTTGAAGGTAAATAGCGACTTGCTTATGGAATTAGAAGCATTAAAGGAATAGGTAGACGATTTGCTATATAAATTTGCAAAGTATATATAAATCAATAGTTAAGGTGTTAAGACTTGATTTAAACAAAAGAGCAGGAGAACTTACTGATGATGAGGCTCATAAGATAACAGAAGTAATTAAGTCACCAGAAGCATACAATATTCCTAGATGGTTCTTAAATAGACAACGTGATTTTAAAGATGGTAAGAATTATCAAGTGACAACAAATGAACTTGAAACAAAATTAAGAGAAGATTTAGAAAGAATGAAAAAAATTAAGTATTTATAATAGTTATGAATTAAGATGTAATCGAGGTTTGAGACATCATTGGGGATTGAGAGTAAGAGGATAACACACAAAAACAACAGGTAGAGGAGGTTAAACATTGGGTGTAGAAAGAAAAAAGAAATGAAATAAATTTTTGTTTTATTTTTATTAGAGCATTAAATAATTAGAGTATTTAAGTATATTTCTCCTTTTTAATTGTTATTTAATATTTTAATTGTGTTAAGATAATAATAATAATTATTATAAAGAATCTAATATGCAAAATTTTTTTAATTATACTTCATGGAACAAATATGTATGTTAATGTTGAAAGAGTTGAAAGTGATATAAATTGTTCAGTCACTTTCATAAAAAAATAATTCCATGTTTTTTATTCCCAAACAACTTTTGATGTATAATATTAAACTTAAAAACTGACACAAAAAAACACTGCCAATGATAGCGCCAATCCAAAATCTCTTTCATTCTTACTTTAATTATTTATATTACATTTATTTTGAGAATGCTATATAGGTATGTAATTAGGGATGCTTAAAGCAATCTTGCCAATAATTCTAAAATTAAAGGCTAACTGCTCTAATTATTTTATTCATGATCTTTTTCTAGTTTGATATTTGCTTCTTTTAAATAACTGTCCCGAAATAATATTGAATACCAATAAAATCCTATTATCATTGTAGAAATTGTTCCAAAGATTATTGATAATAAACAAGGAATCATTTTGTTATTTGAACTTGATTTAATTTAATTTAATATAATATAATTTCTATATGAAAAAAAAAAATGTTACAATTCTTTATTGTTCTTTAAACCTAATGTTTTTGAAACCATACCTTCTCTAATTATTATATTTATATATATATAGATACCCATATAATTAAAGACTTATTTTCGATCTATTTTTTATGAATATATTTTCAAAGAATTCTACTATTTAATCTTTAGTAATTAATTTCATCATCTCTATTGTAACTTGTCTCTCTTCAAAAGTATAGTCTCCTGAACTAATATAACTCCATAATCTATCAGCTTCTTCGCTCAATGTTTAAGGTTTCTCTCTTAATTCAATAATTGAACTATGTCTTAAATGTTCAAATTATTTATTCTTTAATTTTTTCAAATATTTATCAAATTATAATAAGAATTTTTCTATTAATTAATTAATTAACTTTAAATGGTAATTCTTTATTGCCTTAAACTAAAAATAATGCATCATCAATGCAACTAATTTATTTGAATTTCATAACAACAACATAACCTAATTATAGATTAGTTCGAAGATGATTATATGCTTAAGAATTAAGAAAAGGTTAAAGAATCTTCATCAAAGCATAATTTTCTAAAGTTCTTTAACCTATTTGATAATAATTCAATGTAACTCCATTCAAATTACCTTTATCTGATTCCACAAATTTAGCAAATATCCAATTTTTTCCACTCAAATTCAAAACATAAATTGGTAATCTTTCTGATATATGAATATTTGTATTTTCATCTTAAATGCAAGTTTTCAATTCAGAAGATATATCTTAGGCTTACTTTTTATCTAGATTACCAACCAAAAGTGAACTCTAAATAGAATTTTAAAGTATTTCTTTGATATCTAAAATCATTTATTCTTCTGTAATATTTTGTATTTATTATATTACTTATTCAGGATTAAAAAAATCTTTTCTTAAAATTAATGGAAGATATAATTGAAATGACTATTCAAATAATTTCATTTAAAATATATCCTTTATCGATGTAATAAGTGATTACTTAGCTCTAATGAATTCAATTGATTCCTATTTTGTTTATTCAAATTAAATGAAACTATTAGTTTTATCCTTAAATGGATTTATACATCCACATATTTTCTTGAAAAAACTTCTAACTTTTTCACTAAATCCATAAACTTTAATTTCTATTTATTTACTCATATCTAATTCTACTGAATATCCAGTTGTTAATGGTTATCTGAGTTACTTATTTACTTCTTTTTCTGAAATAAAATTAAAAATTCTCATAGATGTAAATTACCTTATTGTTAATGGTTAAGTATATGATATGAATATAGCTCCATATACATTAGGTAATTTATAAAAAGTAGAAAATTTCCACTATTAATTATTCTCTTTATTTAATAGAATTAGATAATAATTGTTCTTTAGATATACATTTTCTTACTTTTTAATTTAATCTTTAGAATATTTTTATAAATCTTATCCTGCATTAAATAATAAATTTAATTTTGCATCCTTATCCAATGGTTTCAATTAATCAGAATTTATCAATATAGGTAGTTTAAATTTATTTGATTCACATAATGATACTAATTTTAAATCATCTGGAATAAATAGGTTCTTTTAAGGTTTATTAAATAGTTATTATAATTTTGAATCTTTTTAAGTAATGATTTTAATGGAATCTTTATCCATTTTCTAAGTTGCATATTCTAAACGATAAATCTCACTCTTTTTATCTAAATTCTTATCTTTTAAGAATTCTTTATTATTATTAAATTTAAAAGTATTATCTATAAATTAATATTCATTATCTCCAATTAAAATTAATAAATTATCTGTTTTCTTCAACTCAGTTATATATTTATATATTATATCTTTATCCAATATATCCATAATGAAATTAGATGATAATACTTATGCAGGTTCATATTTATTAAGATTCTAAGCAATATCAGAAATATCTTAAGATCCTTCCATATATTCAAAATTTATTTTTTGGAAATTTAACTTTGTTCTTTAAATATTTCTTCTAAATATTTATCATCCTTTAACCATTCTTCTAATTATTGGATATAATTATTTATAACTCTTGTAATTTCAAGAGCAATGTTACCATCATTTAATTATTATTCAGGTAATATTAATTCTATAATGTAATTAACAAAATGATTTTATTCAATAAAAATTGAAGATTCAAATTCAATCACTAATTATTTCTCCTTTAAATAATCTTTTAAATTTCCATTATTCAATAAATAATCTATTAATTCTAAAGGTTTTTAGTGTATATATTATTCTCTTCCACTTAATTACCAATTTAACAAAATCTATTTCTTTTCTGTTTTGTATTTACCCAATAATCCAATTTAATATGGAAATCCTGAAAATGATTTAGGTATTAAATTTTTATTTTCTATCTTTTAAAATACCTTAATTAATTTCTCCATTTAATTTAATGATAATCTCCTTGATACAGCTACACTCATTATATTTGGTGAATAATTGTCTTAATAAAATTTCTTTAATGCTTCAACTACACCTTCTTTGCCCAAAACATCATTGTTACCTATACTAAATCTACTTGCTGGATGTTTAGGATCAGCTAAAAGTGCAAAAAGATTGACAACTTTCCAATCTTCACTACTTACATCCATTTCATATTCTGAATTTACTGCATTTCTCTCCTTATTTACAGCATCTTCATTAAATAAAGGATCAATAAAGAAATGAGCAAATGCATCTAAAGCTTTACCTAAATGATTCACTGTAATTTCAAAATAATAATTAGTATTTTATGCTCTGTATATGCATTAGATGAACCTCCATCTTTAGCCATTAAATCATCAAAGAAATCAATCTAAGGTAGATTATTTAATTATTAATACCTCTGCTACTGATAGATGAATTCCAATAGTTGAATCAAAATCAGACTTCTTCCAATTCTTATAGCAACTTAAAAGATTAATTCACTTCAGCAGCCTCTGGTCCAATATAATGGAATTCAACTATTTAGTCAATGTCTTTTCTGATTATTAATTTTGTTTAACAAATGGAAGGGCTTTTTGCACTAATATTCCAAGTCACAAGGTTCTAACAAAAGAGGAAATACAGTTCCAAGAAAAGGATTAATTTATATGTGATTCTTTTAGAAGGTTAATTAATATTTAACTNTTAATATTCATTATCTCCAATTAAAATTAATAAATTATCTGTTTTCTTCAACTCAGTTATATATTTATATATTATATCTTTATCCAATATATCCATAATGAAATTAGATGATAATACTTATGCAGGTTCATATTTATTAAGATTCTAAGCAATATCAGAAATATCTTAAGATCCTTCCATATATTCAAAATTTATTTTTTGGAAATTTAACTTTGTTCTTTAAATATTTCTTCTAAATATTTATCATCCTTTAACCATTCTTCTAATTATTGGATATAATTATTTATAACTCTTGTAATTTCAAGAGCAATGTTACCATCATTTAATTATTATTCAGGTAATATTAATTCTATAATGTAATTAACAAAATGATTTTATTCAATAAAAATTGAAGATTCAAATTCAATCACTAATTATTTCTCCTTTAAATAATCTTTTAAATTTCCATTATTCAATAAATAATCTATTAATTCTAAAGGTTTTTAGTGTATATATTATTCTCTTCCACTTAATTACCAATTTAACAAAATCTATTTCTTTTCTGTTTTGTATTTACCCAATAATCCAATTTAATATGGAAATCCTGAAAATGATTTAGGTATTAAATTTTTATTTTCTATCTTTTAAAATACCTTAATTAATTTCTCCATTTAATTTAATGATAATCTCCTTGATACAGCTACACTCATTATATTTGGTGAATAATTGTCTTAATAAAATTTCTTTAATGCTTCAACTACACCTTCTTTGCCCAAAACATCATTGTTACCTATACTAAATCTACTTGCTGGATGTTTAGGATCAGCTAAAAGTGCAAAAAGATTGACAACTTTCCAATCTTCACTACTTACATCCATTTCATATTCTGAATTTACTGCATTTCTCTCCTTATTTACAGCATCTTCATTAAATAAAGGATCAATAAAGAAATGAGCAAATGCATCTAAAGCTTTACCTAAATGATTCACTGTAATTTCAAAATAATAATTAGTATTTTATGCTCTGTATATGCATTAGATGAACCTCCATCTTTAGCCATTAAATCATCAAAGAAATCAATCTAAGGTAGATTATTTAATTATTAATACCTCTGCTACTGATAGATGAATTCCAATAGTTGAATCAAAATCAGACTTCTTCCAATTCTTATAGCAACTTAAAAGATTAATTCACTTCAGCAGCCTCTGGTCCAATATAATGGAATTCAACTATTTAGTCAATGTCTTTTCTGATTATTAATTTTGTTTAACAAATGGAAGGGCTTTTTGCACTAATATTCCAAGTCACAAGGTTCTAACAAAAGAGGAAATACAGTTCCAAGAAAAGGATTAATTTATATGTGATTCTTTTAGAAGGTTAATTAATATTTAACTGATATTAATTTTTTGATTGATTACTTGAAATTCAGTTTATGGAAATAAAAAGATTTTCTATATAATTTCTATTATATTGTTTGGGGTGAATAAAATAAAATTGAATATATAATTAATGAAAAATATAATAGCAGCCACATTGACGTCATTACTAATTTGTGTTGGTTTCTACCAAGTAAATTTAGATTCTGATTCTGAATTCGAAAGATGGGCTTTGAAACATGGAAAACGCTATTTTGGTGATGAGAAAACATACAGATAAACCATTTATTTTTAAAATAAATAAATGATAGATGAACATAATAAAAGAACTGATGTTACTTATTTAATGGGAGAAAATCAATTTATGGCTATTACAAATGAAGAATTTGTTAGTCTTTATTTGAATCCATTATCACCCGAAAAATAAAATGAATAAGATTAAATCATAAGTAAAACTAATCCTAAGTCACCTGAACCAAATATAGAATAAAATTAAAAACTAAATATTGATTGGAGAGGTTATGCCCCAGTTAAAAATACAGGAAACTGTGCTTCCTCTTGGGCAATGGCAGCAACAAATGTTATTGAAGCTAAATATAAAATTGAAAAAGGAATAACAGTAACATTATCACCACAGAATGCCATGGATTGTGCGGGTGGTTAGGGGTCATGCGATGGAACTCCAACTGTATTTACTTAACCTTAGTAAGCATATGAACATGCAAGAATTCAAGGGCTTTTAACTGAGTCTGAATATCCGTATACTGGCACGATTTAATGGTGTAAATAATCAGGATTCGCACCATGGAAAATTATGGCTTATCATTAGAATAGTGATGATATAGATTATATGAGGGGTTTCACATAAATGTTAAACGATCAGCCTTTATCAGTAAGAGTTGATGCTACTAACTGGTAATTCTATAGCTCCGGAGTATTCTCACTTTGTAGTTCATTATATAAAAACTCAAATTATTATGCATTAGCTATTGGTTAAGAATATACAGTAGATAGTTATTTTTGGAGAGTTCAAGCATCTTTTGGAATATCTTGGGGAGAATTTGGAACTATTAGATTAGCACCAGGAAATACTTGTGGTCTGATAAATGAATCATATATGGTGCTTTTGTGGTGAATAATCATTAAAAAAATTACAAAATATCATCCTTCTATATTTATATGCATAATTAAAATTGCAAATTAATTATTTGTTATTTAACAGGAATTTCTATTTTTTTTAAAAATACCTTGTTCATAAAATCAATTTCCAAAACTATATTGAGAAAAAAAAAGAAGTTTTGTTTAAATACAATATTATTGAATTTCAATTTTAAAGATAAAAATGATTTAATTTTTATAATGATAAAATTAATCATTATCATAATAGCACTCAAAAGATAAGTAATTAAAAATATATAGATTATTAGATATATTTATTAAAGGAATTCTAATAAAATTTAGAAGAAATAATTTAAATCAATAATACAATATATAAGACCTTACTTCAATTTTAGAAAATGAAATCAAAATTGAAAGGAACAAAATCTGGGATTTTTCTTTTAAAAACTTGAGGAAAATGGTATCGATTCTAGTAAGAAACTTCTAGAAATTCCTCCACAAAGACTTAGAAATATTTTGGAG